>JARQOD010000004.1:531810826-531857912 GCA_033576555.1 Oophaga sylvatica
TTAGAGAAAGAAAAAAGAAAATGAAAAATGGGGAGTATCTGAAGAAAGAATTATGGCCTATCACAAAATGATCAACATACTATAACTGTTTTCTGTAGTGAAATTAAAGATTAATGGAATTTTTTTTTTGAGAAGTAAAGTTTTGGTAAAAAATGTTCTTCTCCAGAAAAAGAAAGTTAGTAAAATTAATGTTCAATTTCTAGTACAGGCCAAAAACTATGTAGGACCAGGTCCTATGACTTTATTTACCTGAGGGTACATGTATGTTCCTAACACAGTAGCCATTGCTATAGAGGATTTTGAAATGCAATCTCCAATGATAGAAAGAGGAACCTTCTGGTTGCACTGGTAGTTCAAAACTGGATTCTCCTCTCCAGACAGAGTCCAAAAAGTTCCCCAGAGAGCTTCTGAAGTCTGTAAGCATGTGTCAAACATTTGATAGCCTAGAGAAATGTTAGGGAGTAAAGACTCCATGGCATTTATCTCTTTTGTGGCATAAATCATGGTGTGCATCCAGCTGTAAGAAACAGTGCTGTACCTAAGTCAAGAAAGTAGAAATGGAGAAAATCAGATTGTCAAAAATAGGTGTTAATACAGATACATTAGATATAGATGTCAATAGTACTTCTAGTCACAGTGGTCTTCACATAGGTCATAGATGCATATGAAAGAATACCATTGGTGAAGTCTGTGATCTGGGACCACCATTGATTTCTGGTAAAGTAAAGCATGATCAAACCTCTGGAAATGTGTCTCAAGCTTCAAACTTCACTTATAGGATCTTCTCATTTGCATCTATGAAATAGCCAAAGTGATTATAAGTAGATTTCCCATAGAAATTCCCAATGCTCAACAATTGTTAATGGATTTTTAGGGTCATTAAGATATATGACCTCTCTCTGAAGGTCACATTCATGAAAAGCTGACCTGCGGTGATATACCAGACATAGCTATAAACAAGTATGTGGCATTGCAATGACAGTGATAAATGAATGGTAAACAATGAAGGTCATGCTGCTCCAATTATTTAATATTGTTTGCCTATCACAAGGATAGGTCAAGAATACCAAATTCCCAGGATTGTCCTTTAACACCTTCCTGACGTACAGTAGCATATACTAGTATGTTCTATGTCGGTTGCGGAGCGTGCACCTTACCTGGTAAGTGCTTGCAGCGTTATACAGTCAACATCTGCCTGTATCAGCAACAATCGGAGCTAAGCTCTGATCACTGCTAACCCCTGCAGGAGTCGTTCATTGCTGCCATTGCCAGTACTCCTGTGAAGCCCAACATCTTCATTGGAGATTGTGATTTTAGCTATATACAGGAATACATTAATATAGCATCACATAATAAAAGTGATCAAACAATCACAGGTTTAAGTCTCTAAAGGACACAAAAAATAAAGTGGAAATTTAAAAAAATATATGTATAAAAATTTGAATCAGCCCCTTTTTTGATTTCCCAATTAAAGAAAACATAAAAATTTGGTATTGGCATGTCTGTAAAAGTATGAGCTATAAAATGATAAAATGAATTAACCCATAAAAAAGAGGAAAAAAATGAAACATCAAAATCACCATATTTTTTTGGTCTTTGAAACTCCCAAAAGATTGCAATAATAAATTATCAAATTGTTGTAATTGTTGATGTACCGCAAAATCCTATGAATAAAAACATCTCAGCCCTTGGAAAGTTCAATAGACAAAGAATTAAAACTTTATGAATCTCGGAAAACGGGGGCACAAAACCACTGGGTGTTTTTCTAACTTCTAAAAAAAAATGTACCAATTAAATAGTAATAAAAATAACATACAAACCCCTACCCCCCAAAAAAAACAATATCAGAATTGTATTTCCATCATACCACATTTAATTTTTTTTTTCATTCTCAAGTACATTTACGGTAAAATTAATAGTTTTATATAAAACTGTAAATTACCTAAAAAAAATCAATCCTTTGATGGTAATGGAAAACTATATGAACTATGACTCTTGGAAAAAGGAGATTAAAAAAAATTATTAACAAAAAATGAAAATTGCCCGATCATAAAAGGGTTAAATGATCAAATCACAAAAAATATAACCTGTCATATAAAATCTGAGTATAATTCCTCATTTCTGTACTCATGTAAAGTACTAAAGACTGACCCAAACAAAGGCCAAAAGCAGGAGTTAAAATAAACCTCCAAAATATACAGAACAAAAAGATAACCGCAACACTTTTGTTTTTGCTCCTATTTTTCATGAGCTGAACTCAAAGATCTAAGACTTTTTCTATGTCCACAAAAAAAGGCCTTTTCCTGTCAAATACTGTTCACACATTTTTCTAAATCTGTGTTGGTGAGCCCTTCTCCTAATCTGTGTTAGTGAGCTCTTCACCTTTGCTGAGATAATCTGCCCACCTCACAGGTGTGGCATATCCAGATGGTGATTAGACAGTATGATAATTGCACAGGTGTGCCTTATCCTGGCCACAATAAAAGGTCACTCTACAATATGCAGTTTAACAGTATCGGGAGGTTCCATGGGGGTCAGCAAACCAGTCATTATCTGGGGTGACCACCATTTGCCTCACGCAGGGCAACATATCTCCTTCACATAGAGTTGATCAGGTTGTTGATTGTGGAATGTTGGTCCACTCCTCCTAGTGGCTGTGCGAAATTTTATGATATTGGCAGGAACTTGAACATGCTGTCACACACACCAATCTAGAGCATCTCAAACATGCTCAATAGTTGACATGTCAGTGAGCATGCTAGCCATTCAAGAACTTTGCACAGCCACTGAAGAGGAGTGGAGCAACAATCCACAGACCTCAATCAACAACCTGATCAACTCTATTCGAAGAAGATGTGTTGCATTGCGTGAGGCAAGTGGTGGTCACTCTAGATCCTGACTGGTATTCTGATGCCCCAAGACACCCCAATACTGTTAAACTGCACATTGTAGAGTGGCCTTTTATCGTGTCTGGCCTAAGGCCCACCTGTACAATAATCATGCTGCCTAATCAGCATCTAGATATGCCACACCTGTGAGGTGGATGCCGGATTATCTCGGCAAAGGAGAAGACCTCACTAATAGAGTTGAGTGAATTTTTTCGCTTTCGGTCGCCGAATATGATTTTGCTATTTTCGTGCCATATTGGTACCCTATTCGTGCCAAATGTATGGTTGATGATCGGTTCAGAACATATTCAGTAATTTCTACTCCCACTGACTCTAATGCTGTTCAGCTGTGTTCGACGAATATTGCAAAAACAATATTCGCTGCCGATCATATTCGGAACCGAATCCGAGCAAATTCGCTCAACTCTACTCTCTAACACAGATGTAGACAAATTTGCAATATTTGACAGAAAAAGGCTTTTTGTGTACATAGAAAAAGTCTTAGATCTTTGAGTTCAGTTCGCGAAAAATGGGAGCAAATACAAAAGTGTTGCATTTATATTTTTGTTCAGTATGGTATGACATTCTAATGAAGAATTATACTTTAGTGTTGAACATCCAATGGAAAACATGCAGGTTTACAAATGACAATAAAACATAATAGAAGATTATAGTAATATGATTGGACACTCACGAATTGCAGCTGAGAGTTTGGGCCCTTTCAGTGAATAAATAATTTTGTTCCTCATTTGACGTGTGAATTGGGAAAAATCCCCCTATTATGATGTCCCCATCCTGAAAATACCCTTCCAAAGGAGGGTTGTAGAGACTACAAGCGGGAGAAAGACTGAAGCAAACATGGAAATATGTTATGGAGATGTAGATGATGATGCCCAGGACCATACTGAGGAAGAAAACATGGAACGAGATAAAGGCTAGTCAATAAATATGTATTTGTAAAAAATAATATGTAAATCAAAAAACTCAAGAGTTAAGTTTCAGGCACATATTCATCTTAACTTGGTTCAAGGCATAGGGAGTTTCATACATCCATGATAGCCTATGAATGTTTCTGTAACATGTGTGCCCCATATCATCATGTGTTGGAAATATTTAAAAAAAAAATTGTCATTCTCCATTGAATATTGGTTGACTACTAATTTCCCCACACTCCAAAACCTGATTTTGAAGCAGACATTTTCTTTGAATTGTTTTTGTACTAATATCTGTCAGGTTTTGGAACTGAAAGTACAGTAACACTTTAGTAAATGGAGAACAAGACACTTTTTTAGGACTCAAAGCTTCAAAATTTATCAGTTAATCCACTGAAATAGAAAGTGTTTTGACCCAAGTTGTACCTTCCTTAGACCAGGGTTCCCCAACTCCAGTCCTCTAGGCCCACCAACAGGTCATGTTTTCAAGATTTCCTTTGTATTGCAGAGGTGATGCAATTATCACCTGGCCAATACAAAGGAAATCCTGAAAACATGACCTGTTGGAGGGCCTTGAGGACTGGAGTTGGGGAACCCTGCCTTAGACAATGGGATTGCAGGGAAAAGAGGCACTGAAAGTGTAGTATAAAATTGTGTCATACTATAGTTATCAACTGGAGGAAAAATAGTCGATTTTCTGATGAAGGTTCAGTCTTTTGACCTAAAAGCTATTATTTTTGTAGATTACTCAAAAAAAAATTGAAAATTCTGAGCATCAAATGTTTAATATATTATTATATATTTGTATTGCCCAACATGGAATTTTTCTCACATAACAGAAAAGTTAATTTAGTAATTTAAGGCTTTCAAACAATGGGTTAGAAAGTCACTGAAAGAACTGAGAAAAATAATAAGAAAAATCTGAGCAATAGTTTAGATTTGAATGAAGATAAGTTAAGTGTCAGGAAGTAAAAATACACGCAGGATACTATAATATTCCCAACCACAAGGGAAGATGAGATATTAAATGGAAAAATATAATTCTGAGAATATCTGATAAAAAGTAATGATAAAAACACGAAGAAAATGCAGAAGATTAAATTAACCAAGACATGAATAGGAAGAAGATATAGCTATCATTTTATATATTTTTTTATTACAAATTATATTTTTTACTTATGTTATTTAACTATTTCTGTATGTCACACAGACTATAAGAGTCTGGGCAATCCACTCTTATCTCTGCACTGATGTTATAATATATGCGGTCTAAGTAGCCTCCGCAAGAATGTGAAGCTGTTGGGGAGGGAAGCTGGCTGTCCGACACAGCCAGATTTTCTAGAGAGAAGATAAGCATATATATTACCATGTTCACCTTCATTAACTCTGCATCTATAGTGCTGAACCAGCACTGTGTATATAGATTAAGAAGCACTTACCCTCCTTCCGTCTCCAGACCCAGTGTAATAACATGGGGGTAGGGAGAGAAAAGGAGCTCTTGGGTACTAGGAATCACGGTCTGATTTGTTATGCAGCCTGCAGACTAAAATTCCCTTGTAACTGTGGCTAATATACTATTCTTTTAGACCTTATTGGGGACACAGTGTATAAAATAAATGAAAAAATAATGATTTATATAAAGCAAAAAAATAGAAAAAAGCATTTAAGGAATAAAATTGATGTTGTCAGTGTAAATCTCTGTTCTTAGACCAGTGTGCATTAAAAAAAATATGTTCAGTATATAACAATAACTTCTACTTAAAGGGGAATCAATTTAAAATGTTTTTACTGGTGTTTGGGATAAAATATTAAAAGTAAAAGGAAAAATTGACACATCTATTTTTCTTTATATTTTCCCCCCGATGTCAGCCAAAAAAAAAACATCTGTTCCGGAAAGAAAGCAAAAATTATTTGTATATCTGAACGAGAAAAAATTATTGATGCATTAAAAGTGTATATGTGATAAAGGCTGAAAATATCCATTGTCTGGAAAGGTAGATAAATTGCCCAGTCATGAATTGGTTAAAGAAAACTTGTCACTTGCTCAAAAAAGTTGAATGAGATGTATACCTTGTAAAAATTCCTAACCTCCCCTTATTCTGCCGCTTTTTTCCTTTTTGCACTCCGCCACTCCATTGCAGAGATATTCACATTTGTTTTTCATGTAGTGCACTATGTGAAATCTCTGTGTTGCTGTCCAACTGGATGTTTCTTCAGAGTCTTCTCCCAGATATTGTCAATCACAGCTGTAATTGTAATTGACAGCGGCTGGAAGAGATGGGGTAAAAGCGCACACCCCAAATAAGTCTATAAAGAACTGCCCAGTTGGAATGCAAAGCAGAGATTTCACATATAGCACTTCAGAAGAGACAAATGTGAATATCTCTGCAATTGAGTGAGATAGAATAAAATGGAAAAGAGCATCAGAACCAGGTATTTTTTAATCTAAACAGGCCCTTTCACCAAATTTTTCATGCTGACCTGGACACAAGATGTAAAAGTTACTGTATATCAGAATAAAACTTTGTTTTTCTAATTTATCCTCTTTTTTGAGGAGATATAAGCAAAGGATTTAACACCTAATTAGTTAACTTAGTTAAATCCAAGTAGGTGTTGCTAGATACTTTTTACTGGGGCGTGGACTTTTTCTCCCTGTATGAGTTGCTATCTGATAACTCAGACTTAAAAAAAGTTAACTCCTTGTATGCCAATACTTAGATTGCTAATATCTCCACAAGAGAGAGGCAAAATTAAAAAAAAAAATCACAAAAAAGTTTTATTCGACTGTTACAACATGCATCCAGTCAAATGTGAAAAATTTGGAGAAAGGTCCTCAATTTTTTTAAGCAAGTGATAGGTCCTCTTTAAGCTGGAAAAAGAAAACATTTCTAATCTTTTTAAACTAACTCTTTCAAGAAGTAAAAACATCGACCATAAGCATAGATACCAATTATAAATCGTAAAAAAAAGGAAAAATATTAAGTATGCCACATTGTAGAAGGATCATCTTTATTCTCATTTGCACAAGGAAAGACTAGAAGCAATGGGATGAAACTGAATGGGAGGAGACACAGATTAGATATTAGAAAAAACTTTTTGACAATGAGGATGATCAATGAGTGGAACAGGCTGCCACTAGAGGTGGTGAGTTCTCCTTCAATGGAAGTCTTCAAACAGAGGCTGGATAGACATCTGTCTGGGATGATTTAGAGAATCCTGCTTTGAGCAGGGGGTTGGACCAGGAGGTCCCTTCCAACTCTACCATTCTATGATTCTATGTAAAGTTGTAATTATCAATGGGCGGGACTGGATGACATTTCTAGTGTGTTCTCATTTATTTACCACTTATCAAGGGAGATCCCATTAATCGCCAAAAGAACACTTCCAAACCGGTTATCTGTGGTTTCTAAGGTCAATTATAAATAAGGGTTTTGGTGACCCTCATATTATAACATGTTCCTAATGGTAGTCAGCATTCAGAGTTGATTGAATTTATGAATTCATTTGGCCCATTCTATAATGTGTAGCACAAATGTGAAAATTGCTGAAAAATATTCTTTAATATGTTAAATTTATGTTCAAGGATCAGGAATTCCTTAACTCTAGAAGGTGTTGTAACTTCAAGTGTGTAATTTGTACCATTTTGGCCACACTAAAAAGCATGATAACTTATGCATATCAGTATCATGTTGGAAGGTGATAAGAAGCTGAGATAAATAAAGAGAAGATGATCAATATGACATGGAAAAGGGTGGAGAAGATACAGGAAGGCATGGAACACAAAGAGAAAACAATATTTTGAAAAAATTCTTGGAAGGTAGTTAAAACGGTAAATGAAACAATAGTAGAAAGATATGGAAATACACTGATGACTATCGTGAAGACATCAAGATATATCGGAAGAAATCTGATATAATACACAGACAGGAAGGTGTTGAGGGACATAAGGAGAAGATGATCAAGATGACATGGAGTAATACAAGCAGGAAAACAGAATGACATAAAGATACACCGAAAAGGGACAACCTTAAAGATGCATTGAAAAATTAGGGAAAAGAATGGAGAATTATAAACATGGTGAGGAGACGCAAAAAAAGGTTAGGAAGTATAGAGAGGAAAACAAGAAGAGAGAGATTAATGGAGAAAAGACAATCTTGAAAACGTTAAAAGGGATTGATCCATCCCACAAAATAGATGTGGGTTCTAGTGCTAACCCCACATCAATCTGAAGAACGAAACTCTCACATGCACTTCCTGGAATGGAGAGGTGGCCATGGCCATGTATGGTGTCTCTCTTCATTCATTGCTTTAGGGTCTCTGAAAATTACAGTACAGACTCTCAGATACTCATTGGGAGCTGCATATTTTGGACTTTCGTGGCCTATCTTGTCGAGAATGGAGAGGTGGTCACGTACGACAGCTCTCTCCATTCACTCTATGGGGGCTCTGAAAATTGCTGAGAAAAGATATAGGAAATTGATAAGACCCGCATCTAACGGACTTTTAAGGCACACCTTGTCAATAGGCCAAATATGTACCAGATTGGACAATATTTTTCGGATACAATGAAAAGAAGCTAGAGAAAGCGGAGAATGTTGAAAAAGGAACATAAGAGAAATGTAGTCAGGACAAATTGGCACCATAAAGATGGGTTCAAAGAGGAAGACACGGAGATACACAGAAAGATGAAAATATGAGATTAGTGGACAGAAGTACAGTAAGTATTATGGAAGTACTCAGAGAGCAGAGAAGAATAACAGGATGTGAAAGCGGGAGACAATCATTTATGAAGAGAAACAATAGACCAAGACATTGAGAACTTTTCATCGACATATTGAGACAGGACCTCCTTACCTTTTATTGCTCAGTTCAAGGTGCTGGAGTGACAGTACGTGGCTGGTTGACTGTCACTCTTCATCCTACCAGAATGCTTACCTGGTATTATATAGAGATTTTCTCCTCATGGAATGATTGGATATTGATGTCTCCAGGGCTTTATCCAATTTTGAATTGTTTTTATTACTCATTATATTACTCAGAGGAATATTCTGGTCATTAAATGGAAATATTAATTGTTCCCTTCTGTGAAAGTGTCATAATTTATCTTTTCTATAAATTATCTCTACCAAAAACACATTAGTGAATATTTATCAAGCTAAATGTTCCAGAATTCTGGAGTAATTTTGAATAAATAAACTGTCTTTCGTGACTTTCACCATATTTGTGAGATTTTTCCATACGTCTTGGAGAACTAACCGCAAAGGTCAACAACATTCATGTCAGCTGCTTTTGTTAACTCTTGGATCTATAAATCGGATGGGCTAAATTGTTGACTATAAACCAAAATGTTATTTAGACAAATATGTTGAACCCTCAGTCCTCTTGGTATCTGCTGATTTATGTGATTATTGTTATGCTGTAATGTCTTTATTGTCTGTACAAGTCCCCTCCAAAATGAAAAGTGCTGTGGAATATGTTGGCACTATAGAAGTAAAATTATTATAATTGTTATCCCTAGCTGTGTGTTTTTTTTGGGCAGAATTCAGCTATGGAGCATGGAGCTATGGTTCAGGGTCATGATAAATACTAGTGGCATCAAAGATTTGAGGCTCAAGCCCCAAACTTCTTGGCCAGAGCCCCGGATCTCCTGCAACCACCACGTTGAACTGTGTCAGCATCAACATGATGCTGCTACAGTTCAATCTCATGATAGAGTAAGGAGCCAAAGCTCCCTTCTCTATCAATATCCATCTCGTAAGCCGCAGACTGCCTTAGGCCTATGGTTTACGAAACTTCAGCATACCTTTTGCAGGCCCATCATAAAGGTCAGAAGAGGAGACTGAGGCTGCTGTACGATATATCAAGATTAGGTGAGCATCATCTTTATCGATTTTTTATATTATCGAGTAATGAGATATAAGGGGCATTTTGACCATCATACTATGTATATGGGAGATGGGGGAATCTTACTATATATATGGGGGTGGGGGAATCTTACTATATATATGGGGGTGGGGCCATCATACTATATATATGGGGGTGGGGGAATCATACTATATATATGGGGTGGGGGAATCATACTATATATGGGGGTGGGTGAATCATACTATATATATTGGGCAGTGGGGCCATCATACTATATATATGGGGTGGGTTAATCATACTATATATATGGGGTGCGGGAATCATGCAATATATGTGGGGCATTGGGGCCATCATGCTATAAGTATGGGGGTTGGAAATCATACTATATATATAGGGCAGTGGGGCCATCATGCTATATATGTGGGGCCATTATACTATATATAGGGTGCTGTGGGAGACATAATACCTTAAATAAAGAGCTGTGTTAGCCATCATACTTTATATAGGGGGTTGTGGAGACATCATACTATACGTAGGGAAATGTTGGCACCATCATACTTTATATAGGAAACTGTACGGTCTCATACTATATATAGAGGGGGACCTTATACTATATATAGGGTGTTGTGGGGACATTTAATTGTATATAAGGGAGCTCTGTAACCATTATACTATATATAGGGAGCTCTGGGGTGCTCAATGTATAATAAAGGGCTATGGGGGCCATCATATTGTGAATAGAGAGCTATAGGGCCATCATACTGTATATAAAAAGCTATGTGAGTACTCAGAGGACATTATTTGCTGTAAATGGGGTCATTATTAGTTTTCATTGGGGTACTCAGGTGGAATTATTATTTTTTGGGGAGGATTGTACTTTAAGGGGACACTCATGGGTATTTGTTGCCTGAAGGGTAGAGATGGGCAGACACCTGAATGTATGGATCCGGCGGGTTCCGCAGAACAGTTACAAAAAGTTCGGGTTTAGGTATCAGAATAGAGCCCAGACCCAAACTCGAACCCGGACCCCATTCACTTGAATGGTGGGCCCGAATATCCAGAGTTTGCACGCAGTCATGTGCATGACAGCGTGGAAAACACCGCTTCTGATCAGTGGTAAAATCATCACCGCAGGTCGGACAGCCATGGTTCAAATGCTTTCAAAAGACAGCGCAAGTGCGCAGCTGTGATCACAGGTATAAAGTTTACCTATGGTCACTGGTGTCAGCTGATGGAACTAAGCCTCCCATCAGCCGACGCCTGCTGCCAATAATAACAGTGACAGCAGGAACAGCTGATGGGTGTATTCATCAGCCGGCGCCTGCACTGTAAATAAATAATTAAGAAAAAAATGGCGTGGGCTCCACTGCATTTTTGATAACCAGCCAGACAGAACTCACAGATGTGGACTGCAACCCTCAGCTTCAGCAAGTCTGGTTATCAACATTAGTGGGGTTTTTAATTATTTAAATAAATAATTGAATAGAATGGTGTGAGGTTCCCCCATTATTTACAACAAGCCTTGCTAAAGCAGACAGCTGAGGGTTGGTATTCTCAGGCTGGTAAGGGGCCATGGATATTGCTCACACCAGCCTAAAAATAGCAACTGCCCAGAAAAGGCACATCTATTAGGTGCACCAATTCTGGGGTTTTACCCGTCTTTTCCCACTTGCACTGTAGCGGTGACAAGTGGGGTTCATATTTGTGGGGTTAGTGTCACCTTTGTGTTTTCAGGTGACATCAAGCTCACGGCTTAGTAATGGTGGGGTGTCTGTAAGACACCCCACCATTACTAATCCCTCATCTGCTGTAATAAAACAAAATTTAAAAAGCAACAATATCCCTCACCTGTCTGGTGTTCTGTCCCACGCCGTAATCCATGTCTGGGGATTAATAGCTTTCAACCTGGAATGAGCTGCTGTGAGTGCAGCGTCAGTGACCAGCGGTGACATCATCGAGATATGTGCCAGTCACTGAGATTGCGGTCCCAGATGGACTGAACTGCGGTGACCTCAGTAAGATCCCCACTAGCACAGTGAAAAAAAGTCTCACGGTGCAGAGGTGAGATCACCTCAGTTCACCCGGAGAATTTCACCGTCCAGGTTGAAAACTATTTATCCCTGAAATGTATGAAAGAAGTGGTAGATCTAAAGCTGGCAAATTGACTTTGCCATTTGAGCAGCACATACCAGGCGATTCCAAGTTCAACTTCTTTGCTTGACAATGTTTGCATATTGTGTCCATTTTGCCAATTATGACTTTCTGATGTGACCTATAGTCTTGAATTGGGTTGTAGTGAAATGCTTCCAAACTCAAATCAGCCTGCCTACATCTTTGCACACGTTGCATATGTCGTATGCGGTCATTTTCACAATGTTCATCCTTTTGTTCAGATATTTCCATATTCCTTGCTTCAGCCTGCCTTATCCGATTCTTATGAAGACGATATTCCTGTTGCTCTGATGTCTCAGCAGCCTTATGTTTAGCCTGTCTCATCCGTTTCTTTTCAAGCCGCAGGTCACGTTGTTCACTTGTCTCAGCTCTTTGAAACAATTTTGCTTTCTTAGCTTTTGGATGAATTTGCCCAATATACAGGGCTGGTGTTAGGAGCAGGCAGACCAGACAGCTGCCTAGGGCACCCGCACCCACAGGGACCCCCAGCTAGTGGCACATCACACAGCGGCTATGGGCCCCTGTGAGGCAGGGGGCCCGCCTGCTGCCAGAGCCGACTCCCCTCGCCGCCCCCGTCTGCTGGTACAGTTCAAAGCAATGATGGAGGAGAGAACGTTAGCTGATCATTCCCCTCTGCCTCTGACAATTCTGGTGCGCGATGACGTCATATCATCGTGCACCCACTGTGTGCCAGGCAGACTGCAGCAGTTGAGACAGGAGCCAGCTGGGAGCAGCGCGGGGCATGAGGAGAGGTGAGGATTGTGGGGTGTTTTTTTAATATATCAGTGAGTACTGGACTGTGGGGCTGTGTTATATACTATGTGGGCTGTACAATATACTATGTGGGCTGTGCTGTATACAATGTGAGTTGTGTTATATACTATGTGGGCTGTGGTATATACTATGTGGCCTGTGTTATATACTATTGGGGTGTATATTATATTCTATGGGGGGGCTGTGTTAAATACTATGGGGGTATATTATATTCTATGGGGAGGCTGTGTTATATACTATGTGTCTGTGTTATATACTATGTGGGCTGTGGTATATACTATGTGGGCTGTGCTATATACTGTTTGGGCTGTGCTATATATTGTGTGGGCTGTGCTATATACTATGTGGGCTGTGTTATATACTATGTGGGCTGTGTTATATAGTATTGGGGCATATTATATTTTATGGGGAGGCTGTTTTATATACTATGGGGGTATATTATATTCTATGAGGGAGGCTGTGCTATATACTATGGGGGTATATTATATTCTATGGGGGAGGCTGTGCTATATACTATGTGGCTGTTTTATATACTATGTGGCTGTGTTATATACTGTATGGCTGTGTTATATACTATGGGGGGCTACATTATATTCTATGGGGAGGTGGGCTGTATTATATTCTATTCAGGGCTACATTATATTCTATGGGGGCTGTATTATATTTATTATATTCTATGAGGGGTGATTGCATCATACTCTATGAGGGCGGCTACATTATACTATATGGGGGGGCTACATTGTATTCTATGAGGGGCTGCATTAAAATTCTATGGGGCTAGATTATATTGTATGGGGGGCTTCATTATACTTTATGAGGGGGCTACATTATATTCTATGGGGAGGTGGGTTGTATTATATTCTATTCAGGGCTACATTATATTCTATGGGGGCTGTATTATATTTATTATATTCTATGAGGGGTGATTGCATCATACTCTATGAGGGGGCTACATTATACTATATGAGGGAGCTACATTGTATTCTATGGGGGCTGCATTATATTTTATGGGGGCTAGATTATACTTTATGAGGGGGCTTCATTATACTTTATGTGGGGGCTACATTATATTCTATGGGGGCTGCATTATACTATATGAGGAGGGCTACATGATTGTATTCTATGGAGGGGCTACATTAAACTATATAAGGGGGCTGCATTATATTCTATGTAGGGGCTGCATTATATTCTATGGGGGCTGCATTATACTATATGAGTGGGGTTGCATTATATTCTATGGGGGTTACATTATATTCTGTGGAGTGGCTGCATTATACTCTGTGGGGTGGTTGCATTATACTCTGTGGGGTGACTGCATTATACTATATGTGGGCTGCATTATACTGTATTGAGGACTATGGGGAATACACTATACTATATGAAGAACTATGGGGTGCATTATACTATGGGAAGTGAATTGTACTACATGGATGACTATGGCAATGCATTATACTATATGGAGCACTATGAGGAGTGTATTATACTATATGGAGGACTGAGTAGTGTATTATACTATATGTAGCACTGAGTGTATTTTAATATATGGAGGGCTATGGGAAGTGTATAATACTATATGGAGGACTGAGGAGTGTATTTAATATAGGGAGGACTATAGGGAGTGTATTATACTATATGGAGGACTATATGGAGTGTATTATATCATATGGAGGACTATGGGGTGGGCATTTTACAATATGGAGGACTATGGGGCACATTATATTATATGGAAGACTATGGGTTGTGCACATTATACTATATGGAGGACTATGGGGCACATTATAATATATGGAGGATTATGGGGTGTATTATACTAAACAAGCAAAATGCTACATATTCATCGAGTGATTGGATTGCTTATGCCGCAACAAAAATCATTGTTCTTAGCAGCACATCGCCCTGTGAAAACTGCAGATATGCTGCTGATAACATGATACTGTATGGTGATCTATTAGTCCCTGTTTTGTCCCCATCGTTGTTCCTCAGCCGGTGGAAAGAGGCCGGGAAACAAGAGTTGAATGACTTCAATATTGTCGATCACACTTGTTTAGCGTCCTGAACTCAGCGCATGTAAATACAACCAAAATGCTTCTGTGTGATGTGTAATATGTCAGCATTTGGGGCCCCATTTTAAACTTTTCCTAGGGCCCCACTTTACCTAAAACCGGCCCTGCCAATAGATGGTCATTTTTTGGGCAGCATTTTAAAAAACAGTCCTTAGTGTTATGACCCTTTAGTATTCACCTGACACTGATAAGAGATGTAATAGGATGAATAGTAAATACAGAGCAGCCCTCACAGTATTACTATGACCTGAAGGAGCTCACATCTCAGTAATGAACACCGCCTCACAGGCAGACTCGTCTAGTTGCCCATAGCAACCAATCAGAGCTCAGCTTTCACTTTACCTCAGGAGCTTCAGTGATGAAAGCTCCCTGTATAGTAAGCAATAATGACACCGTTACTGTTCTGGTTCGCCCATCTCTACTGAAAGGGACACTTGGGATATTATTATTATTTTATTATTATTATAGATTTTTATAGCGCCATTTATTCCATGGCGCTTTACATGTGAAGAGGGGCAAATATAGACAAGTACAGTAAACATGAACAATACAAGGCCCACACAAGTACAGAAGGAGAGAGGACCCTGCCCGCAAGGGCTCACAGTCTTCAGGGATGGGTGAGGATACACTAGGAGAGGGTAGAGCTGGTCGTGCGGTGGTTCAGTAGACTGATGATCACTGCAGGTTGTAGGCTTGTCGGAAAAGGTGGGTCTTCAGGTTCTTTTTGAAGGTTTCCATGGTAGGCGCGAGTCTGATGTGTTGGGGTAGAGAGTTCCAGAGTATGGGAGAGGCACGGGAGAAGCTTTGTATGTGGTTGTGGGAAGAAGAGATGAGGGGGGAGTAGAGGAGGAGATCTTGAGAGGATCGAAGGTTGCGGGTGGGTATGTAGCGGGAGACCATGTCACAGATGTATGGAGGAGACAGATTGTGGATGGCTTTGTAGGTCATGGTTAGGGTTTTGAACTGGAGCCTCTGGACAATAGGAAGCCAATGAAGGGCTTGGCATAGGGGAGAGGCTGGGGAATAACGGGGAGACAGGTGTATATTATAAGGTTCAAAGGATCAAACGGGGCCTTATAACGTTCTACTTAGCATAGTAGGGGCATTAATACTTTCTATGGGACACTATTTAATTTTTTTGGGGAGGAGGGTAATTATAATAATAATACCATTTTTTAAATATTGCCGTCACCATTCCATGCAGCAGGTGCACGCAGAGTGGAGAGCTTTTGTAGGTTGGGAATAAATGGGGATGGTGTTAAAAAAGGGAGAAGTCATATGTTTCTTTGTTGTAATCTCTGCAGACGAGTCCTGGCTGTAGGAGTTGTTATGACGGTCTGGGCTAGATGGAAAAGATGGGAAAAGTGAGAGACTACATCAGAAAGAACCTCTAGGGGTCTACTATAGTTCCACAAATGCTATTATTTTGGCCCCTTTCCATAAACTGTTCCCCATTACTCGGTTTTTGCTAGTGTGGGCCTAATACTGAAAATTGTACATGTGAGATATTAAAATAACAGGGGGAAAAATATGTAACACTAATTTTCGCACCTTCCTGATGTGTGACCTTCATGTACGTTACATCGGATGGAGGTGTATTTAGCGAGTCCAATAGCTGACACTGTACCATATCTGGAAGATGACGGCAGTGTAACACAGCCGGCATCTGTCTGTAACAGCAGCGACCTGAGCAAGGTAAAATAATTTATTTAATCACACCCCCACTCTTTTTCCCTTAAGAAAAGAAATTCCATTTTTTGCAATTACTCAGCATCACTGCATTCCTAAAAGTCTATCAGAATGCAAAATTATTTTACTTACGCGGCTAGCTCCGTAAAGAAAATAAAAATAAATGTAACACCAGAATTGCCATTTTTCAATCTACCGAAAAAAAAGTGATAAAAAAGTGATCAAATAATACTTTCAATAAAAGCTACACCTTCTCCTGCACAAAACAACCCATCACCTAGCTTCATCATTGGAAATGGCGACAAAAAGGCATTGTTTTTCTAAATTCTGAATTTTTTTTACCATTAAAAAAAGCTACCGTACTAAACTGCAGAACAGGTCAATTTCACTGTACAATGAATGCCATTAAAATCAGACACCTATCTCCCCCTCAAAAAAAATGTGTATTTCACTTACTAACACATTAAAATAGCTTAAAAGTGTGTGGTCCTGAAGGGTTATTATTAATATGACTTGAGGACCACACCTGGGGATACCGGCAGACACCCATCAATGCCGCCATTGCAATGGAGAGCAGCGATATTGGGTCACCAATAATGGCGAGAGGCACCTTCTCATTATACTGATAATTTGGAATGAGATGTCTTCTCCTGGTAGGGTAATAAATGTCTCCCAGAGAGCGCGGGACATGTGTATACAGTTATCAAACAACTGGAAGCCCAGAGTGATGTTAGGGAGCAGGACGTCATTGGCGTTTATCTCCTTGAGGCCGGGGACACAGCGTACAAAAATATGGATCGTATTGTACGGCCGTATTATGCCAAAATGTTGCAGGCACACCAATCCGTCTTTCATGCGATTTCAGGGTGCGGCTGCATATTTTGCGCATGTAAGCATCCGTATGCAATCCGTATGGCATCCATATAGCGTTTTTTTCTCGCAGCCTTGCAAAATGGACATTTAACGGTTTTTAGGCCTGAAACTCATTCAAACCATCATCAGCAAGGCTATTTATTGGCTCTGCATCAGGTGGCAGCCCCCAATCTTGGCATTTTTGTGGTCTGCTTGTATTGGAGGGCTGCTGCTTGCTTGCGAACATGTCTGACAGTCTTCAGTTCACCCCAACTGATCGAGTGTTGTACAACTGGGTTTGGTCCCGCATCTTCGGCCAGCCTTACCCAGTGATCGTTGATCAGCGCAGGAGGAGGCGAATGTGGGTGCATCCGCATTTGAGGCAGCAACTCAATAAAGCCCATTTTCACCGGCTGTATGCATGTCTGCAGACTCTTCCATATTATTTGGTCCAGTTTTGTCGGATGAGCATTTCAAGATTTGATGTTTTATGGGAGAATGTGAGGCCAGGGATCACATAGCAGGATGCGGAAAGCAATCTCTGCACAGGAGCGACTTATCATTAGGCAACCGTCTGGATTTATTACCTACATACTGTCTATTGATGATGTGTTTTACCACTAGTTTCCATTTACCCTTATGCCTGTTGCAGAAATATCCTCAGAATATAGGCCATATATCACCTTGAAGTACCTGAACAATGATGTGAATGTTAAAATTAGAGAAAAATGTTACTTGGCCTACATGTAACTTATGATTGTTTGGACATTCAGTCATGTAAGGGTTATGTATAGTGTGTTTGTTAAACCTTTGTGCATTGATTGTTCTCTGTACATTTGGTTACTTGTAAGTTATTAACTACTGGCATATCCTATTCGCACTCCATCAGCATTGTTGTATGGGGACGTGTAACATCTCTTCCATTGTGCGTGATACTTGCTCACAACTGTGTTACAGACTTCATCAACTGGTGATGGCTGAGCCAAAGATGGAAGAGTGGAAGATGATTGGCAGGAGATTTGAGGACCTATTAAACTTCCCATATTCTAATAGTCTCTGTCTGGTGTTAATGGTCATAACAGATGTGTTGGTGGTTGAGTACAAACAACTTAGGAAAAAAGAGTCAAAACTGTTTATGCAAAAACATATTTATATGTGCTAACTGGCACTTGAGGTAGTGACTACCATAATTGCTTCATATGGTATATGTATTAACACCACATTTCTGTAAGTTTGCAGTCTTACACAATAACCAAAATAAGGCATCACAACATTCCAAATTGCTCCATACATCATAGTATATAAATGCCAAAAACTATAGTCACTATGGGTACTGCTGATCATATGTGACACATATGGCTGTTTGACAATATTATACTACTTCAAATATGCAGTAGCCAACATGGAGTGAATTCTAATGTAACCAAATAACCAACTTTCACTACCACTTTTGAGCACCATATCTGCCCCATACGGTTAGGTTCTAAGACTGGACTAATGCAATGATGCATTAGCCAACAAGTTTTAACAGGGATGGGGACAAAATAACAAACATTGGTAGAAATTATAATATCTAACGAAATAATAATATTTTCCCATATCCCATATACCACCAGCTAAGTACCATATGGTATTTGTAGGCATTCAGATTAGTGCAAATATGCGTTACACAACATGTTGTTAAAATAAATTATCACAAAGAACTAACATTTCTCGCAATAGGACCAGATAAAGAAAATAATAGACGTTGACTATGCCTAGTGAACAGCATATTGCTAGAATATGTTAACAGTCATCTATATTCCTGATAATGTCTTAGACACAATAGGAGGATAAAGTTAATCTAAAACTATTTCTAACTGGTTTGTAAATCCTAAAATCTAAGTTTCATATAAAGTCACAGCTGGTGGTATGTGGGTGGTGGGGTTGGCGGCTTCCCAGCATCTCTTTGTGGTTGGCTTGGATCACCACCTTGACCATCACCCAGTTGGGGTAGATTTTCAGGCCCCTGAGCTAACATGTGGCCATGGTCAGGTTGGTGTGTGGGCACATTGCCATAGAGATAAGGGAGATTATATTCCTGTGTAAGATGATACCCACGAGACTCATACCCCCCTATAAGACCATGTTGAGCACAAACAGGCTGGGAACAGCCTGCAACACTGGATCTGTACAAGTGGTCATATTGGGAAGTCAGATTATAGGCAGCCATTTGACCCTGTTGTTGCCAACGTTGTTTCGTGGGGGAATGGGTAGAGGTGTAGGCGCCCGTGCAGGAGGATCATCATATCTGTTGGTAAATGAAAGGGGATTAGAAAATGTTTGACAGGTGAGCCTAAACTGCATATGTGTTATGTGGTGTGATGTATGTACTTACAGATTGAGAGCCAGAATAGGTGCAAGAAAACCCAGCCTGTCAAAGTAAACGTACTTTCGCTTTCTGGGTGATGCTGACCCGCTCGTGGCCCTCTGCTGGCGTTGGCGCCTTTATTGGTCGTGGCTGCTTCTCCATCTTCTCATAACATCATCCACTGCAATGAGACATATAATGTAATAATTTAGTTAGCAGCACAAAGGCTAATTATTCTACAGACACGTTATATAGTCTTGGGGGTCTAGTAAGATGTGACTATACTAAATATTTGGTGGACAAATGTAAAAAAAAAGGGGGGGCTAATTCTGCGCCACAAGTACACTGTGAGCGTTAAGAAAATTGAATACAAATCAAGTAACTTACAGATTCGCTGCTGCTCCTCGCGTGGGCTGTCACCAAAGTGGGGAAATATCTGCCCACAGATGCGCCTCCATGCCGCCTCTTTCCTTGCACGTTCCGCGTAATGTGCATCTCTTTTGTGGCACATTTCGGCCCTCTCCTGCAGCAAGACTCTCAACATGTCCACATTGATGAGTGTAGGCACCATGGCCGACTCCGTGGAGGCGTTCTTCCGGGATGTCTGGCGCTCTTTTTCAGCTAATTTGCATGTATCAGCTTCCTCCTGCATGTGTTGCACCATTTCCTGTGAGCTGCAGAAGTCTTCCGTATTTCTAGCAAGTCACACGCCAGGTCCGTGTGTAATCCGTTGTTTTCTCGCACCCATAGACTTTCATTGGCGTACAATGGGCGTAATACGCGTACAATGGCAGCATGCTGCAGGTGTCTCGCACCGTATAATACCCCCGAGAAAAATACGCATGATCAGAGCTGCCCCATAGAGAAATATTGTTCCGTGTGTAATGCGTGGTTTTCACGCCTCTCACTCGTCCGTATTCCTCCTTAGTGTGACGTCGGCCTAATGGCATAAACCATTGCTTGAAGCAAAGCGTAGGAAATAGTGCTGTATCTGAAAGACAAGAGGAAAATATGTGCTATACAATATCAGGTTAAGATAGATATAGTCATGGCCAAAAGTGTTGGCACCCTTGAAATTGTTCCAGAAAGTGATGTATTTTCCCAGAAAATTACTCCAATTACACTTGTTTACGGAATTTCCTTGGTGTATATTGGAACAACAGAAGAAAAAATAGAGGGAAAAAAGGCAAATTGGACATAATTTCACACAAAACCCTAAAACTTTGGGTTACAGGTAACGGGAATCACAGCACAAGTGCAGGTTTGGTGTTATTCCTGTTACCTGCGACTCCACATTGATCATGACTTAATAAAGAATATTTTTACACAGTTGGGGAGTGCCGCTAAATATTCTAATTTCCTGAAATGAATCATTTTGACTGGTTTTTCAATGGCTGAGCACCTCCTTGTACAATAAATGTGACATCAGCTAGCAACAGAGATTGGGTCAATGATTGACCAACCGAGTCCTGAGGGATATAAGGTATTGCCAAGTGTTTCCTCCTTTTTTTCTCCTGTGAAATGCACTATGAAAAATGGAATGAAAATCCAAGTGCTGGCCAATTTATTTCATGGAACTATAGACTTGCATTAGCGAATTTCATCTAAATTGGACGTCTCGCCATGATTTTGTGCAGACCACTTGGTTCGCAGAAAAACACAGATAGGATAATAGCCCAATAAACTATAAGAGGTGTGAGCATTAGCCATGAAAAACACTCATAAGTGAAAAACTGGGGTCTGAGTGATCCCTTACAGTCCAAATGTGGATGCCATCATTCTGAGCCCAACTACATGTTAGCAGTTGGGCACTTATCACCATACATGTAAGTTGTCAATGCAAACCAGATGCCTGGAACAGTCCACCAAACCCATTCTAACAAACGTTCTCCTTTCTCTTGAGCAGAAATGTTGCACAAAAAAATAAATGAAGTACTTCTACTTTTTACATTTTAAATTGGAGTGGAGTTTTTTGCTGGATGGATGGTGGATGGAGGGAGGATGGATGAATGTAGGGAGGATGGAGGGAGGATGGAGGAAGGATGGATGGAGGATGGATGGAGGATGGATGGAGGAAGGATGGAGGGAGGATGGATAGAGGATGGATGGAGGGAGGTTGGATGAAGGAAGGATAGAGGGAGGATGGTTGGAGGATGGATGGATGATGGATGGATGGAGGGAGGCAGGATGGACGGAGGATGTATGGATGTAGGGAGGATGGAGGGAGGATGGATGGAGGATGGAGGGAGAATGGAGGAAGGATGGATGGAAGGAGGATGGAGGGAGGATGGAGGGAGGATGGATGGATGTCGGGAGGAAGGATGGAGGGAGGTTGGATGGAGGAAGGATAGAGGATGGATGGAGGATGGATGGATGGATGGATGGATGGATGGAGGGAGGATGGATGGAGGATGGAGGGAGGATGGAGGGAGGATGGAGGAAGGATGGAGGGAGCATTTTTTCTGTGATAGACCAGACATAATTTCATACATTTTCAGTTCAGAAAGAATTCATGTAAAAGACTCACGAGTCACAGGAAATCTGGTGGTCCTTCTCTCTGAATGAGGAAACGGGATGTTTGTAGGACCTGTGCACTGGAAAATGTCCTCCAATAATAATATCACCATCCCGTACAAATGCGAGGAAGGGATCCCTACAAGAACTAGGTACTGGGAGAAAGATGGACACCTCCTAACAGAAGTTGTAGCAGTAAAAGACAAAAAAACAACATAGAACATAGAGGTCCGAAGACCAAGAAAACTGACTGAGTAAGGTAACAAAGCACCTGGCTAGCTTAAGAGTAGAAATTACAATGAAGTCCAGCAAAGCCAGAAGGGCGGAGCAGGATTAAATAGGCAAAAAAGGTCATGTGACTAGCAAGATAGAAAAAACCTAACAGGAGAGTTCTAACAGTACCCCCCCCCCTTCTAAGAGGATCCTCTGGATCCCCTAGGCCCAGGCTTCCCCGGAAACATCTTGTGAAACGCTCTGACAAGTCTGGATGCAGAAACATCCTCCGCCCTCACCCATGAGTTATCCTCGGGTCCGAAACCCTTCCAAGCGACGAGATACTGCAAACTCCCTCCATACCGTCTAGAATTTAGGATGCAGGAAATTTCATATTCTCCATCCTCCACCACCGGGGGAACAGTGGCAGAGGCGTCTCTATCCGACACATCAGCTCTTTTCAACAGAGAAACATGAAACACCGGATTAATCTTCCAGGAGGTAGGAACCTCCAACCTAACAGCCGATTGGTTAACAACCTGAAGCACCTTAAAGGGCCCTACAAACTTGGGACCCAATTTTTTAGAAGGAATCCTCAACCGCAGATTCTTAGAGGACAACGAAACCATGTCACCAATAGCAAACAAAACCTCTTGCCGTTTCCTATCAAAGTACCTTTTAGATTTTCTGTTAGCCTCCTGAAGATTAACACGCACATCCGTCCAAACTCTCTCCAAATCACCGGAAAAATTCTCCTCTTCAGGCACGGCCGATACCAATTTGGAGAATGACCCAAACGACGGATGTCTCCCAGTACAACAAAAAAAAGGCAAACAACCAGCAGAAGAGGATGTATGGTTGTTAAGAGCAAATTCAGTAAGTGGCAGAAACTCAGACCACCCCTCTTGATTGTCTGCCACAAAACAACGCAAGAACTGCTCAACATCCTGGTTTTTCCTTTCTGTCTGGCCATTAGACTTAGGATGATATCCGGATGAAAACGACAAATGAACTCCCAACCTGTCACAAAAGGCGCGCCAAAAACGAGCCACGAACTGAGGTGCCCTATCAGAAACAATGTCAGTAGGAACGCCATGTAGCCTGACAATTTCCTTGACAAAGGCCTTAGCGAGAGTCTTAGCGCAGGGCAGTTTGATGAAAGGAACCAAGTTACACATCTTGCTAAAACGGTCCACGACCACCCAGATGACAGTGAAACCCTCAGAGGGGGGGAAGGTCAGTAATAAAGTCCATAGCCAAATGTGTCCAAGGTGCACTAGGAACCTCCAGAGGGCAAAGCAACCACGCAGCAGGAGTATGTGAAGACTTAGATCTAGCACACACAGTGCATTGACGCACCCACTTAATGACTTCCTTCTGCCATCCAGGCCACCAAAAACTGCGACCCACAAGTCTCTTGGTCTCAGAGATTCCAGGATGACCTGCCAACCGAGACTAATGACACTCAACAAACAAATCTCTCCTAAAGGTCCCAGGCACAAACAACCTCCCATGGGGAGTGTTAGATGGGGCATTTGAGCCACCCGCCAGGGCCGTGGGGTACTCGGCACCGAGCCCGTTGATGTCTATGGGGAATGTCACGGCTAGCACAGCTCGGTCCGTTGCCCTGGGCGCTCACTTTAATGGGGATATTTACAGGTGACTTGAATAATGATATGGGGATTCGTGACGCCACTTGTGGTATCTGATCAGAATGACCAGCGCTGCTATGCAGATCCACTGGAGGGTTAATATTGTGCAGCTAGATGTTAAGCCTTCCACAAGTAAGGCTGATTCCTCCAAGGCAGATAGATGTATAAGAATGCAGGACAGATGGGGACCCGGCAGTCAGGGATAATAAGGGAGATACACACATAAGTCACTTTGGTACCTTTACTGTAGATGTTGCAGGCACTTCCCGGAGTACTGTAGGGTGAAGGATGCACATCCAGATTCCTCCACTGGTAGGTGTGTGGCCTCCTGTCCTCTGCCTTTTTGTAATGAAGTCTTGGCATGCGTGTAGCTGGGCCTAGCTTAGTCTCCGTCTTGTACCTGGCTGATCTTGTGATTGGACCTTCTCACTGAAAGTACACAGTCTCTGCTTGCAGGGCCCTGCTTGCCAGACTCTGTCCTCCTGATCCTGCTACGTATCAGCTCTGTGGTACTCCTGGGACTTGTAGTCCTCCAGGAACTCCGGTGTTCTCCTAATGGGTCGTGGAGATCCCTATAGGCTCGGACCCCAGTGTCCGGTTAATACTTGCTGAGGTAAGCTCTAAAGGCTTTTCTACCCCTGTTGCTGCTCTTTCCACTCGCCTTCGGCCTACCTGGGCCCTCACACGATCACACACACTGGCAGTTGGTGGGCTGCCTCTTTGCCGCTCTCTAAGCGTCGGCACGCTTTCCCTCTCTGAGCTGCACTGGGCTGATCTGCTCTCTGACTGAGCTCTGACTGAACTCCCTGAGCAGACTCAGACCAGCTTCCTGTGTAACTGTCTTTTATACGGTATGTCTAACACAGCTCACTCTGGTGGTCTTTGGGGAATAAGTCAGCATAATTAAAACATTTAGTGGTGATCAAAGGTAAAAAGACCCCACAAAATGGTATAGAAAACTACAAAGTCTTTTATTAACAATGATGATACAAACATGAAAATTCATAAAATAATTAAAGGTACAAAAGCACATAAATAAAAGAGGGACATTCAACCATAGTGGATAAAGATCTCACCACAGCGGAGACAAGGCTATATATCCTGCAATGTATAGTATACCCTATAATTATGCCTAGATTGATATATATATATAAAGGGCACCAACCACTGAAAGGTTTTGCTGCACTATAGGTTGGTTTTAACTACCAATACCATAATTTACCTTTACAAGGGTTGTGCCAATCATACAGTGTGGTTTAATTGCAGTATGTACTGCTATATCCCTAAGGACCACTGAGGAACACCTTAAGGGCAACCAATTTACAGGAATTAACAATAAGGTGGTAAAAAGAACCTACCACTTGCTCTGCTGGGGAACCACCTGGACGTCCCTCTGCCCCAGAATAAGTCAGCATGTATGAATGTGTATAATGACCTCTAGTGGTATCTTCTTTCAGTGCACCCTTCTGGAAGATATGGATCCAGTCGCAGCTGGGCTCCACACATTCTCCTGTGCTTTAAGAATCTCATCTTCCAACACAGAGTCCAAAGCAGCAATCACAACCCCTTCTTGTAAAATGTTCTCCTCCTCCTCAGCACCGACCATGGGAGAAAAGCTGCGAGACAAAGCATCAGCTTTAACATTCTTAGTACCTGGGATGTAAGTAACGGAAAAATTAAACCGCGAGAAAAACAGTGCCCACCTAGCCTGACGGGCATTCAAGCGTTTGGCAGCATCAAGATAGATCAGATTTTTATGATCAGTGAAAACCTGAACGGGAAATTCAGCACCTTCCAAGAGATGCCGCCAGTGTTCAAATGCGAGTTTAATAGCCAACAATTCCCTATTACCAATATCATAATTTAGTTCAGTCTCAGAAAATTTTTTTGAAAAAAAGGCACAGGGATGTACTCCATTCGTGTTTTCCTGAGACAACACCGCACCGTCCCCCACAGAAGAAGCATCAACCTCAACCAAAAACGGTTTAGTCACATCAGGCTGCATAAGGATGGGAGCAGAGCTGAACCTCTCCTTTAGAAACACAAAAGCTTCAATGGCCTCAGTAGTCCACTGAACCGCATTAGCACCTTTCCTGGTGAGATCGGTCAGAGGTTTGACAATAATAGAAAATTTTTTAATGAATTTTCTATAATAATTGGCGAAACCCAAAAACTTCTGTATCAATTTCAAACCAATAGGCCTAGGCCATTCCTGCACAGCTTGAACTTTCACCGGGTCCATCTCAAAACCTTCACTGGAGACAATGTAGCCCAAAAAACTAATTCTCTGTACAGCGAACTCACATTTCTCCAGCTTAGCAAAAAGCGAATTGTCACTCAATAACTGTAATACCTCACGAACGCTCCGCCAATGAGACTCCAGATCCGGCGAATAAATCAAAATGTAATCCAAATACACAACCACATTTTTGCCAATCAAAGGTCTAAGGATGTCATTAATAAGATTCTGAAAAAATGCAGGCGCATTGGTAAGGCCAAAAGGCATAACCAGATTCTCAAAATGACCCACAGGAGTGTTAAAAGCAGTCTTCCATTCATCACCCTCCTTCATGCGCAACAAATTGTATGCCCCCGAAGATAAATTTTAGAGAACCACTTGGCCCCCGCTAACTGGTTAAACAAATCAGGAATCAATGGCAGTGGGTAAGGATTGCGTACAGTAATTTTATTAATCTCACGAAAGTCTAGACAAGGCCGTAAACCGCCGTCCTTTTTTTTAACAAAAAAAAATCCAACAGCCACAGGAGACTTGGAAGGCCTAATGTGACCGGCGGCCAAGCTTGTCTGTATGTATTCCTCCAAAGCCTTTCTCTCAGGAATAGTAAGATTAAATAAACGACTTTTAGGAAGAGTCGCTCCAGGGACAGATTCAATAGTACAATTATAGTCTCTATGGGGAGGCAAAATCTGCGATTCCTTCTCAGAAATACTTTCCAAAAATCCTGAATAGGTACAGGTAACTCCCCTTTATCCACAGCAGCAATACGCCCGTTACAACACTTGTCATAACACTTAGGGCTCCAGGACTTAATTTCATTGGTAGACCAATCCAGAACAGGATTGTGCAATTTTAACCAGGGTAACCCCAAAACCACCAGAGAAGGCAAATTATTCAATACTACCAAATCCAAATTCTCTTTCTGAACACCATTAATAGTGAGGGGAAATTCACAGACCTTGTGAGTAACATTCTTCAAGGGAGAGCCATCAACAGAAACCAGGGCAATAGGGGATGACAAAAGTTTGGGTTTTAATTTAAGTTTTTCCAAGAATCCCCCATCAATCACATTCAGAGTAGAACCACAATCGACAAATACCCGAAATTCCATTAATTCTTCCTGAGCAGCAGTAGTGGTAGAAAGAAAGACACCCTTAGTGTTTAAACAGGCTATACGGAACTGACCTTTTTTTTTTCTTTGTTCATACGAAGCACACAGTTCTTAATGAAATGGTCAGATTTGCCGCAATAAAAGAACAAACCTTCAGAAAACCTGCGGTCTTTTTCCTGAGAGCGGGGTGCCATAGCTCCAATCTCCATTGGCTCTCCAATGTCAGTACAGACCCTCTCAAGACTTGGAGCTGACATGACAGAGGATTTACTCTCATTAACCCTTACACGCAGTCTCCTATCCACCCGTATAGCTAATTGCATAGCCTCCTGCAAGTTACCAGGTGTGGGATAAGCAATCAGCAAATCTTTAACCCTTTCACCTAGCCCTGCAAGAAACAAACTTTTCAAAGCTGAATCATTCCATCCCACCTGAGTAGACCACCGACGGAAGTGAGTACAATATTTTTCCACATTACCTGATCCCTGCCTCAAACGTCTCAATTCTGTCTCAGCTGATGAGACACTATCAGGATCATCATACAATAACCCCAAAGCAGAAAAAAAACTATCCACTGATCTAAAGCATGGATCACTAGGTTGTAGAGAAAAGGCCCACTCCTGAGGTTCTTTGTGCAAAAGTGACATTATGAACCCTATGCGCTGTGATTCATCACCAGAGGATCTGGGTCTCAAACGAAAATACAACAAGCAAGCATTTTTGAAAGAACAGCTACTCACTTGTTGCTGGAGCTCGGCCACCTCCAGAGAGAGTCCCTGCAGGCGTTGAGCCAAGACCTGAACCGACACCATGATAGAAACTGGAAATCTTTCCTTAGAGATATTTTTGGGCTGGACTTACTGTTATGTTCTGCTACAAGCACTAAGGAAAGAAGGGAGATCTGTCCCTACGATAGAACTAAGCTAGATCCCTACGATGTAACGGGGAACCTGATCCTGCGATCAGACCCGCTAAAGTCCTCAGCTAGTCTGTACGAAGACCTATAGATGCGAGGAAGGGATCCCTACAAGAACTAGGGACTGGGAGAAAGATGGACACCTCCTAACAGAAGTTGTAGCAGTAAAAGACAAAAAAAACAACATAGAACATAGAGGTCCGAAGACCTAGAAAACTGACTGAGTAAGGTAACAAAGCACCTGGCTAGCTTAAGAGTAGAAATTACAATGAAGTCCAGCAAAGCCAGAAGGGCGGAGCAGGATTAAATAGGCAAAAAAGGTCATGTGACCAGCAAGATAGAAAAAACCTAACAGGAGAGTTCTAACAGTGGATTGTCCAATTGAAGCCGAAAACAAGAGGTTTAAAATGTATAACCCGAATAACATGCTGAGAGGAAGAAATATTAAGGTTCTGGTTGAAACTTCAGTTCAATTTTTTTTGCAATAAATTTCATTAAATAAATATATATGTATGTATGTATAAAAGGTTGAACTTGATGGACCTAGGTCCTTTTTCAACCTATTTAACTATGTAAATATGTTGATTGTAAAACATTATTTTGTATTTATAGATTTTGTGTATTAGTTTTGTCATATTTAGTATGATGAAACCACCCATCTTAAATTTAAGGAGTAAGTTGAGGTCTGGTCTTTGCAGATCACACATTCCCTGTGTGAGGAGCCATTTATATTTATTCGAGTATTCAAGTCACCGATAATTGCCTCTGAACTTTCCTCCCACCTCTTATCTATCTTACTCTTTGAGAACCTACAATCTGGTTTCTGTCCCCATCACTCCACTGAATCTGTTCTGAGCAAAATTACTAACGACTTACAGCCAAAGCTAACAGACAATTCTCTATGCTCCTCCTTATAGACCTGTCCTCTGTCTTTGACACAGTTGACCACTATCTTCTACTACAGTTCATCTCTTCCATTGGTGTCAAAGACCTTTCTCTATCTTGGATCTCCTCATACCTTTTCAACCATACATTTAGCGCCTCTCACTCCCACACTACCTCCTCATACCACCCTCTCTCTGCTGAAGTCCTTCAAGACTCTGTCCTAGGACCCCTACTCTTCTCCATAGATGCCTTTGGCCTGGCACAACTCATGTAGACCCATGGCATCCAGTACCACCTATAGACTGATAACATTCAGATCTACCTCTCTGGCCCAAACATCACCTCTCTGCTGTCCAGAATCCCAGAGTCTCTTATCAGCCACGTCTTCCTTCTTCTACTCTCACTTCCTCAAACTCAATGTTGACAAATTTAAACTCATCATCTTTACTCCATCTCACAGATCTTCCTTACCTGACCTATCTATCACAATAAATTACATCACACTTTCCCCAGTACCAGAAATCTGCTGCCTCAGAGGGACCCTAGACTCTATCCTGTCCTTCAAACCGCACATCCAAGCTCTCGCCATCTCCTGTTGCCTCCAGCTCAAAAATATTTCCAGAATCCATCCTTCCTCAACCTTCAATCTACTAAAATTCTTGTAATTCATCATTTCCCACCTCGACTACTGCAATATCCTCTTCTGTGGCTTCTTTGCTAACACTCTCGCACGTCTTCAGTTCATCCTTAAATCTGCTGCCCAACTAATTCATGTCTCTCTTCGCTACTTGTTCACTTCTGCCCTCTGCATATCTCTTCACTGGCTTCAAATTCCACCTGGTGAATCCAGTTCAAACTACTAATACTGACCTACAAAGTCATCCATAATCTGTCTCCTCCATATGTCTATGAACTAATCTCTCAGTATCTTCCCTCAAGCAATTTCTGGTCCTCCCAAGACCTCCTTCTCACCTCCACACTTATTCATTCCTCTCCCAATCGCCTCCAAGGCTTCTCCCAAATATCCCCCATCCTTGGGAGTTCTGTGCCCCAACATGTCCGACTATCAACCACATTAGGATCCTTCAGATGGAACTTGAAAACCCACTTCTTACAGCCTGCAATGACCCTGCTGCCTCCTTACCAACACCGGAGCTACTGCAACCCCCACAACCTACTGTCTCCTTCCCCACCATCCTGTAGAATGTAAGTCGCAGGGGTCGGGTCCTCTCCCCTCTGTACTAATCTGTCATTGAGAGTTTATTTACTGTAAGTTGTATCTGTATTTTGTATGTAAGCCCTTCTCATGTGCAGCACCATGGAATCAATAGCGCTATATAAATAAATATATAATAATTATTATTATTATTATTATATGGGGCCTATTACACTGTATTGAGCGTTATGTGGGGCTCATTATACTGTATGAAGCATTATATGTGGTTCATCATACTGTATAGAGCATAATATGGGGCCATTATACTGTATGGAGTAATACATAGGGCCATTTTATACTGTAGGGAGCAATATATTGGGCCTAGTATACTGTATGGAGCATTATATGGGGCCTATTATACTTTAGGAAGCATTATATGGGGCCCATTGTACTGTTTGTAGAATTATATGAGTCCATTATACTGTATGGAGCAATATATGGGGCCTATTATATATTATAAGAAGCAATATATGGAGTCATTATATACTGTATGGAGCATTATATGGGGCCATGAAACTGTATGCAGCGCTATGTGGGGCCCAATATACTGCATGGAACATTATATGGGGCCCATTTTTCTGTATGGAGCAATATATGGGGCCCAAAATAATGTTTGGAGCAATATATGGGTCACATAATACTGTATGGAACAATATATTGGACGATTATACTGTATGGAGCAATATATTGGGCCTATTATACTTTATGGAGCATTATATGGGGTCCATTATACTATATGGAGCATTATATGGGGCCATTATACTATATGGGGCATTATATGGGGCCATTATACTTTATGGAGCATTATATGGGGTCCATTATACTATATGGAGCATTATATGGGGCCATTATACTTTATGGAGCATTATATGGGGTCCATTATACTTTATGGAGCATTATATGGGGTCCATTATACTATATGGAGCATTATATGGGGTCCATTATACTTTATGGAGCATTATATGGGGTCCATTATACTATATGGAGCATTATATGGGGTCCATTATACTATATGAAGCATTATATGGGGTCCATTATACTTTATGGAGCATTATATGGGGTCCATTATACTATATGAAGCATTATATGGGGTCCATTATACTTTATGGAGCATTATATGGGGTCCATTATACTTTATGGAGCATTATATGGGGTCCATTATACTATATGGAGCATTATATGGGGCCATTATACTATATGGAGCACTCTGTGTACCTGCAGACTTTTGAATCCCCTCAGGGCATGCACTGTGCACTGGGAGGATTCGCCGGTTTCTGAGCTATGGTAAAATTTACAATAGATTTCATTCATGTATTGTAAGAAGTAAATGAAATCTTGGCATTGTCCTACAGCTATACTTCTTTTCTGTGCTTCATAAATTGTGGTATGTGTTAAAGGATCCCACTGCACTGTAGTAAAAAAAAAGTGCTCATGAATTTTCTATAAATGCCATCCACTTTTCTACAACTATAGAGGCTGCACTGTTGACACAAGGAAAAAATACAAAAGCGTCAAAAACTCACCAAAAAACTGGGCACACAGCCTAAAAAGCTGGTGGACATTTTACATGAGACGTTAGAAGGTAATCTCAAATTTTTCAAATATGCTGAGTTTGTGGATTCCTAAAAATTCGACATGAATTTGCATTGAATGGATTCGGTCATTTCTAGTCCTAAATCATCCCCTTCTGGTTCTCCTGCAACAAGGACCTCTAATGGCGGAAAGTGGGAACTGCAAGACAAACTTACACTAATACAGTACATGAGACACGTACAGTGCAGCGGAACAGACACATAACTCACGTGACTCATACTTTTGCTGCAAACTCACCAGGGTTTCACATTTCGCCCTTCTTACAAGATTACTTACTTCTACAGTCATGGCCAAAAGTTTTGAGAATGACACAAATATTAATTTTTACAAAGTCTACTGCTTCACTTTTTCTAATGGCAATTTGCATATACTCCAGAATGTTATAAAGAGTGATCAGCTTAACAGCAATTACTTGCAAAGTCAATATTTGGCTAGAAAATGAACTTTATCCCCCAAAACACATTTCAACATCATTGCAGCCCTGCCTTAAAAGGACCAGCTAACCTCTTTTCAGTGATTGCTCCATTAACACAGGTGTGGGTGTTGATGAGGACATGGCTGGAGATCAATCTGTCATGATTAAGTAAGAATGACACCACTGAACACTTTAAAAGGAGGCTGGTGCTTGGCATCATTGTTTCTCTTCTGTTAACCATGGTTATCTCTAAAGAAACACGTGCAGTCATCATTGCAATGCACAAAAATGGCCTAACAGGGAAGAGTATCGCAGCTAGAAAGATTGCACCTCAGTCAACAATCTATCGCATCATCAAGAACTTCAAGGAGAGAGGTTCCATTGTTGCCAAAAAGACTCCAGGGCGCCCAAGAAAGACCAGCAAGCGCCAGGACCGTCTCTTAAAAGTGTTTCAGCTGCGGGATCGGGCTACCAGCAGTGCAGAGCTTGCTCAGGAATGGCAGCAGGCAGGTGTGAGTGCATCTGCACGCACTGTGAGGCGGAGACTCTTGGAGCAAGGCCTGGTCTCAAGGAGGGCAGCAAAGAAGCCACTTCTCTCCAGAAAAAACATCATGGACAGACTGATATTCTGCAAAAGGTACAGGCAGTGGACTGCTGAGGACTGGGGTAAAGTTATTTTCTCTGATGAATCCCCTTTTCGATTGTTTGGGACATCAGGAAATGCCTCATTCGGAGAAGACAAGGTGAGCGCTACAACCAGTCTTGTCTCATGCCAACTGTTAAGCATCCTGAAACCATTCATGTGTGGGGTTGCTTCTCAGCCAAGGGAATCGGCTCTCTCACAGTCTTGCCTAAAAACACAGTCATGAATAAATAATGGTACCAGAATGTCCTCCAAGAGCAACTTCTCCCAACCCTCCAAGAGCAGTTTGGCGATCAACAATGCCTTTTCCAGCATGATGGAGCACCTTGCCATAAAGCAAAGGTGATAACTAAATGGCTCAGGGAACAAAACATAGAGATTTTGGGTCCATGGCCTGGAAACTCCCCAGATCTTAATCCCATTGAGAACTTGTGGTCAATCATCAAGAGACGGGTGGACAAACAAAAACCTAAAAATTCTGACAAAATGAAAGCATTGATTGTGCAAGAATGGACTGCTATCAGTCAGGATTTGGTCCAGAAGTTGATTGAGAGCATGCCAGGGAGAATTGCAGAGGTCCTGAAGAAGAAGGGTCAACACTGCAAATATTGACTTGCTGCATTAACTCATTCTAACTGTCAATATAAGCTTTTGTTACTCATATGTTTGCAATTATATTTCTGTCTGTGATAAAAACATCTGTCAAACACACATAAAAACCAGAGGGCAGCAGATCGTGTGAAAATATAATATTTGTGTCATTCTCAAAACTTTTGACCATGACTGTATATCTCATCGTTTTGGATCCCTATTGGTGGGATTTTAGGGAGAGGGGTGGAGATATTAGGTCACCTGAGGATTCGTCGAGGATTTTTTTTACATCAAGCATGTGTAGTAACATTCTTATCTTGCCCATTTTGTCTCTCTTGTGGACTTTATTGACAAAAATTAAAAAAAAAATTAAAAAGTTCTAAAAAATCAAATCATCCCCTTTCTTCCTATTAAAATGAAAGATAATAAAAAATAAACATATTTGGTGTCGCACGTTCATAAATGTCCAATCTGTCAAAATAAAAAATTAAATAACCCAAATAGTAAAAACTGTAAAGATAAAAATTAGAAAAAATACTATTTCAATTTTTGCCATTCCCCAAAACTGCAACTTTTCAAAAAGTCAAATGTACCGCAAAATAGTATCAATTAAAATGTCAGCTCGCCCAGTGTAAAACAAGCCCTGACTGATTTTCATTGACTACACTACAGGTCTCAGAAAATAATAACATAAGCAAAATATTAATTTTGTTTTTTTAACGAATCTACGATTTTTTTTCATCATTTAAATAAAAAATAATATTTACAAGTTAGGGCATCGCCGTAATAATAATGACCTGGAAAATCATATTGCAAGGTCGCTTTTTACCAAACAATGAACACCATAAACACGGCAAGTGAATTTTTTTTTCCGGTTTTTCAGGACATCAAATGCTAAAATGGATGGTATTAATAAACAGCACAACTCATCCTAGAAAAAAAAAAGCCCTCATAGCGTTATGTCGGGGTACAAAATTAAAACCTTATGTCTCTCATAAGAAGGCTAAGAAAAAACAAAAATGAAAAAAATTGCCCAATCTTTTAGGAGTTAAGAAATATTTGGGGGCTGTGAGTGTTCTCTGGACATGGACTATGACAGTGTACCCTCCTGGATAGTGGGGAATTTTTGGAAATTGGACAACTTCGGGTTCATTTCATAGGGAGATAGCGCCATCTAGTGATATTACAACATAACGCAGTAAATACGATACGTTGAGTTTCTTCATTGGCTTTTTGGCCTCGTTTACGTCAAGTTTTTGCTTTATATTTTCTAATAATGTACAAATTCTTAAACAAAAAAAAAATAAAAAAAAATTTTTTTTTGTGATTCTTAGAAGTTTTTTTCCGGCAGCGATGATTGTGGAAATCACTATGAGAAATCAGTAAGCCGAGGTCGCTGTGCGGGGAAGAAGCAGCTGCTCTATAATTATAGACTTGGCTACAACTTGTGATCACCGATGATACAACAGGTGAATATTTACCCTTCATTATAAGATATAAACCTTCCTCATCAGTTATAATTATATACAAAGGATGAGAAGTCGTAGTCTACAGAATCATTACACACAGGGCGATACAAGATCACCATCGGAGACCTTCACCTTACACATCGCGGGACCACTGGTCCCTGAGGTGGACACTAGAGTTAGGGGAATATATTCCAGTGGAGGTGAATGCTACTCAAATTTTGCAAAAATCTGTACTCTCCTCAATGCGGATTTTTTGTAATGTGTCCTGTTATATTTTGGTAGCTGAGGAGAATAAGCAAAAACGGTAATACACCAGAGAGGCTGGAACCTATTGGATTGCAGTAACCTGAACTAACCACACAAGTAGAGGTAGCCGTGGAGCGTTCCTACGTTGATCCTAGACGCCTCGTCACAGCCTGAGAGATAACTACACCTAAAGGCAGAAAGATGAAAGCTATCTGCCCCGGAGCAGATCCCCAAAGAAAATAGGAAGCCCCAAACATGTAATGGCGGTTAGACAAGAAGAAATACAGACACAGACAGAAAATAGAATGAGCAAACGCTGGGGCCCAATCTGTCTAGACAGAAAAGTACAGGAAAGGATACTCACTGCAATCCAAAAAAACCCCTAAAAAATACCAACTCTACTGATTGCAAAAACACCTGAGATCACATGACCTCTACCACCTAAATCAGATCTCTGCTGTAACAAAACTAAGCCGCAGCCACTGAAATAACAGGAAAAAGCAAATGAACAAACAACAGTGGCTCCAGATAAACTGAGAGGAGCACAAGCCCCCTGGAGGGGACCTGGCTGACCTCCACAGAAGTGCAGGGAATAATGCAAAAAGCAAGCACAAAAAATAAAAGCAGAAAATATCTTATCTGATAGCAGAAAATGCAGGCAAGACTCAGCAAACTTCCAAATGAACCAGGAACCACAATTGAGACAAGAACAATTGATCACCGGCAACCATCATGGGAGGGAACCTCCCTTATATCAGACCAGTCCGTGATCCCAGATTGCCATTCCTCACTGAAAGGTTCAGTACTGTCAGTAACCACCAGAGGGAGCCTCTGCTCAGAAACCATTTTTAGCACATTCATAACAGTGTCCCTAACAAATTCGGGGAAATGGCGGGCTGGCTTGCATTTCCAGGGACATCCCATGCCTAGTTACGTATAAAAGTCCAGGTCTTAAGTTCGTGCCATAGGGTCGCGACGTACGCCATGATGTGTGCCACTAACTTAGGACACGGACTCTAGGTCAGGATTTCTGGTTGCCACTAGACTTTTGCATAGCATGAAGATGCCACGAGGTGGTGGTAAAAATAGATGCTGAGGACCACACGGAAGATAGTGGTCAGCGGAGGTCAGCTGTGGAGTGAGTATAAGGGTTCAGTCAGAATTTCAAAGTTCACGTACGAGTGCTCGTAGCTGTACTAATCTATGAGGTCATTCACACGTTGGTGAATTTATGGCACACCAAGCGCTCCATGGAAAATCACAGAGACATGTCCGATTTTGATCCGAGGGTTGGGTTAAATTCGGCAACGTAGGTCTATGGGACAGTGACAACGTCGGACCGCATTCGTATGACATCGGACTTTCATAAAGGAGAAGTTAGAGAAACTTTGTTTTCTTACTCCACGTGAGAGAAGTAGTGAACTAGTGATGACACTCGGCCAAACTCAGATCAGAGTCTTATCAAAATTACTGGTCCACTTTATCGTACATGGAACAGATGTCGACAGAGCCCTTAGTTGATTTTTTTTGCTTTTCCACATCTTACATTTATTATTTTCCGGTACCTCTCCAGACCCTAGAGCATAATAATAAGGTACATTTAATTTACGGAGAATAAATTGACCACAAATCGAATTTTACACTAAAATCCGTGCGATTTGGTGAATTCGAATGTCATCACTCCAGCTCATCCCTCGTGGACACATGTCGTTTTGGGAGCCCTAATGTGTCAGTATGAATCATAAACCTGGTGGGTTTTCCAGTCTAGATGAATCATCCCAATTAGTCTATCCAGCCTTGCCCTCACTGATCATTGGCTGCATTTTTGACACTTTGGCCCTACAAGCCTATGGGGACTTTCTAGCATAGGATTCCCATAGAGTGAAAACACATTTTCGAGACTGGTAATGGGACTGGCGCGCTGTGGGATCCGATGCCGTGCAGCCTCATTTCTATCTGGAGGTCGGCCACTTCTACATAAAGATTTAGCTTGGGACAAAACGATGTACTCTAGGTGACTGCAGATTGTGGATCCATGACAGCGTGAGGTCTTTACACTGTGAGGTGACCTGACAACATGCAGGAGATCTGCGCCCTTACCGTCTCTGCTTTTGGCTTTAGTGTAGGAACTCGCTATTATGAGGACCCTTGACGAGCGTTGTGAGCTTGCGTATTTTACCCAATATATTGACCAATTCCTCATGCAGTTTGCACATCTTTTATTCATCCTTTTCACCTTTTTATTTCATATTTCCCATTTTTATGCAGGATGCAGCCAGTTCCATTATTGTTGGCTGGAGAAATTGGCGTTTCTGTCCTTGTGGGGTGCACTTATTTAGTGCTGGGCAGCCCTCCTGATCTAATAGTAAGCGCGGCATTAATAAACTGTAAGCCAGACACTGTGCATCACACGTATCTGTGTGACTGGCGCCCTATGCTAGCTCCACCTGCATGCATTCATAATGCCAGGCAGCCACCCCTCCATGAGTAGGTAGGTGTGTGAGTGGTCAGTCCATCGGTATTGTGTCATGGGGCTGCCCGTCTTTATCAGGAGGCTGCTGCATCCCTTTGTCCCCAGCCTGGAGAGCTCTTTTAACCTTTTGCCTCTGCAGCTAATTTTCGTTTTTTCACTGTAACAGCTTCATATTCTGAGGAGGCACAAAATAATGTATGGCGGCATCATACTGTACTGGGGACAATGTCTGGTGTGTCATAATGTGTCAGGGGCATCATACAGTGTGCGGGACACCATGGGGGAATCATGTGTGAGGCATCATGGGGGAATCATGTGTGAGGCACCATCTATCTATTATCTATCTGTCTATTTATCATTATCTATCTATCATTATCTATCTGTCTATCTATCTATTATCTATCTATTATATATCTATTATCTATCTATCTATTATCTATATATTATCTATCTATCTATCTATCATTATCTATCTATTATCTATTATCTATCTATCATTATCTATCTATTATCTATTATCTATCTATCATTATCTATCTTGTTGTGAATAGGCTGGAAATGAGTTCTGAGCAGAAGCTCCCTCTGGTGGTTACAAACGGTACTGGACTGTCCAGTGAAGATTGTGAGGATTGGGAATCAGGTGTTACTGACTGGTCTTATATAAGGGAGTCGCCTTCCATCAGGGTTGCCGGTGATCAATTGTTCTGGTCTCAATCCTTGATTCCTGTTTCCTTGGTAGCCTGCTGTGTCGTTTCTGAATCTCCTGCTAACAGATAAGACATTTTCTTCTTTTTGTTTTTGTGCTTGATTTTTGCATTTTGTCCTGCACTTCTGTGGGGGCCTTCAGGGTCCCCTCTGGGGGCTTTTGCCCTCCCAGTTCAGTTCAGCCACTGATGTTTGTACATTTGCTTTTTCCAGTTTTTTCAGTGGCTGCTGTTTTATTTTTGGTTACACCAGAGGACTAATTTAGGTGGTAGAGGTCGTGTGATCTCAGGTGTTTTTGAAATTAGTAGAGTTGGTGCTTTTCAGGGTTTTTTGGGATTGCAGTAAGTGCCCTTCCTATCCTTTTCTATTTAGTAAGTTTGGGCCCCAACGTTTGCTCATACTATTTTCTGTCTGTGTCAGTATTTTTTCTTGTCTAACCGCCATTACATGTTTGGGGGCTTTCTATGTTCTTTGGGGATCTGCTCCGGGGCAGATAGCTTTCCTCTTTCTATCTTTAGGTGTAGTTAGTTTCTCAGGCTGTGACGAGGCATCTAGGACCAACGTAGGAACGCTCCACGGCTGCCTCTAGTTGTGGTGGTTAGTCAGGGTACTGCAATCTCATAGTTTCCAACTGCTCTGGTGTATTTCCTTTTTGCCTGCTCTCCTCAGCTACCAAATCATAACAGTATCACCGGCCTAAACTGAAAATTATATGGTACTCACAGAAGGGAAAAATATTGTGGAAAGAAAAAAAAAAGTTGTCAGAGTTGTCAGAGATTTTTTTTTTCTGTTTGTTGCATTTTTTTTTTCCCTCTGTATCTCTGGGTGCTGAGGAGGATTTTTTTCTCTCTCAATGGAGTTTGCACAGTTGTCTGGCCGTGTGGATCAGCTTGCCACTGAAGTTCGGAGTATTGCTACCTATCTTGCTAGGTTGCCTGTTGTGGAACCTAGGATTCCCATGCCAGATTTGTTTTTAGGGGATCGAGCTAAATTTCTGAATTTCAAAAATAACTGTAAATTGTTTTTTGCCTTAAAATCTAAGTCCTCAGGGAACGCAGCGCAGCAGGTTCAAATTGTCATCTCTCTCCTGCGCGGCGACCCTCAGGATTGGGCTTTTTCCCTGACACCTGGGGATCCTGTTTTGAGTGATGTTGATGCATTTTTTCAGGCTTTGGGGTTATTGTACGATGAGCCTAATGTCACTGATCAAGCTGAAAAAACTTTGTTGGCATTAAGTCAGGGGCTTGATGACGCTGAGTTATACTGTCAGAGATTCCGTAGGTGGGCAGTCCTGACCAAATGGAATGACGACGCTTTGGCAGCTCTTTTTCGGAAGGGACTGTCAGATAATGTAAAGGATGTTATGGTGGGATTCCCTGTTCCCTCTGGTCTCAATGATTCTATGTCATTAGCGATTCAAATTGACAGACGTTTGCGTGAGAGGAAAGGTATGCGTGGAATAATGTTGCCTTGTGAACCTGCTTCTGAATCCATGCAGTGTGATAGAGTGGTTTCTGGGGCACAGCGTCATGAATTTCGAAAGCGCAATGGGTTATGTTTCTACTGTGGTGATGCCTCTCATGCTATTTCAGTCTGCCCTAAGCGGGGAAGACGTTTTGCACGCTCAGTTGTCTTGGGTAGTGTTCAGACTAAGTTTTTATTAACTGATACCCTGATATGCTCTCTGTCCTCATTTTCTGCTCAGGCTTTTGTTGATTCTGGAGCAGCTATTAACCTGATGGATTTTGATTTTGCTAAACGTTGTGGGTTTCCCTTGATACCCCTACGGAAGTCTATTCCCCTACTGGGGATCGATTCTACCCCTTTGGCTGAGAATAAACCTCAGTTCTCTACTCAGGTGATAATGAGGGTAGAACCTGATCATCAGGAGAGTTGCAAATTTTTGGTTCTGTATAATCTGCATGACATTATCGTACTGGGTTTCCCTTGGTTACAGTCTCATAATCCTGTTTTGGATTGGAAATCTGTGTCTGTTACCAGTTGGGGTTGCCAATGTGTTAATACCAACACTCCTGTTTTTTCTGCCTCCCCCAGGCTCAGGATGTTCCTGACTTTTTTATTGATTTTTCTGATGTGTTTAGCGAAAGTAAATCTGCATCCTTACCTTCCCATAGGAGCTATGACTGCGCTATTGAATTAGTGCCTGGTAGTAAATTCCCTAAAGGTCGCCTTTTTAACTTGTCTGTACCTGAACATGACGCTATGCGGTCTTATATCAAGGAGTCATTGGAGAAGGGTCATATCAGACCATCCTCTTCACCCTTAGGTGCCGGTTTTTTCTTTGTGGCCAAAAAGGATGTTTCATTAAGGCCGTGTATTGATTATCGTCTCTTGAACAATATTACTGTGAAATATCAATATCCTTTACCCTTGATCTCTGATCTGTTTTCCAGGGTGAAAAACGCTACTTGGTTTACCAAGCTTGACCTCAGGGGGCGTATAACCTTATTCGCATTAAGCACGGGGATGAATGGAAGACGGCATTTAATACCCCTGAAGGGCGAGTACCTTGTGATGCCCTTTGGGCTCACTAATGCTCCTTCTGTCTTCCAGTCCTTCATGAATGACATTTTCAGGGATTTTGTGGATAAATTTCTGATTGTTTATTTGGATGATATCTTGATTTTTTCCAATGACTGGGACTCTCATGTAAAACATGTTCGGACTGTGTTCCAGATTTTGAGAGAGAATGCTCTATATGTGAAGGGATCAAAGTGTCTTTTTGGCGTTCAGAGGATCTCATTTCTGGGATTCATTTTGTCCCCATCTGTTATTGAAATGGACCCGGTCAAAGTTCAGGCCATCTGTGATTGGGTCCAACCTACTTCATTAAAGGCTCTTCAAAGATTATTGGGTTTTGCCAATTTTTATCGTAAATTTATTGGTAATTTCTCTGTTATTGTTAAACCATTAACTGATTTGACCAAGAAGGGTTCTGATGTGGTGAATTGGCCTCCTGAGGCAGTCTCTGCATTTTAGGAACTTAAGCAGAGATGCACTTCTGCTCCTGTTCTACGGCAGCCTGATGTTTCTCTACCATTTCAGGTGGAGGTTGATGCCTCTGAAATTGGGGCAGTTGCCGTTTTGTCCCAAAGAGATCCAGAGACCTCTAAAAGTAACCCTTGTGCCTTTTTCTCTCGAAAATTTTCTCCCACTGAACGTAATTATGACGTGGGTAATCGGGAGTTATTAGCCATGAAGTGGGCTTTTGAAGAGTGGAGACATTGGCTGGAGGGAGCCAAACATCAGGTGGTGGTCCTTACGGACCATAAGAATCTAGTTTATCTGGAATCTGCCAAGCGACTTAATCCTAGACAGGCCAGGTGGGCCTTGTTTTTCACACGTTTTAATTTTGTGGTTTCATTTCTTCCTGGCACTAAAAATGTTAAGGCGGATGCCCTCTCGAGGAGTTTCCTGGCGGACTCTCCTGAGTTATCTGATCCTTCTGTTATTTTGAAAGAGGGTGTAGTTCTTTCCGCCATCTCGCCCAATTTGAGACTGGCTCTGGAGGGGTGTCAGGAGGATAAGTCCGAGCGCTGCCCTGTTGGGAAATTGTTTGTCCCGGACCAGTGGAAAAAAAGTGTAATGTCTGAGATTCATTGTTCCACGTTGGCCGGTCATCCCGGAATTTTTGGTACCAGAGACTTGGTTAGTCGGTCCTTTTGGTGGTCTACCTTGTCTCGTGATGTCAGGGAGTTTGTGCAGTCCTGCGGGACTTGCTCTCGCTCCAAGCCTTGCTCTGGTTCTAGTGGTTTGTTGATGCCATTACCTGTGCCCAAGAGACCATGGACCCATATCTCTATGGATTTCATTTCCGACCTCCCTGTTTCTCAGAGAATGACCGTCATCTGGGTGATTTGCGATAGGTTTTCCAAGATGATACATCTTGTGTCATTACCTAAGTTGCCTTCCTCCTCTGAATTGGTGCCTTTGTTCCTTCAGCACGTGGTTCGTTTACACGGCATTCCTGAGAACATTGTGTCTGACAGATTAGTCCAGTTTGTTTCCAGATTTTGGAGGACCTTTTGTTCTAAAATTGGTGTTCAATTGTCTTTCTCCTCGGCGTTTCATCCTCAGACCAATGGTCAAACTGAGAGAACAAACCAGACATTGGAGACTTATCTAAGATGCTTTGTGTCTGCTGATCAGGATGACTGGGTCTCTTTTTTGCCTTTGGCTGAGTTTGCTCTTAATAATAGGGCTAGCTCTGCCACTTTGATGTCTCCATTTTTCTGTAATTCTGGGTTTCACCCTCGATTTTCTTCAGGACAGACGGAGGCTTCTGTCTGTCCAGGTGTTGACTCTGTTGTGGAGCGTATGCAACAGATTTGGGACCAGGTAGTGGAGAGGTTGTCCCTCTCTCAGGAGAGGGCCCAGCGGTTTGCTAACCGGCATAGGACTGATGGTCCTCGGTTTAAAGTGGGGGACTTGGTCTGGTTGTCCTCAAAGAATATTCCTATGAGAGTAGCATCTCCTAAATTTAAGCCTAGGTTCATTGGACCTTATAAGATCTTGGAGATTCTTAATCCTGTTTCTTTTTGTTTACTTCTTCCAGGGTTTGTTGAGCCAGTGGTTCCTACTACTGTGCCTCCTGACCCTGTTTTGGTTGAGGGCAATCTGGAGTATGTGGTTGAGAAAATATTGAATTCTCGTTTTTCTAGACGGAAACTCCAGTATTTGGTTAAATGGAGAGGTTATGGTCAGGAAGACAATTCTTGGGTGTTTGCTTCAGACATCCATGCTAGGAGACTCATCCGTGCGTATCATAGAACTCATCCTGACCGACTTGGTTGCTCAAATGAGGGTTCGGTGACCCCTCCTCAAGGGGGGGTACTGTTTTGAATAGGCTGGAAATGAGTTCTGAGCAGAAGCTCCCTCTGGTGGTTACAAACGGTACTGGACTGTCCAGTGAAGATTGTGAGGATTGGGAATCAGGTGTTACTGACTGGTCTTATATAAGGGAGTCGCCTTCCCATCAGGGTTGCCGGTGATCAATTGTTCTGGTCTCAATCCTTGATTCCTGTTTCCTTGGTAGCCTGCTGTGTCGTTTCTGAATCTCCTGCTAACAGATAAGACATTTTCTTCTTTTTGTTTTTGTGCTTGATTTTTGCATTTTGTCCTGCACTTCTGTGGGGGCCTTCAGGGTCCCCTCTGGGGGCTTTTGCCCTCCCAGTTCAGTTCAGCCACTGATGTTTGTACATTTGCTTTTTCCAGTTTTTTCAGTGGCTGCTGTTTTATTTTTGGTTACACCAGAGGACTAATTTAGGTGGTAGAGGTCGTGTGATCTCAGGTGTTTTTGAAATTAGTAGAGTTGGTGCTTTTCAGGGTTTTTTGGGATTGCAGTAAGTGCCCTTCCTATCCTTTTCTATTTAGTAAGTTTGGGCCCCAACGTTTGCTCATACTATTTTCTGTCTGTGTCAGTATTTTTTCTTGTCTAACCGCCATTACATGTTTGGGGGCTTTCTATGTTCTTTGGGGATCTGCTCCGGGGCAGATAGCTTTCCTCTTTCTATCTTTAGGTGTAGTTAGTTTCTCAGGCTGTGACGAGGCATCTAGGACCAACGTAGGAACGCTCCACGGCTGCCTCTAGTTGTGGTGGTTAGTCAGGGTACTGCAATCTCATAGTTTCCAACTGCTCTGGTGTATTTCCTTTTGCCTGCTCTCCTCAGCTACCAAATCATAACAGTATCACCGGCCTAAACTGAAAATTATATGGTACTCACAGAAGGGAAAAATATTGTGGAAAGAAAAAAAAAGTTGTCAGAGTTGTCAGAGATTTTTTTTTCTGTTTGTTGCATTTTTTTTTTCCCTCTGTATCTCTGGGTGCTGAGGAGGATTTTTTTCTCTCTCAATGGAGTTTGCACAGTTGTCTGGCCGTGTGGATCAGCTTGCCACTGAAGTTCGGAGTATTGCTACCTATCTTGCTAGGTTGCCTGTTGTGGAACCTAGGATTCCCATGCCAGATTTGTTTTTAGGGGATCGAGCTAAATTTCTGAATTTCAAAAATAACTGTAAATTGTTTTTTGCCTTAAAATCTAAGTCCTCAGGGAACGCAGCGCAGCAGGTTCAAATTGTCATCTCTCTCCTGCGCGGCGACCCTCAGGATTGGGCTTTTTCCCTGACACCTGGGGATCCTGTTTTGAGTGATGTTGATGCATTTTTTCAGGCTTTGGGGTTATTGTACGATGAGCCTAATGTCACTGATCAAGCTGAAAAAACTTTGTTGGCATTAAGTCAGGGGCTTGATGACGCTGAGTTATACTGTCAGAGATTCCGTAGGTGGGCAGTCCTGACCAAATGGAATGACGACGCTTTGGCAGCTCTTTTTCGGAAGGGACTGTCAGATAATGTAAAGGATGTTATGGTGGGATTCCCTGTTCCCTCTGGTCTCAATGATTCTATGTCATTAGCGATTCAAATTGACAGACGTTTGCGTGAGCGGAAAGGTATGCGTGGAATAATGTTGCCTTGTGAACCTGCTTCTGAATCCATGCAGTGTGATAGAGTGGTTTCTGGGGCACAGCGTCATGAATTTCGAAAGCGCAATGGGTTATGTTTCTACTGTGGTGATGCCTCTCATGCTATTTCAGTCTGCCCTAAGCGGGAAGACGTTTTGCACGCTCAGTTGTCTTGGGTAGTGTTCAGACTAAGTTTTTATTAACTGATACCCTGATATGCTCTCTGTCCTCATTTTCTGCTCAGGCTTTTGTTGATTCTGGAGCAGCTATTAACCTGATGGATTTTGATTTTGCTAAACGTTGTGGGTTTCCCTTGATACCCCTACGGAAGTCTATTCCCTACTGGGGATCGATTCTACCCCTTTGGCTGAGAATAAACCTCAGTTCTCTACTCAGGTGATAATGAGGGTAGAACCTGATCATCAGGAGAGTTGCAAATTTTTGGTTCTGTATAATCTGCATGACATTATCGTACTGGGTTTCCCTTGGTTACAGTCTCATAATCCTGTTTTGGATTGGAAATCTGTGTCTGTTACCAGTTGGGTTGCCAATGTGTTAATACCAACACTCCTGTTTTTTCTGCCTCCCCCCAGGCTCAGGATGTTCCTGACTTTTTTATTGATTTTTCTGATGTGTTTAGCGAAAGTAAATCTGCATCCTTACCTTCCCATAGGAGCTATGACTGCGCTATTGAATTAGTGCCTGGTAGTAAATTCCCTAAAGGTCGCCTTTTTAACTTGTCTGTACCTGAACATGACGCTATGCGGTCTTATATCAAGGAGTCATTGGAGAAGGGTCATATCAGACCATCCTCTTCACCCTTAGGTGCCGGTTTTTTCTTTGTGGCCAAAAAGGATGTTTCATTAAGGCCGTGTATTGATTATCGTCTCTTGAACAATATTACTGTGAAATATCAATATCCTTTACCCTTGATCTCTGATCTGTTTTCCAGGGTGAAAAACGCTACTTGGTTTACCAAGCTTGACCTCAGGGGGGCGTATAACCTTATTCGCATTAAGCACGGGGATGAATGGAAGACGGCATTTAATACCCCTGAAGGGCGAGTACCTTGTGATGCCCTTTGGGCTCACTAATGCTCCTTCTGTCTTCCAGTCCTTCATGAATGACATTTTCAGGGATTTTGTGGATAAATTTCTGATTGTTTATTTGGATGATATCTTGATTTTTTCCAATGACTGGGACTCTCATGTAAAACATGTTCGGACTGTGTTCCAGATTTTGAGAGAGAATGCTCTATATGTGAAGGGATCAAAGTGTCTTTTTGGCGTTCAGAGGATCTCATTTCTGGGATTCATTTTGTCCCCATCTGTTATTGAAATGGACCCGGTCAAAGTTCAGGCCATCTGTGATTGGGTCCAACCTACTTCATTAAAGGCTCTTCAAAGATTATTGGGTTTTGCCAATTTTTATCGTAAATTTATTGGTAATTTCTCTGTTATTGTTAAACCATTAACTGATTTGACCAAGAAGGGTTCTGATGTGGTGAATTGGCCTCCTGAGGCAGTCTCTGCATTTTAGGAACTTAAGCAGAGATGCACTTCTGCTCCTGTTCTACGGCAGCCTGATGTTTCTCTACCATTTCAGGTGGAGGTTGATGCCTCTGAAATTGGGGCAGTTGCCGTTTTGTCCCAAAGAGATCCAGAGACCTCTAAAAGTAACCCTTGTGCCTTTTTCTCTCGAAAATTTTCTCCCACTGAACGTAATTATGACGTGGGTAATCGGGAGTTATTAGCCATGAAGTGGGCTTTTGAAGAGTGGAGACATTGGCTGGAGGGAGCCAAACATCAGGTGGTGGTCCTTACGGACCATAAGAATCTAGTTTATCTGGAATCTGCCAAGCGACTTAATCCTAGACAGGCCAGGTGGGCCTTGTTTTTCACACGTTTTAATTTTGTGGTTTCATTTCTTCCTGGCACTAAAAATGTTAAGGCGGATGCCCTCTCGAGGAGTTTCCTGGCGGACTCTCCTGAGTTATCTGATCCTTCTGTTATTTTGAAAGAGGGTGTAGTTCTTTCCGCCATCTCGCCCAATTTGAGACTGGCTCTGGAGGGGTGTCAGGAGGATAAGTCCGAGCGCTGCCCTGTTGGGAAATTGTTTGTCCCGACCAGTGGAAAAAGATG
>JARQOD010000004.1:531858012-531960745 GCA_033576555.1 Oophaga sylvatica
CCGGCATAGGACTGATGGTCCTCGGTTTAAAGTGGGGGACTTGGTCTGGTTGTCCTCAAAGAATATTCCTATGAGAGTAGCATCTCCTAAATTTAAGCCTAGGTTCATTGGACCTTATAAGATCTTGGAGATTCTTAATCCTGTTTCTTTTTGTTTACTTCTTCCAGGGTTTGTTGAGCCAGTGGTTCCTACTACTGTGCCTCCTGACCCTGTTTTGGTTGAGGGCAATCTGGAGTATGTGGTTGAGAAAATATTGAATTCTCGTTTTTCTAGACGGAAACTCCAGTATTTGGTTAAATGGAGAGGTTATGGTCAGGAAGACAATTCTTGGGTGTTTGCTTCAGACATCCATGCTAGGAGACTCATCCGTGCGTATCATAGAACTCATCCTGACCGACTTGGTTGCTCAAATGAGGGTTCGGTGACCCCTCTCAAGGGGGGTACTGTTTTGAATAGGCTGGAAATGAGTTCTGAGCAGAAGCTCCCTCTGGTGGTTACAAACGGTACTGGACTGTCCAGTGAAGATTGTGAGGATTGGGAATCAGGTGTTACTGACTGGTCTTATATAAGGGAGTCGCCTTCCCATCAGGGTTGCCGGTGATCAATTGTTCTGGTCTCAATCCTTGATTCCTGTTTCCTTGGTAGCCTGCTGTGTCGTTTCTGAATCTCCTGCTAACAGATAAGACATTTTCTTCTTTTTGTTTTTGTGCTTGATTTTTGCATTTTGTCCTGCACTTCTGTGGGGGCCTTCAGGGTCCCCTCTGGGGGCTTTTGCCCTCCCAGTTCAGTTCAGCCACTGATGTTTGTACATTTGCTTTTTCCAGTTTTTTCAGTGGCTGCTGTTTTATTTTTGGTTACACCAGAGGACTAATTTAGGTGGTAGAGGTCGTGTGATCTCAGGTTTTTGAAATTAGTAGAGTTGGTGCTTTTCAGGGTTTTTTGGGATTGCAGTAAGTGCCCTTCCTATCCTTTTCTATTTAGTAAGTTTGGGCCCCAACGTTTGCTCATACTATTTTCTGTCTGTGTCAGTATTTTTTCTTGTCTAACCGCCATTACATGTTTGGGGGCTTTCTATGTTCTTTGGGGATCTGCTCCGGGGCAGATAGCTTTCCTCTTTCTATCTTTAGGTGTAGTTAGTTTCTCAGGCTGTGACGAGGCATCTAGGACCAACGTAGGAACGCTCCACGGCTGCCTCTAGTTGTGGTGGTTAGTCAGGGTACTGCAATCTCATAGTTTCCAACTGCTCTGGTGTATTTCCTTTTTGCCTGCTCTCCTCAGCTACCAAATCATAACAGTATCACCGGCCTAAACTGAAAATTATATGGTACTCACAGAAGGGAAAAATATTGTGGAAAGAAAAAAAAAAGTTGTCAGAGTTGTCAGAGATTTTTTTTTTCTGTTTGTTGCATTTTTTTTTTCCCTCTGTATCTCTGGGTGCTGAGGAGGATTTTTTTCTCTCTCAATGGAGTTTGCACAGTTGTCTGGCCGTGTGGATCAGCTTGCCACTGAAGTTCGGAGTATTGCTACCTATCTTGCTAGGTTGCCTGTTGTGGAACCTAGGATTCCCATGCCAGATTTGTTTTTAGGGGATCGAGCTAAATTTCTGAATTTCAAAAATAACTGTAAATTGTTTTTTGCCTTAAAATCTAAGTCCTCAGGGAACGCAGCGCAGCAGGTTCAAATTGTCATCTCTCTCCTGCGCGGCGACCCTCAGGATTGGGCTTTTTCCCTGACACCTGGGGATCCTGTTTTGAGTGATGTTGATGCATTTTTTCAGGCTTTGGGGTTATTGTACGATGAGCCTAATGTCACTGATCAAGCTGAAAAAACTTTGTTGGCATTAAGTCAGGGGCTTGATGACGCTGAGTTATACTGTCAGAGATTCCGTAGGTGGGCAGTCCTGACCAAATGGAATGACGACGCTTTGGCAGCTCTTTTTCGGAAGGGACTGTCAGATAATGTAAAGGATGTTATGGTGGGATTCCCTGTTCCCTCTGGTCTCAATGATTCTATGTCATTAGCGATTCAAATTGACAGACGTTTGCGTGAGCGGAAAGGTATGCGTGGAATAATGTTGCCTTGTGAACCTGCTTCTGAATCCATGCAGTGTGATAGAGTGGTTTCTGGGGCACAGCGTCATGAATTTCGAAAGCGCAATGGGTTATGTTTCTACTGTGGTGATGCCTCTCATGCTATTTCAGTCTGCCCTAAGCGGGAAGACGTTTTGCACGCTCAGTTGTCTTGGGTAGTGTTCAGACTAAGTTTTTATTAACTGATACCCTGATATGCTCTCTGTCCTCATTTTCTGCTCAGGCTTTTGTTGATTCTGGAGCAGCTATTAACCTGATGGATTTTGATTTTGCTAAACGTTGTGGGTTTCCCTTGATACCCCTACGGAAGTCTATTCCCCTACTGGGGATCGATTCTACCCCTTTGGCTGAGAATAAACCTCAGTTCTCTACTCAGGTGATAATGAGGGTAGAACCTGATCATCAGGAGAGTTGCAAATTTTTGGTTCTGTATAATCTGCATGACATTATCGTACTGGGTTTCCCTTGGTTACAGTCTCATAATCCTGTTTTGGATTGGAAATCTGTGTCTGTTACCAGTTGGGGTTGCCAATGTGTTAATACCAACACTCCTGTTTTTTCTGCCTCCCCCCAGGCTCAGGATGTTCCTGACTTTTTTATTGATTTTTCTGATGTGTTTAGCGAAAGTAAATCTGCATCCTTACCTTCCCATAGGAGCTATGACTGCGCTATTGAATTAGTGCCTGGTAGTAAATTCCCTAAAGGTCGCCTTTTTAACTTGTCTGTACCTGAACATGACGCTATGCGGTCTTATATCAAGGAGTCATTGGAGAAGGGTCATATCAGACCATCCTCTTCACCCTTAGGTGCCGGTTTTTTCTTTGTGGCCAAAAAGGATGTTTCATTAAGGCCGTGTATTGATTATCGTCTCTTGAACAATATTACTGTGAAATATCAATATCCTTTACCCTTGATCTCTGATCTGTTTTCCAGGGTGAAAAACGCTACTTGGTTTACCAAGCTTGACCTCAGGGGGGCGTATAACCTTATTCGCATTAAGCACGGGGATGAATGGAAGACGGCATTTAATACCCTGAAGGGCGAGTACCTTGTGATGCCCTTTGGGCTCACTAATGCTCCTTCTGTCTTCCAGTCCTTCATGAATGACATTTTCAGGGATTTTGTGGATAAATTTCTGATTGTTTATTTGGATGATATCTTGATTTTTTCCAATGACTGGGACTCTCATGTAAAACATGTTCGGACTGTGTTCCAGATTTTGAGAGAGAATGCTCTATATGTGAAGGGATCAAAGTGTCTTTTTGGCGTTCAGAGGATCTCATTTCTGGGATTCATTTTGTCCCCATCTGTTATTGAAATGGACCCGGTCAAAGTTCAGGCCATCTGTGATTGGGTCCAACCTACTTCATTAAAGGCTCTTCAAAGATTATTGGGTTTTGCCAATTTTTATCGTAAATTTATTGGTAATTTCTCTGTTATTGTTAAACCATTAACTGATTTGACCAAGAAGGGTTCTGATGTGGTGAATTGGCCTCCTGAGGCAGTCTCTGCATTTTAGGAACTTAAGCAGAGATGCACTTCTGCTCCTGTTCTACGGCAGCCTGATGTTTCTCTACCATTTCAGGTGGAGGTTGATGCCTCTGAAATTGGGGCAGTTGCCGTTTTGTCCCAAAGAGATCCAGAGACCTCTAAAAGTAACCCTTGTGCCTTTTTCTCTCGAAAATTTTCTCCCACTGAACGTAATTATGACGTGGGTAATCGGGAGTTATTAGCCATGAAGTGGGCTTTTGAAGAGTGGAGACATTGGCTGGAGGGAGCCAAACATCAGGTGGTGGTCCTTACGGACCATAAGAATCTAGTTTATCTGGAATCTGCCAAGCGACTTAATCCTAGACAGGCCAGGTGGGCCTTGTTTTTCACACGTTTTAATTTTGTGGTTTCATTTCTTCCTGGCACTAAAAATGTTAAGGCGGATGCCCTCTCGAGGAGTTTCCTGGCGGACTCTCCTGAGTTATCTGATCCTTCTGTTATTTTGAAAGAGGGTGTAGTTCTTTCCGCCATCTCGCCCAATTTGAGACTGGCTCTGGAGGGGTGTCAGGAGGATAAGTCCGAGCGCTGCCCTGTTGGGAAATTGTTTGTCCCGGACCAGTGGAAAAAGAGTGTAATGTCTGAGATTCATTGTTCCACGTTGGCCGGTCATCCCGGAATTTTTGGTACCAGAGACTTGGTTAGTCGGTCCTTTTGGTGGTCTACCTTGTCTCGTGATGTCAGGGAGTTTGTGCAGTCCTGCGGGACTTGCTCTCGCTCCAAGCCTTGCTCTGGTTCTAGTGGTTTGTTGATGCCATTACCTGTGCCCAAGAGACCATGGACCCATATCTCTATGGATTTCATTTCCGACCTCCCTGTTTCTCAGAGAATGACCGTCATCTGGGTGATTTGCGATAGGTTTTCCAAGATGATACATCTTGTGTCATTACCTAAGTTGCCTTCCTCCTCTGAATTGGTGCCTTTGTTCCTTCAGCACGTGGTTCGTTTACACGGCATTCCTGAGAACATTGTGTCTGACAGATTAGTCCAGTTTGTTTCCAGATTTTGGAGGACCTTTTGTTCTAAAATTGGTGTTCAATTGTCTTTCTCCTCGGCGTTTCATCCTCAGACCAATGGTCAAACTGAGAGAACAAACCAGACATTGGAGACTTATCTAAGATGCTTTGTGTCTGCTGATCAGGATGACTGGGTCTCTTTTTTGCCTTTGGCTGAGTTTGCTCTTAATAATAGGGCTAGCTCTGCCACTTTGATGTCTCCATTTTTCTGTAATTCTGGGTTTCACCCTCGATTTTCTTCAGGACAGACGGAGGCTTCTGTCTGTCCAGGTGTTGACTCTGTTGTGGAGCGTATGCAACAGATTTGGGACCAGGTAGTGGAGAGGTTGTCCCTCTCTCAGGAGAGGGCCCAGCGGTTTGCTAACCGGCATAGGACTGATGGTCCTCGGTTTAAAGTGGGGGACTTGGTCTGGTTGTCCTCAAAGAATATTCCTATGAGAGTAGCATCTCCTAAATTTAAGCCTAGGTTCATTGGACCTTATAAGATCTTGGAGATTCTTAATCCTGTTTCTTTTTGTTTACTTCTTCCAGGGTTTGTTGAGCCAGTGGTTCCTACTACTGTGCCTCCTGACCCTGTTTTGGTTGAGGGCAATCTGGAGTATGTGGTTGAGAAAATATTGAATTCTCGTTTTTCTAGACGGAAACTCCAGTATTTGGTTAAATGGAGAGGTTATGGTCAGGAAGACAATTCTTGGGTGTTTGCTTCAGACATCCATGCTAGGAGACTCATCCGTGCGTATCATAGAACTCATCCTGACCGACTTGGTTGCTCAAATGAGGGTTCGGTGACCCCTCCTCAAGGGGGGTACTGTTTTGAATAGGCTGGAAATGAGTTCTGAGCAGAAGCTCCCTCTGGTGGTTACAAACGGTACTGGACTGTCCAGTGAAGATTGTGAGGATTGGGAATCAGGTGTTACTGACTGGTCTTATATAAGGGAGTCGCCTTCCCATCAGGGTTGCCGGTGATCAATTGTTCTGGTCTCAATCCTTGATTCCTGTTTCCTTGGTAGCCTGCTGTGTCGTTTCTGAATCTCCTGCTAACAGATAAGACATTTTCTTCTTTTTGTTTTTGTGCTTGATTTTTGCATTTTGTCCTGCACTTCTGTGGGGGCCTTCAGGGTCCCCTCTGGGGGCTTTTGCCCTCCCAGTTCAGTTCAGCCACTGATGTTTGTACATTTGCTTTTTCCAGTTTTTTCAGTGGCTGCTGTTTTGTTTTTGGTTACACCAGAGGACTAATTTAGGTGGTAGAGGTCGTGTGATCTCAGGTGTTTTTGAAATTAGTAGAGTTGGTGCTTTTCAGGGTTTTTTGGGATTGCAGTAAGTGCCCTTCCTATCCTTTTCTATTTAGTAAGTTTGGGCCCCAACGTTTGCTCATACTATTTTCTGTCTGTGTCAGTATTTTTTCTTGTCTAACCGCCATTACATGTTTGGGGGCTTTCTATGTTCTTTGGGGATCTGCTCCGGGGCAGATAGCTTTCCTCTTTCTATCTTTAGGTGTAGTTAGTTTCTCAGGCTGTGATGAGGCGTCTAGGACCAACGTAGGAACGCTCCACGGCTGCCTCTAGTTGTGGTGGTTAGTCAGGGTACTGCAATCTCATAGTTTACAACTGCTCTGGTGTATTTCCTTTTTGCCTGCTCTCCTCAGCTACCAAATCATAACACTATCTATTATCTATTATCTATCTATCTATCATTATCTATCTATCTATTATCTATCTGTCTATCTATCTATTATCTATCTGTCTATCTATCTATCTATCATCTATCTATCTATTATCTATCTATCTATCTATCATTATCTATCTGTCTATTATCTATCTATCATTATCTATTATCTATCTATCTATCCATCATCTATCTATTATTTATCTATCTATCCATCTATTATCTATCTATCATCTATCTGTCTATCTATTATCTATCTATCTATCTATCTATCTATCTATCTATCTATTATCTATCTATTTATTATCTCTTTCTATGTATCTATCTCTCTATTATCTATCTATTATCTACCTATCTATTATCTAACTATTATCTATCATCTATCTATTATATAATTATGTATCTATTATCTATCTATCGATCTATTATCTATCTATCATCTATCTAGTATCTATCTATCTATTATCTATAATCTATCTATCTATCATTATCTATCTATCTATCTATCTATCTATCTATCTATCTATCATATATCTATTATCTGTCTATCTATCATCTATCTGTTTATCTATCTATCATTATCTATCTATCAATCATCTATCTATTTATTATCTATCATTATCTATCTATCTATCATTATCTATCTATCTATCTATCTATCTATCTATCAATCATCTATCTATTTATTATCTATCATTATCTATCTATCAATCATTATCTATCTATCTATCTATCATTATCTATCTATCTATATATCATTATCTATCTATTATCTATCTATCTATCATTATCTATCTATTATCTATCTATCTATTATCTATCTATCTATCATCTATCTATCTATCTATCTATCTATCTATCTATCATCTATTTATTATCTATCTATCATTATCTATCTATCTATCTATCTATCTATCTATCAATCATCTATCTATTTATTATCTATCATTATCTATCTATCTATCATCTATCTATCTATCTATCTATCTATCTATCATCTATTTATTATCTATCTATCATTATCTATCTATCTATCAATCATCTATCTATTTATTATCTATCTATCATTATCTATCTATCTATCTATCTATCTATCATCTATCTATCTATCTATCTATCTATCTATCTATCTATCTATCATTATCTATCATTATCTATCTATCTATCTATTATCTATCTATCTATCTATCTATCTATCTATCATTATCTATCTATCGTCTATCTATCATTATCTATCTATCTATCTATCTATCTATCTATCTATCTATCATTATCTATCATCTATCTATCTATCTATCTATCTATCTATCTATCTATCTATTATCTATCTATCTATCTATCATTATCTATCTATCGTCTATCTATCATTATCTATCTATCTATCTATCTATCTATCTATTATCTATCTATCTATCATTATCTATCTATCATTATCTATCATCTATCTATGTAGATGCACGTTTCCTCTGTTGGTTCTTACCCTGACAGCCGCTCGGCTCGGGCCTCATTATTCCCGGTGCTCAGCGCTGACATCCTCTCCCGCAGATCTCTCCTGAATGGCCGCTGGGGAGCTCACACGTCAGGCTACAACATGTCTCACCAAATGAAATAATTGCACAGATTATCCTCCCTCCTCGCCCTCCGCACGCGTTTCACAATTCCCACAGCTATTTAGAGAGAAGCAAAGCAAATTGTACAATCTGCTCTTTCCAGGACTAGAAAAAAAATTCTCATAGCTGAGAACTTAACCCATTCCACACTTCAATGGCTAGTGACTGCTAATAAAGTATGTGAACCCCTTATGTTACTAGTTCTGTACCCCGCTGTACTACAGAACGCCACCGACTGTCTGTCCGCAGTCTCCAACATCATGTCCGCTCTCTATCTGAAACTTAACCTCTCCAAAACTGAACTTCTTCTGCTCCGCCGTCTACTAACCTCCCTAAATCTGACATTTCCCTCTCAGTGGGCGGCACCATAATAACACCCCGGCAGCAGGCTCGCTGTCTGGGGGTTATGTTTGACACCAATCTCTCCTTCACCTCCCATATACAATCTCTTGCCCGCTCTTGCCGCCTACACCTAAAGAACATCTCTAGAATCCACCCTTTTCTCACCATGGAAACAACAAAAACCCTCACTGTAGCATTGATCCACTCCCGCCTGGAATACTGCAACGCTCTATTACTTGGCCTCCCCATTACTCGACTATCCCCTCTCCAGTCCATCCTTAATGCAGCAGCCAGGGTTATCCATCTGGCTAATCGGTACTCGGACGCGTCCGCTCTTCGCCAGTCCTTACACTGGCTGCCCATTCATTATAGGATCCAATTCAAAGTACTGGTTCTCACCCACAAAGCTCTCCACACTGCAGCACCCCCCTACATCTCCTCCCTCATTTCTATCTATCACCCTGCCCGTCCTCTCCACAGTGCAGCACCCCCCTACATCTCCTCCCTCATTTCTATCTATCGGCCTAACCGACTGCTGCGCTCTGCAAACGACTTTCCACTAACCTCTGCACTAATCCGTACCTCCCACTCCCGACTACAAGACTTCTCCCGCGCTGCGCAAATCCTCTGGAATGCTCTACCCCAAGAAATTAGGACTATCCACAATTTGCATGGTTTCAGGCGCTCCCTCAAAACACATCTGTTCAGAACGGCCTATCACATTCACTAATCAAAGTCATTCTATGTGTAAGTGTGTGTGTGTGTGTGTAGCCCATTCACTATCTCCATCCATCCCTCACTCCCTCAAGATGGCTGGACCATCATTGTAAATACACCATTGTATATACACACCTGTACTTTGTATCTCCCCCACCTCATTGTAGATTGTAAGCTCTCACGAGCAGGGGCGGCTTATTTTGCTTTAATTACTGTATTGTTAACGTTGTTACTTATGACTTGTGTTCTGAAACTGTTAAACTGTAAAGCGCTGCGGAATATGATGGCGCTATATAAATAAAGATTATTATTATTATTATTATTCTGTATGAGTATCAGTGAGACAGCAACCATATGTGAGTTTGGGCATGTGACCGCTGACTAGGACAGTGGTCACTAAGGTTATGTCTCATAATGAGTTTTTGGTAAGTTTTTTTCCGCTGCGTATTTTTGATAAAATGCAAGTAACCAATATTACTTAACCCCTTCCGACATGTGCCGTATATGTATGGCGCTGTTTTTCCGCAAACAGCCGTACATATACTTCTTCCCAATCAAGCGGGCTCATGCTCAGCGCCAACGCGATCGAGTGTGGGAGTCAGCTCTATATGAGAGTTGATATTTTGCAGCAACACCCACAATTGGTGCTAACACCGATCACAGACGTTTAACCCCTTCTGATACTGCTGTCAATAGTGACAGCAACATCAAGGAGTATCGCAGAGGGAGTGAACTCCCTGTCTGCTTCCATCAGCACAGCGTGATGTGACTGCGTTGTGCTGACGGTCTCCATGTTGACCCTGGGCTGCAAGATGGCCGCGGGGTCCTTCAGGGTCCTTCAAGGAAGGTGGCCTGTGAGAGCCTGCTAAGAGCTGGAGCTGACAAGCCTCCTTCCCTGCCTGTGAGACGCTGATCTATTGCTCTGCAGTGCCGCAGCTATGCAGAGTGTCAGACCAGTATAAGGCTGATGTCCCATAGTGGACAATGTAAAAATGTAAGATAAAAATAAAATATTCAAAATTGTACAATATAAAAAAAAAAATAAAGAACAAAAAAAATGAAAAAATATTATTCAAATAAATACATTTACTGTATTTATCTAAAAACATAAAGAAGAAAAGTACATATATTTTTTATCGCCGCAGCCAAAACAACCCAACCTATAAAACTTTCCCTCTAGTTATCCCCTACAGTTAACACCATTAAAAAAAGATAAAGATAAGTTATTCAAAATTGTACAATATAAAAAACAAATCCCAAATAAAGAACAAAAAATGAAAAAATATTATTCAAATAAATACATTTACTGTATTTATCAAAAAACATAAAGAAGAAAAGTACATATATTTTTTATCGCCGCAGCCAAAACAACCCCACCTATAAAACTTTCCCACTAGTTATCCCCTACAGTTAACACCATTAAAAAAAGATGACGTTTTATCATCATACCAGCAAACAAAAAACGATCAAAAAGACGGATATAAATAAACATGGTACCGCTGAAAACGTCATCTTGTCCCGCAAAAAAAAGCCGCTATATCGCTCCATCAGCGGAAAAATTAAAAAGTTATAGCTCTCAGAATAAAGCGATGCAATAATAATTGTTTTTTCTATAAAATAGTTTCTATTGTGTAAAAGAGTAAAAACATTAAAAAAAACATATAAATGAGGTATCGCTGTAATCATACTGACCCGAAAAATAAAGCTGCCTTATCAATTTTACCACACACGGAACAGTATAAACGCCCACCCCCAAAAGAAAATCATGAATTGCTGGTTTTTGTTCATTCAGTCTCCCAAACATCGGAATAGAAAGCGATCAAAAAATGTCATGTGCCCAAAAATGGTACAAATAAAAATGTCACCTCGTCCCGCAAAAATGAGGCTGCCACATGACTCTGTCGGCCAAAATATAGAAAAATTATAGCTGTCTAAATATGGAGATGCAAAAACTAGTTTTTACAATAAAAAGTATCTTTTAGTGTTTGACAGGAGCCAAACAGAAAAAACCCATTATAAATCTGGTATCGCTGTAATCGCACAGACCCGAAGAATAAAGTCGCCTAATAATTTATACTGCACAAGGAATGGGGTAAATATAAATAGTGCTGCTTTTTGTTTTACCTTCGATGATAAAAAATAATTACACCAATTCTTCACCTGCTGTTAATTTGTTCATTCTGCCTCCCGAACATCACAGTAAGGCTCGGTGCACATTTATCCTGTGCTTTGCGTTGATCGTTTACACCTGAGTTTCTGTATAAATCTCTGAAATACAGTGATTCAGATGCAGCCCCCGGTGGAAGAGTCCCTATAATGAAGCAGAAGGAGCTGTAGGACCTGTGATCTGGCAGTGTCTGTCATTTTAGGGGTGCATAAAAGTGTGATTGACTACAGTTTTGTGCACCTCTGAAAAGAAGGACACCACTGAACTGAGGCCAGACAGAGTCCAGAGTAACTCTGTAACCTCGTTAAAATGAATGGATGCATAGGAGGTTTCAGCTATCACATCAATAGGAGATTTAGATGGAAACCCCAAAGTAAGTGCTCAGCGTTGAGTGCAGGATAAATGTGACTCTAATGTTCCCAATAAAAGCTTGAACTCAATCCACATAAAAAAGCAAGCCACACTCAGTTCCATCATCTGTTAACACAAATATAGAGGGCTTCCACGTTACTGATAGCACAAGGCTCTGGATAAGAAATTCAGCAAATTCTGCATTCCCAAATCCAATTGCCCCTCTCTCTTTTGAGCTCCAGTGTGCCTAAGCCACATATAAGCGTTCACATGTTTGGCATTTCCACTCAGCAGCATCCACTGCTACTTGCAATCCTATAAACACAAGGAAGCCTTATGCCAAGTATATAAAAAATGAGTATCTTTATTTAAATGTATGCATACACAAAACAGCGCATTTCTGCACAGAACCCCAGAGGAAGAAGCTAATGCGAAACACGTGTTGGGGACCAGTGCAGCATCCTCAGGTTGTGTACTCTTGCTTTTCCTACCTACCTTATATTGTGCTGCTATTTTTACCTTGTATGCCTATTCCCGGTGTAACTGTGCTGCTAATATTTTACCATGGCGTGCTGCTATATGTTTAAAGGTATTTTCATATCAATTTTGACTGCTGCAGTATACTTTTATATTTATATTTAATTATGCATTATGCTTAAGCACTAAAGCATTTTAATACATTCTTGATCACTCTCTCCAAGATAAGTCAATATTTGAATTATTGAAATTAATTTTCTTTATATATCAGTGCATTACTCAGGGTTTTACACTACCAGACCTTTACCATAGGAGATCCACCCCATACACAGAAACTGAATACAAGAGCAACACTGATTTTTAATATCTATTAATAAGGCCTACTCAGCCTATCTACCGTACTCGTCTCTAATTTTTGTGTATGTGGCTCATCTCCTTACAGACTTATCTATATTGCTCTCAGGCAGCTTCTACAAACAACCTCTTAACACTAATGTTCTGTAGCAATAGGCAAGCCATGATTACCGTATATATGGAGTTTTTCAACCCTTGATAGAATCGGTATACACCAGTGTCAGACTGAAGAACATTGGGCCCACCAGAGGATTTGATTCTGGGGCCCACTTTCCTCCCTCACTCAAGATCCCCATAGCAGCTGCAAAGTTTGCACTATGAACTCTCCTAAAGAAGAAGCTAGGGCCCACCGGAGGATTCTCCGGTTCCCTGGTGGGCCAGTCCAACCCTGGTAAACACCCTTTGTATGCAGTAAATTTTTGTATTGGTATCACCCCCATTTTTTTATAATTTTTGTGTATGTATACGTTTAAATAAAGATACTCATTTTTTATATACTTGGCATAAGGCTTCCTTGTGTTTCTAGGATTGCATATATTGATGGAATTGTAATTGATCTAGGCCAGGGGTGGGCAATTAATTTTGCCAGGGGGCCGCATGAGAAATTGGGATGGCTTTAGAGGGCCGGACTAATATAATTAACTCCGTTCTACCCAATACTGTATATATACATATATATATATATATATATACTGTATACTGTATATATACATACCTGCCCATTACCATCATCTTCTCCCCATCATCATCAATGCCTCCCCATTATCAGCAATGCCTGCCCATCGTCATCTTCTCCCCATCATTAATGCCTGCCCATTATCATCAATGCCTGCCCATTATCATCATCTTCTCCCCATCATCATCAATGCCTCCCCATTATCAGCAATGCCTGCCCATCATCATCTTCTCCCCATCATCAATGCCTGCCCATTATCATCAATACCTGCCCATTATCATCATCTTCTCCCCATCATCATCAATGCCTGCCCATCATCATCATCATCTTCTCCCCATCATCAATGCCTGCCCATTATCATCATCTTCTCCCCATCATCATCAATGCCTGCCCATCATCATCATCATCATCTTCTCCCCATCATCAATGCCTGCCCATTATCATCAATACCTGCCCATTATCATCATCTTCTCCCCATCATCATCAATGCCTCCCCATTATCAGCAATGCCTGCCCATCATCATCTGCTCCCCATCATCAATGCCTGCCCATTATCATCAATGCCTGCCCATTATCATCATCTTCTCCCCATCATCATCAATGCCTCCCCATTATCAGCAATGCCTGCCCATCATCATCTTCTCCCCATCATCAATGCCTCCCCATTATCATCAATGCCTGCCCATTATCATCATCTTCTCCCCATCATCATCAATGCCTCCCCATTATCAGCAATGCCTGCCCATCATCACACACAGACAGCACATAAGCACTCTCTCACATACACACACACACACACACACAAAGCACCGCAATACATACACACAGACACACACAGAGACACGTCTTACCTGTCCAGCGTCCCCGCTCTCTGACACAGCCGGCCGCTGAATGATGACGTCATTCAGCGGCCGGCTGTGAGAGGAAGCGCCGGTGGAGCCCGGAGCTGCAGCAGCGGAGGCACGGGAGAGGTAAGTATTGTGCCAGCTGATGCCGGGCCCTGAGACTGCCGGAGCGCCTCCGCGGGCCGGTCACTGACAGCCGGCGGGCCGGATGCGGCCCGCGGGCCGCCCCTTGCCCGGGTCTGATCTAGGCCATTATTGGTTTTGCTATCCACTGCTACTTGTTTCTGGAAAACATCCATGAAGTCAAAATTGTCACTACACCTGAAGATAAATTACCAAAAGGGTATAATTTCCAAAATGGGGTCACTTGAGGGGGGATTCTGCTTTTCTGGCACTTAGGGGCTCTGTATATGGAGTCCACAAATCAGTAGACAACAGTGCTTCCATACATGCGCCTAAGGCCGGGTCACACTTGCGTGTGATGCGAGAAACTCACGCGAGTCTCTCGCATCAACACCCAGCACTGCCGCCGGCACTCGGACCAGATGTGTGCGGCTGCATGGAAATACATGTAGCCACACGCTCCGGTCCAAGTTCCGGGTGTTGATGCGAGAAACTCATTCGAGTTTCTCGCATCAAACATGCAAGTGTGACACGGGCCTAAGTCTGCTACTACAGCTCAGCACTATTTAAGTGTCTCTACGGATAAGCTATGTATAAGCTGCAGTACAAGACAAAGCCACAGATATGACAGTATCTCCTACAACAGTTGCAAAGGAGAAAGCTCTGCTACCCTTTCTTCTGTTAACCTGTGGAAATTCCACACCCTCACCAATCATACATTGGCTATTGTATCCTAAAAGCCACCCAAACCCTCTTCCCCCTCCAAAATTGGTAGAACCGGTAGACCACCTAATACTTATGAGAACCTACCAACTCAATCCAAACAGATGATGTCTGGAGAAGAAGATCCAAGCAGTTTGGATTCAGAGGCCCAGTCCTGTTGTTTACCTGGTAGAAGGCATCTAAAGAATGAACCGGTCACATCTTTTAACCACTTTGCGTCTTTGGAAGCCTGAAGCATTTAAAAGACACTGGAATGACTTAAGAAATGAACAGAAATGGTTTTACACAGAAATACATAAGTTCATTCTTTTGTGTGTTTTCTAGGTTCTTTTCCAGTCAGGTTTTTGAGCGAACATGCCTGAAAAAGATATTGTGAGCACATGTCCTTGTTGTGAACACTTTTTATCTGGCTTCTGAGTTTGGGCTCCTTCTGGTGGTTGCTGCTGGTAATGAAGCTGGTCTGGATGATAGAGGTCGATCACCTGAAGAGGATGAGTGGAGGTCAGGGGTTACAGACTGGGGAGATTTAAGTGAGCAGCCTTCCCTTGCCTGTTGCCGGTGATTTGTTTCTTCCTGAGCCTTCTGGAAATCTGCTTGCTTCTGCTTTGTCCTGCATGTTTCAGATAAGTTATTTGTCTATTTTTGTCAGTGGCTGTAGTGAGTTCAGCCGGGTTCCCTGCTGGGACCTGCGCTGGAGTCTGTTTCCTTTGCACAGCTTATAACTGTCTTTTTGTATTTCTGGTCTCCTGTTATATCAGTATCTGTTGTTTTGCATCCAGTTCACACCAGAGTTCTGATTTAGTGGGGGAGAGGTCGTGTGACCTCAGTATTTTTGCATATCAGACGTGTTAGAATTTTTCTTAGGGTTTTTGCAGGATTGCAGACAGTATCCTTTCCTGTCCTGTTCTATCCAGATAGCTTGGGCCCCAGCATTTGCTTACTCTATTTTCTGCCTGTGTTTGTATTTCATCTGTCTCACCGGCAATATATGTTTGGGGCTATCTATTCCTTTGGGGATCTACGCCGGGGCAGTTTAGCTTTCCTCTTTCTCTCTTTAGGCTTAGTTAACACTTTGGCTGTGCCGAGGCGTCTAGGGCATCGTAGGTACGTCCCACAGCTAATTCTAGTTGTGTTGTCAGTTTAGGGGTCTGCAATCCACTAAGTTACCAAACTCTCTGGGTGTCTGGTTGCCTAGCCTATTTCTCTATAATCCTCCTCGGTTACCCATTCTAGAAGGAATCAATTACTCTCCAAGAAAAATATTATTCTCCATTTAGACAAATCCACAATTGTATAGCAACAGAAGAACTTCAACCATGAACCTCAACCATGAAAAATGGTAGTGGCTTTGGGGTATTTTGTTTACGAACAAACCAAGATGACCATTATTGAGAGAATGCATGAATTCAGGATTGCATCACCTAAGTAATAGAAAATGAACTCGGCACTCAACTTTAGTATAGTGAGAATAAAGATTTTTATTCACAGTAGTAACACGAAACGTTTCGGTCCTATATCATGGACCTTCATCAGTCACTACATTTATAAAAACAGAAGAAAAAAATTATATTAACAAAATAAAGTATGTACAATCAAAATTTTGGTCAATAGTAAAGGTAGAGAGTAGTTGTATACAATGCTTCAGGAGATTTAGGGAGCAATCATAGGTCAGAGTTGTATCAGAGGTATCACAAAGGCAGAAAGAATATATATGGTGAGGACATACCAGATACTACTGGGAAGGGGGTTGATCCACATAGGGAAGAAAGAAAGGGCTGGATATAGCTGTAGGTGAAAATAAGATAAACGTAAGTGCCGATATACTTTTATGTATAAGTAGATTTTGTGCCTATGCCTGTAGATGTGACATACCCTGTGTTGGTGGGGTGAGATGAGGAAGAGGATAATGCCTCTATTGCACTAGTAACCTGTAGAAACAGCGCAAAACATAGATACCATAAATATCACAACTATCAATGTGATGGTGAAGCGGTGGAGCCGCTATACTTGTCTGTGACTGACCTGTTGTGAAGGAGTCCGGTAGTGAGGATAGGTCTCTGCATTGGACGCGGTGTCCACCGCTAGTCTGAGCGCAGAGAAAGCTAGAAAGCAGCATGTATATGAGAGGAAGAGGCGGGACTATAGTGTCAGTCAAACAGAGCATCAGACAGGAAGTGAGGTGGCAGGAAGTTAATGGACATGTGTTCCAAGTGAATACTAGGTAACCAGAGGCCGTCCTACAGGTGGGAGGAGTAAAGGAGCAGCGTGCTGATGGAGATGTGCCCAACAGGATGACGTGGCAGCATTATAGTATTTAATACAAGCGGCTCTAAAGTGAATGAAAGAGAGGCATGTTAGTACAAGCATAAAGGAGTTTACAGCAATAAACATTGCGATCTTATACATTAGCTTAAAGCGATATACATAACAGGCTGCAGCATCAGTATGCGTCAAAAGGGGCATAACAGTAATATGAGTACTGATTTAGTACATTATCATAAGACAGTATGGAAGACAAATCTGCAGGCAACAAGGACTAATAAATAACCACCTAACAGAGATCAAAGCAGCATGTGGTAAATGACAGGTGATGTGTAAACATCTGTATGCATCATTTATAAAGTAAAAGGGTGTCACAGCAAAATTCATATTGGTATAGTGCGTTATCAGAAGACAGTATGGGAAAATGGGAGCACGGATTATTAAATAAATAAACACCTGGCTGAGATCAACATATCATGTGGTATATGGCAAGTGATGTATAAAAAAGGGGGGGTGGGGGAATAATAGCCTCAGTGGTCATATGCAGAATTACATGAAGGAGAGTAAATCGTATTCACGATTAAGACCCTTAGGTGATAGAGTGTCTAGGGTGTGTATCCAATACGCCTCTCTCCTTTTCAATTGACGTATGCGGTCGCCTCCTCGTCGTGAATGTGGTATTTGTTCCAAAACTTGGTATTTTAATTGGGCTATGGTATGTCCCATTGTGATGAAGTGGTGTGGGATGGGGAGTAAGGTATTCTTACATCTTATGGTTGATTTGTGTTTTGAAATGCGTTGTTTTACAGGTTGACTAGTTTCCCCAACATATAATAACCCACAAGGACACTTAATCACGTATATCACGAAGGCCGTGTCGCAAGTAAAGAAACCACGGACTCTAAATGTTTTTCCCGTATATGGGTGATGGATGGTTTCTCCTCTGAGTACGTTATTACATTGAGTGCATCCCAGACATGGGAAAGTGCCCGTTCTTGGTTTTTTCAGGAATTGTTGTGTAGTTCCTGATTTTTTAGGGCCTAAGTCAGCTCTGATCAATGCATCCCTTAGGTTGGGTGCACGGCGGAACCATGGGAGAAAAGGTCTAGAGAATTCTTTAATGTCCGGGTGCGCAGTCTGGAGGAGCGGCCAATGTTGGCGAATGGATTTGTGCAATATATACGCATAGGGGTGGTAATGGTGTACGAAAGCAATTCTGCCCCCCATATCTTGTTTATTGCGAGTGACCGTAGTTCTGGAACGATCCAGGACCCCTTGTGGATAGCCCCTCTCTCTAAATTTTGAATTCATTTCTGAGAGGCGGGTTTCCTGAGTGGTATGATCGGAGACGATCTTTTTGACCCGATAGAATTGGGATGTCGGAATGGATTTCTTCATGGCGACTGGATGGAAGCTATTAAAATGAAGTAAGCTGTTACGATCTGTCGGTTTGACATATAGATCAGTGGATAAACAGCCACTGGAATCCTTTATAATCACAGTGTCTAGGAAATTGATCCTGGAGTGGTCGTGTGAGATGGTAAAGCTAAGTCCGGGCCAAGAGCAATTCAGAAATTGATGAAAGAGTGCTAAGGACTCGAACGTGCCCCCCCATATGCAGAAGACATCGTCTATGTAACGTTTCCAGACAATGGCGTTGTTCTTGAATAGAGGGTTTGTGTAGATCAATGTCTCCTCAAAATGGGCCATGTAGCAATTTGCATATGGGGGTGCTACGTTCGAGCCCATTGCGGTCCCGCGTATCTGCAGGTAGAAATCATCCTGGAACATAAAGTAGTTGTGTTTAAGTACGATGGTTAACAGATCCAGACAGAGAGCGATCTCTGCTGGATTAAAGTCCGATTTTTCAAGTAAGCGTTGGACAGACCGTATACCGTTCTCATGAGGTATGGAAGTGTAGAGGTCTTTTACGTCAAATGTGACTAATAGGGAATTAGCTGGAACTTGATTGATGGAACGGATCATGTCCAGAAACGCTCCAGTGTCCAAAATGAATGATTTGCTAGTTTTGATTAGAGGAGTGAAGATTTTTTCTAGATAAATTGCCAATGGTGAGAAAATGGAGTCCGAGGCGGCCACGATTGGCCTGCCAGGGGGTTGCTGGAGGTTCTTATGGATTTTGGGGAGTATGTAGAATACAGGGATGATCGGATTATGAGAGATTAGAAACTCATGAGTTTTACTGTCCAGGATGCCTGCATCACAATGTTGTCTTAGTGTGTCGCTAATGCGGGTCCGTATATCATTGGTGGGATCACGCGGTAATTTCTGATAAATAGTGATGTTGTCGAGTTGCCGGAGTGCCTCAGAGATGTAATATGAGCGGTCCATCACGACAATTGCACCCCCTTTATCCGCAGGTTTTATGATGATATTTTTATCATCTTGTAAGGATTTAAGGGCATGATGATCAGTAGCCGTGAGGTTATGTGGGTAGTGTAATTTGCCTTTTTCCATGTCAGATTTAAGACCATGGAAAGAGGAATAAATGAAATCAATAAAGGTCTCAAGAGCATTCGATCCGGGGGGAGGTCTGAAGAGGCTCTTTGTTCTCAGGCCCAGATTAGTGGCTGAGAGTCGTCCCGGTTCTCCCGGAGACTGTATAGGTCTAGGTGCGGGAGGTTGAGAAAAATACACCCGTAGTCGTAGGGAACGAAAAAACCTTTGAAGGTCCATTTCAAGTTCAAATGTCCTATATTTGTAAGAGGGGCAGAAGGAAAGTCCTTTTTGGAGGACATAATATTCTGCGATACTCAAAGTCCTGGATGAGATGTTAATGACGAGTGGGCACATACCTGGGAACGAGTTGTCCGTATTTGATTCAGATTGTCCCTTCGGTCTGTGCCCCATCTGGTCCTCTTCGTCTTGTTTGGCGTCTGCGTGGGCCTAAAAAAGGAATAGGAGCAGAAGAAAGGCCACCTCTGTCCTGTTCTGAGCCGGAGGTAGAGGCATCGGTTGAAGATCTTTGACCTGGACGATAGGAAGGTCGCCATGAAGAGAGTCTCTCTCGCCACTTGTAGACACGATCTAGGTTATAGTCCTCTAGATCTCGGGCAAATTTCTGGCGCTTGCGATCCTCTATGTCCTTTCTGTGTTGAATTATGTTGTTATTTATCTGTGATTTTAAGGAGGAGATTTCCTCTGGTGTCCCCGTGGAAGACAGTCGTGCCTCGATGGAGCCAACTTGCTCGGTGCTGGTAGCTATGGCCTTTTGCAAGTTCTCTACGGTTAAAAGCATGAGGTCGAAAGAGCACTTGTTAAGTATTTGTTCATATTTTTGACAATATTCAGTGGAGTCAGAGAAGAGGGTGGGACGAAGGGGTACTCGTAGGCCCCGTGGAATTCTCTGAACTCTAATATATTCAGTGAGAGTGGCACAGTGCAATTCTAGGTTTGTGCGGTGGCGTAATTCTCTCTCTAAATCGCGTCCACGGGTCTCCCGAGGGGGAGCCTTGAGGAAATCACTTGAAAGGGTGGTCTGAGCTAGGATTCTCGATGTCTCATCAGCATTATACGAAAAAGTGAGAGAGGATAGTGACATGACCAAAGATGGCGTGCTACACGTATGGGTATATCATATGAAAAAATAACCGTGTGCACAACCAAGAAGGTGCCAGAGTAGGTTCCCAAACCGTATCTAATAGAAAATGAACTCGGCACTCAACTTTAGTATAGTGAGAATAAAGATTTTTATTCACAGTAGTAACATGAAACGTTTCGGTCCTATATCATGGAGTATCGCAGAATATTATGTCCTCCAAAAAGGACTTTCCTTCTGCCCCTCTTACAAATATAGGACATTTGAACTTGAAATGGACCTTCAAAGGTTTTTTCGTTCCCTACGACTACGGGTGTATTTTTCTCAACCTCCCGCACCTAGACCTATACAGTCTCCGGGAGAACCGGGACGACTCTCAGCCACTAATCTGGGCCTGAGAACAAAGAGCCTCTTCAGACCTCCCCCCGGATCGAATGCTCTTGAGACCTTTATTGATTTCATTTATTCCTCTTTCCATGGTCTTAAATCTGACATGGAAAAAGGCAAATTACACTACCCACATAACCTCACGGCTACTGATCATCATGCCCTTAAATCCTTACAAGATGATAAAAATATCATCATAAAACCTGCGGATAAAGGGGTGCAATTGTCGTGATGGACCGCTCATATTACATCTCTGAGGCACTCCGGCAACTCGACAACATCACTATTTATCAGAAATTACCGCGTGATCCCACCAATGATATACGGACCCGCATTAGCGACACACTAAGACAACATTGTGATGCAGGCATCCTGGACAGTAAAACTCATGAGTTTCTAATCTCTCATAATCCGATCATCCCTGTATTCTACATACTCCCCAAAATCCATAAGAACCTCCAGCAACCCCCTGGCAGGCCAATCGTGGCCGCCTCGGACTCCATTTTCTCACCATTGGCAATTTATCTAGAAAAATCTTCACTCCTCTAATCAAAACTAGCAAATCATTCATTTTGGACACTGGAGCGTTTCTGGACATGATCCGTTCCATCAATCAAGTTCCAGCTAATTCCCTATTAGTCACATTTGACGTAAAAGACCTCTACACTTCCATACCTCATGAGAACGGTATACGGTCTGTCCAACGCTTACTTGAAAAATCGGACTTTAATCCAGCAGAGATCGCTCTCTGTCTGGATCTGTTAACCATCGTACTTAAACACAACTACTTTATGTTCCAGGATGATTTCTACCTGCAGATACGCGGGACCGCAATGGGCTCGAACGTAGCACCCCCATATGCAAATTGCTACATGGCCCATTTGAGGAGACATTGATCTACACAAACCCTCTATTCAAGAACAACGCCATTGTCTGGAAACGTTACATAGACGATGTCTTCTGCATATGGGGGGCACGTTCGAGTCCTTAGCACTCTTTCATCAATTTCTGAATTGCTCTTGGCCCGGACTTAGCTTTACCATCTCACACGACCACTCCAGGATCAATTTCCTAGACACTGTGATTATAAAGGATTCCAGTGGCTGTTTATCCACTGATCTATATGTCAAACCGACAGATCGTAACAGCTTACTTCATTTTAATAGCTTCCATCCAGTCGCCATGAAGAAATCCATTCCGACATCCCAATTCTATCGGGTCAAAAAGATCGTCTCCGATCATACCACTCAGGAAACCCGCCTCTCAGAAATGAATTCAAAATTTAGAGAGAGGGGCTATCCACAAGGGGTCCTGGATCGTTCCAGAACTACGGTCACTCGCAATAAACAAGATATGGGGGGCAGAATTGCTTTCGTACACCATTACCACCCCTATGCGTATATATTGCACAAATCCATTCGCCAACATTGGCCGCTCCTCCAGACTGCGCACCCGGACATTAAAGAATTCTCTAGACCTTTTCTCCCATGGTTCCGCCGTGCACCCAACCTAAGGGATGCATTGATCAGAGCTGACTTAGGCCCTAAAAAATCAGGAACTACACAACAATTCCTGAAAAAACCAAGAACGGGCACTTTCCCATGTCTGGGATGCACTCAATGTAATAACGTACTCAGAGGAGAAACCATCCATCACCCATATACGGGAAAAACATTTAGAGTCCGTGGTTTCTTTACTTGCGACACGGCCTTCGTGATATACGTGATTAAGTGTCCTTGTGGGTTATTATATGTTGGGGAAACTAGTCAACCTGTAAAACAACGCATTTCAAAACACAAATCAACCATAAGATGTAAGAATACCTTACTCCCCATCCCACACCACTTCATCACAATGGGACATACCATAGCCCAATTAAAATACCAAGTTTTGGAACAAATACCACATTCACGACGAGGAGGCGACCGCATACGTCAATTGAAAAGGAGAGAGGCGTATTGGATACACACCCTAGACACTCTATCACCTAAGGGTCTTAATCGTGAATACGATTTACTCTCCTTCATGTAATTCTGCATATGACCACTGAGGCTATAATTCCCCCACCCCCCCTTTTTTATACATCACTTGCCATATACCACATGATATGTTGATCTCAGCCAGGTGTTTATTTATTTAATAATCCGTGCTGCCATTTTCCCATACTGTCTTCTGATAACGCACTATACCAATATGAATTTTGCTGTGACACCCTTTTACTTTATAAATGATGCATACAGATGTTTACACATCACCTGTCATTTACCACATGCTGCTTTGATCTCTGTTAGGTGGTTATTAATTATTCCTTGTTGCCTGCAGATTTGTCTTCCATACTGTCTTATGATAATGTACTAAATCAGTACTCATATTACTGTTATGCCCCTTTTGACGCATCCTGATGCTGCAAGCCTGTTATGTATATCGCTTTAAGCTAATGTATAAGATCGCAATATTTATTGCTGTAAACTCCTTTATGCTTGTACTAACATGCCTCTCTTTCATTCACTTTAGAGCCGCTTGTATTAAATACTATAATGCTGCCACGTCATCCTGTTGGGCACATCTCCATCAGCACGCTGCTCCTTTACTCCTCCCACCTGTAGGACGGCCTCTGGTTACCTAGTATTCACTTGGAACACATGTCCATTAACTTCCTGCCACCTCACTTCCTGTCTGATGCTCTGTTAGACTGACACTATAGTCCCGCCTCTTCCTCTCATATACATGCTGCTTTCTAGCTTTCTCTGCACTCAGACTAGCGGTGGACACCGCGTCCAATGCAGAGACCTATCCTCACTGCCGGACTCCTTCACAACAGGTCAGTCACAGACAAGTATAGCGGCTCCACCGCTTCACCATCACATTGATAGTTGTGATATTTATGGTATCTATGTTTTGCGCTGTTTCTACAGGTTACTAGTGCAATAGAGGCATTGTCCTCTTCCTCATCTCACCCCACCAACACAGGGTATGTCACATCTACAGGCATAGGCACAAAATCTACTTATACATAAAAGTATATCGGCACTTACGTTTATCTTATTTTCACCTACAGCTATATCCAGCCCTTTCTTTCTTCCCTATGTGGATCAACCCCCTTCCCAGTAGTATCTGGTATGTCCTCACCATATATATTCTTTCTGCCTTTGTGATACCTCTGATACAACTCTGACCTATGATTGCTCCCTAAATCTCCTGAAGCATTGTATACAACTACTCTCTACCTTTACTATTGACCAAAATTTTGATTGTACATACTTTATTTTGTTAATATAATTTTTTCTTCTGTTTTTATAAATGTAGTGACTGATGAAGGCCCATGATATAGGACCGAAACGTTTCGTGTTACTACTGTGAATAAAATCTTTATTCTCACTATACTAAAGTTGAGTGCCGAGTTCATTTTCTATTAGATACGGTTTGGGAACCTACTCTGGCACCTTCTTGGTTGTGCACACGGTTATTTTTTCATATGCATCACCTAAGTGTCACATCTCCACCAGAATCTGCTTCTGCGACTTCTACTTTGGTCGCCAGGCACTGCCATAGTCACGCTGTGGACGGTGCTGGTGATAGAGGAGAAGTCAGATACAGTAGCTTTGGGTGGCAGGCTCTGTCCAGCCACTAAGGTTAGAATGGCTGGGATCTGCAGTATCGTCTGTTCTGACAGTGTAGGTGTGTATGCTGTCCAACTGAAGTTATCAGCTCCCTGCTCCTGCCACTTAGAGAGAATCACATCCTACCAAAGCTTCCAGCTTGCTGCTGGAAGCTGCCAGATATAGCTTTGTGCTTCCTTGGTTTAGGACTGTGTTTTCAGCTCCAGTTTAGTATTGTATTTTCCTGTTTTGACCTTGACTTGTTTATTCAGGTTTCTCCTGCCTGACGATTTTGTACCTTTGCTTTTCTATTGGTTTTCACCCGGCTACCTGACTATCTTTCTGGCCAACTTGCGCCACTATAAATGCCATTGTACACAGGAGCTCTGTACATAGCATACACTGCATAGTGTCACAAACTAAAAGGAAAATTGAGTCTATAGAAAGCCACCAAAATACAAATTAAGTAGATTTTATTGAACTTCACATGAAAACTGTAACAAACAAGCAATAAATAACAAACATAGAGAAGACTATGTGGGTGACATGAAGGTAGGCAAAGGAGGGGAGGGGAGACGAGATATGACTGAAGAGAGCAGGAAAAAAGAAATCACTAATGTATGCGCAAAGTCAGCAGCAAACTGGTGACCAATAATAAGGTGGAATATACTGGTATAACCTATCTACCAGAGAGATCTGCTGCCATAATGAATGAATCCTGCTTACCCATAGTGAGTCAAGACTCCCTCAGCCCTCCTTGCGGCCTCTGACGCGCGTTTCGCGTACCTGCTTTTTCAAAGGGTCAGCGAACAGGTAAAGCTAGGAGGAATAGCTAACACTAGGGAAGACAGAGAAAGGATTCAGTAGGATCTAGAGTAGCTTGAACAATGGGCAGCGGCTAATAGAATGGTATTTAACAGGGAGAAATGCAGGATTCTACATCTGTCCTCCCATCCTGGCTACATATGTCTCCATCCTGCCCCCACATGTCTCGATCCTGTCCACCCTATGTGTCTCATCCTGCCTCCATATATCTCCTTCCTGGCCCCATATGTCTCCATTCTGCCCAAAATATGTCCTCACATCCTGCCCCCATGTCTCCATCCTGCCCCATTTGTCTCCCTCTTGCCCCATGTCTCCATCCTGCCTACCTATATGTCTACATCCTGCTCCCCCATAAATCTCTATTCAGTCCCCAAAATGTCTCAATCCTGCCCCCCATATGTCTTCATCCCACATATCTCCATCCTGTTCCCCCATGTATCTCTATCCTGTCCCGCCATATGTCTCCATCCTGGCCCCATATGTTTCCATCCTGCCTCCCCTCGTATATCCTCCCATCCTGGCACCACATATCTCCATCCTGCACCCCCATATGTCTCCATTCTGCCCCCACATATGTCTCCATCCTGCCCCCATATGTCTCCATCCTGTCCCCCCATTCTCCATCCTTCCTCCCATATTGCTCCATATTGTCGATTTCAGTGCAGCAAAAAAAAGTTTCTCCTTACCTGTTCTCGGTTCCTCAACCATATGAAGCGTGGACGCGCCGGTGCATGACAGTGATGTCATACGCCAGAGACGTGGGCGCCGACGTCAGCTGCCGGCCTCTGATTGGCTGTTGGCTCCTATTGCAGTGGAGGAAGTGGTCCACACAGCAAAATATTTCAACTGAATGTGCGTCCTCAGATGCCTGTTCAGTTACCGAACCAGCAGAATCCTGCCCCTGGGGCCCAGAAAGCAGAAGCCCCATAAGTCACTGAGCCCCATAAGCCAGTAATGCCCTGATGGCAACCATATCTGCTTTTGTTGGCGCTGGTGATCGAGGAGATGTCAGGACTTGAGATTCTAAGCAGCGCAGGCACAATCCAGTTACAGAGTCCAGCCTAAAGTGTAGTCCATATCAAAAAACTGACCGGCACATCCAAAAACAGACCTAATGTGAACAGGTGCTAAACCTAGAGTCACCAACTCATGCATTTTCAAGAAAAAAAATTATACCAGGGCTATTACCCCTCCACAGAGATGTAGATTTCAGTCTAGAGAAAGGATTCATATGTTCCCATACAGATAGACTTTTCTAAGCTAGGATTGGCATTAGTTAGGACCTGAAATACGAGGAGCGCCTTAACGTGGCTTCCAGGTACACATAAATTGGCCATTTTATGCGCTAAGCCTTCTCAATTTTTCATATTTCTAAGGCAGTGATGCAATTCATTTTTCATATCTTGTGTTTGCAAGCTATAGCGCTACAGTGTGCTACCTTTTTTCTTGAATGTGCATGAGTTGGTGACCCTAGGTTTAGCACCTGTTCACATTAGGTCTGTTTTTGGATGTGCCGGTCAGATTTTTGATATGTATTCAATTACCTTCTGCCTGAGCACTCCACCTGCTAGTCACAGGCGTTTTAATTATACCAGGGCTATTACCCCTCCACAGAGATGTAGATTTCAGTCTAGAGAAAGGATTCATATGTTCCCATACAGATAGACTTTTCTAAGCTAGGATTGGCATTAGTTAGGACCTGAAATACGAGGAGCGCCTTAATGTGGCTTCCAGGTACACATAAATTGGCCATTTTATGCGCTAAGCCTTCTCAATTTTTCATATTTCTAAAGCAGTGATGCAATTCATTTTTCATATCTCGTGTTTGCAAGCTACTGTATAGCGCTAAAGTGTAGTCCAGTCTGTCAGTATGAGTGTGTGTACTGCCCAGCTGGTGAAATCAGCTCCTTGTTGTGGCCAATGGGGCAGCACCACACCCTTCTAGCTTACAGCTGGGAGATGCCAGTTATAGTCTATACTACCTCTGGTTCACTCCTGTTTCTCAGCTCCTAATCCATCTATTTGATTCTCTTTCTGGCCTCAGCCAGTTTAGTGATGATTCTTCTGACTTACGATTTTGTCTCTTGTCATCACTTCTGATTCTGACCCAGCAACCTGACCATTCCTGACAGCCCGATCCACTGGCCAGCAGCTACTCCAAGGACTCAACCCAGGGGCCCCTGTGTAAGTTTACATCCCTTTACAGTAGTTTACGGTGGAAGACCTGGGCTCCACTGAGACCTGATAGTCGGAGTAGCTAGCACAAATCCTTTCCACAGAGGCACTATTTAGAGCTGCCAGGCGACCACAGACAGAACCACCACATATGCAACTGGATAAGGTCCTACGTTTGCTTCATACTCTCCCACCCGACCTGTAACATACATATACGCCATAGCAGACCCCCTTAAACAAATACAGACCCTAGAGGAGACACATGACTAGGCCCCTTAAAAATACATAACTACCCACAACCAGTAGACATCCCCTATAATCAGTTCAGATGTGAGTTCTTCCAGACTTCTACACACCTTGACCCTGGAGTAACTTAACTGTCCCCAGCGGAGAGAGGAGAAAAAGTAAATTACAGGTGCATAGTGCTGTCCAGGTGGTCTCCCTTTTTTCTGGGAGCCTTCTGGACTTGTGGGATAGTTGGCATACATTTAATGATACGTAACCAAAATTTCTAGAATTAGGTAATTATTACATAACACAGAGATTGCACTCAGCTCCATTACACAGAACAATAATTGCTGGTGGCTCCTCCAATATCACAAATTATGATGTCACTTTTGCAACCAAAATCCCCAGACAACCCTCGGCCTCCCTCGAGCCACCAATCATTCAATTACCAGTAAATTGCTCCTTAACTGGTTTGTCCCAATGACTAATTAACTGAGAAGAGACCAGAAGCGGCTTCTCCAGCTGCCATCTCCCACTGATGGACGGGCAGGAGATAATGACACTACATGTGAGGAAAGACATAGAAAGAATGAATGAGCCGTGCGTTACATCACTATTACATGACGGCACACTATAAACTATAAAATCAGTGACAGCACAAAGGAAATAAAAAAGTGCAAGTAAAGCCAATCATATGCTGACATAACCTGGGGATCTTCTGTATATAAATATATGTACAGCTGGTATAACCTGTATATAATTATATATGTGCAGCTGGTATAACCTGGGCATCTCCTGTGTATAATTATATATGTACAGCTGGTATAACCTGGGCATCTCCTGTATATAATTATATATGTGCAGCTGGTATAACCTGGGCATCTCTTGTATATAATTATATATGTACAGCTGGTATAACCTCGGCATCTCCTGTATATAATTATATATGTACAGCTGCTATAACCTGGGCATCTCTTGTATATAATTATATATGTACAGCTGGTATAACCTCGGCATCTCCTGTATATAATTATATATGTACAGCTGGTATAACCTGGGCATCTCCTGTATATAATTATATATGTACAGCTGCTATAACCTGGGCATCTCCTGTGTATAATTATATATGTACAGCTGGTATAACCTGGGCATCTCCTGTATATAATTATATATGTACAGCTGCTATAACCTGGGCATCTCCTGTATATAATTATATATGTACAGCTGGTATAACCTGGGCATCTCCTGTATATAATTATATATGTACAGCTGGTATAACCTGGGCATCTCCTGTATATAATTATATATGTACAGCTGCTATAACCTGGGCATCTCCTGTATATAATTATATAAGTACAGCTGCTATAACCTGGGCATCTCCTGTATATAATTATATATGTACAGCTGCTATAACCTGGGCATCTCCTTTATATAATTATATATGTACAGCTGGTATAACCTGGGCATCTCCTGTATATAATTATATATGTACAGCTGGTATAACCTGGGCATCTCCTTTATATAATTATATATGTACAGCTGGTATAACCTGGGCATCTCCTGTATATAATTATATATGTACAGCTGGTATAACCTGGGCATCTCCTGTATATAATTATATATGTACAGCTGGTATAACCTGAGCATCTCCTGTATATAATTATATATGTACAGCTGGTATAACCTGGGCATCTCCTGTATATAATTATATAAGTACAGCTGCTATAACCTGGGCATCTCCTGTATATAATTATATATGTACAGCTGCTATAACCTGGGCATCTCCTTTATATAATTATATATGTACAGCTGGTATAACCTGGGCATCTCCTGTATACAATTATATATGTACAGCTGGTATAACCTGGGCATCTCCTGTATATAATTATATATGTACAGCTGGTATAACCTGAGCATCTCCTGTATATAATTATATATGTACAGCTGGTATAACCTGGGCATCTCCTGTATATAATTATATATGTACAGCTGGTATAACCTGGGCATCCTCTGTATATAATTATATATGTACAGCTGGTATAACCTGGGCATCTCCTGTATATGATTATATATGTACAGCTGGTATAACCTGGGCATCTCCTGGATATAATTATATATGTACAGCTGGTATAACCTGGGCATCTCCTGTATATAATTATATATGTACAGCTGGTATAACCTGAGCATCTCCTGTATATAATTATATATGTACAGCTGGTATAACCTGGGCATCCTCTGTATATAATTATATATGTACAGCTGGTATAACCTGGGCATCTCCTGTATATAATTATATATGTACAGCTGGTATAACCTGGGCATCTCCTGGATATAATTATATATGTACAGCTGGTATAACCTGGGCGTCTCCTGTATATAATTATATATGTACAGCTGGTATAACCTGGGCATCTCCTGCATATAATAATACATGTACAGCTGGTATAACCTGGGCATCTTCTGTATATAATTATATATACAGCTGGTATAACCTGGGCATCTCCTGTATATAATAATACATGTACAGCTGGTATAACCTGGGCATCTTCTGTATATAATTATATATACAGCTGGTATAACCTGGGCATCTCCTGTATATAATTATATATGTACAGCTGGTATAACTTGTATATAATTATATATGTGCAGCTGGTATAACCTGGGCGTCTCCTGTATATTATATATATACAGCTAGTATAACCTGGGTATCTCCTGTATATAAATATATGTACAGCTGGTATAACCTGGGCATCCTCGGTATATAATTATATATGTACAGCTAGTATAACCTGGGCGTCTCCTGTATATAATTATATATATACAGCTGGTATAACCTGGGTATCTCCTGTATATAAATATATGTACAGCTGGTATAACCTGGGCTTCCTCGGTATATAATTATATATGTACAGCTGGTATAACCTGGGCATCTCCTGTATATAATTATATATGTACAGCTGGTATAACCTGGGCATCTTCTGTATATAATTATATATGTACACAGGGTCGGACTGGCCCACCGGAGAACCGGAGGATTCTCCGGTGGGCCCTGGCATCTGGGGGGCCCTGGCACCTGCTGGCATACAGGGGCCAGTTGCCTAGGGCCCCTGCTGCTCCAGGGGCCCCCAGCCGGTGGCGTGTCGCTAATAGCGGCACACCACACAGCTGCCATGGGGGCCCCGTGCCAGCAGAGCAGCAGCGGGTGACAGGAGGCAGGAGCCCCTGTCCCCGCTGCTAAAGAGCAGTGAATATCATTACTTACCTGTCCCGTTCCACCGCTGTGTCCTCGTGTCCTCTTGCTGCGATGTTCAGGCAGAGGGCGCAATGACGTCATAAGTGAGCGCCGCGCCCTCTGCCTGAGCATTCACTGCCGGAGGACCGAAGACAGCGGCGCTCAGCGGTGGACCCGGTGACAGGTAAATCTCTCAGGTGCCGGTGTCCCCGCCTGCTCAGGACACCAGCACCTGGCCCCAGCGACGAGAGGTGAGTATGTCTTTTTTTTTTAGCAGTAGCTGCGGCAGCATAAAGGGGCCTATAAAATGCAGCATCTATGGGGGTATAATCTATGGAGCTTCTATGGGGCATAATCTGTGGAGCTTCTATGGGGCATAATCTATGGAGCTTCTATGGGGGCATAATCTATGGAGCTTCTATGGGGGCATAATCTGTGGAGCTTCTATGGGGCATAATCTGTGGAGCATCTATGGGGGCATAATCTATGGGGGCATAATCTGTGGAGCTTCTATGGGGCATAATCTATGGAGCTTCTATGGGGGCATAATCTGTGGAGCTTCTATGGGGCATAATCTGTGGAGCATCTATGGGGGCATAATCTATGGGGCATAATCTGTGGAGCTTCTATGGGGCATAATCTGTGGAGCATCTATGGGGGCATAATCTATGGGGCATAATCTGTGGAGCTTCTATGGGGCATAATCTGTGGAGCTTCTATGGGGGCATAATCTATGGGGGCATAATCTGTGGAGCTTCTATGGGGGCATAATCTATGGGGGCATAATCTGTGGAGCTTCTATGGGGCATAATCTATGGAGCTTCTATGGGGCATAATCTGTGGAGCTTCTATGGGGCATAATCTGTGGAGCATCTATGGGGGCATAATCTATGGGGGCATAATCTGTGGAGCTTCTATGGGGCATAATCTGTGGAGCATCTATGGGGGCATAATCTATGGGGCATAATCTGTGGAGCTTCTATGGGGCATAATCTGTGGAGCTTCTATGGGGGCATAATCTATGGGGGCATAATCTGTGGAGCTTCTATGGGGGCATAATCTGTGGAGCATCTATGGGGGCATAATCTATGGGGTGTGGTACACCAAAGGGGGTCTTGATGGATGGGAGATATATTTCTCCTAGCAGACTGGAGTTTGGTCAGGATTTTCCCTGATCTCAAGGACCTGTGATGAGGTCATAGTCACGTGATCAGGTCAGCTGATGTGTACCTCACCTGAGGGTGTGGACTAGGCCTATAAAACAAGGAGCTGTTGTAGTTGGTGAGAGTGGAAGGAAGGATTTTGGCTGGAGTCAGCCTGGAAGCTTGTTTTTGTTACAGTGTGTCAGTGTGCACCAGGAAGCGAGTACCAGACCACCCGGGATGGGACCTGGCGGTCTCTGCTGTCCTGCAGCCACTTAGTTAAGCCCGTCCCAAGCAAGGGTGAGTCTGGGACCAGTGGTTCTCCAAACTGGAGTGATTTATGTTCTGCTTTGATTTTGTTATCTGGACTTTTTGTTGAACCCGTTATTAAAACCACTGAACTTTGAACTAAAAGCCTGTGTGTATGCCTCATTACTGCGGCCCGGCCCCTGCCTACCAGAGCGGATCCCTACAGGGGGCATAATCTGTGGAGCATCTATGGGGGCATAAGGTACTGCCACACTAAGCAATCCCGCTAGCGATCTCGTTAGCGTTGCATACTAATGAGATCGCTAGCGGGATCGTTTCTATATCGCTAAATGCGGCCACATTTAGCGATATAGTTAACGACGCTATCGCCGTTAGCGATCTTCTTAACGACTTTAGCGGTACAAAAGTACCGCTAAATCGCTAAGAAAAGGTGCCACACAGCGATTAGATACTTACCCAGCGGGAGCGCCGACGAGAAAATAGGGTCCGGAGCGATTCCAGCGACGAGCGAGATCACAGCAGGAAGCTCGTCGCTGGAAGCTGCCGCACTGAACAATATCGCTAACGGGATCGCTAAATAGTGACGTTTTTTAGCGATCTCGTTAGCGATATTGTTTAGTGTGGCATACCCTATAATCTATGGGGGCATAATCTGTGGAGCATCTATGGGGGCATAATCTGTGGAGCATATATGGGGGCATAATCTATGGGGGCATAATCTATGGAGCATCTATGGGGGCATAATCTGTGGAGCATATATGGGGGCATAATCTATGGGGGCATAATCTATGGAGCATCTATGGGGGCATAATCTATTGGGGCATAATCTATGGAGCATCTATGGGGGCATAATCTGTGGAGCATCTATGGGGGCATAATCTGTGGAGCTTCTATGGGGGCATAATCTATGGGGGCATAATCTATGGAGCATCTATGGGGGCATAATCTATTGGGGCATAATCTATGGAGCATCTATGGGGGCATAATCTGTGGAGCATCTATGGGGGCATAATCTGTGGAGCTTCTATGGGGGCATAATCTATGGGGGCATAATCTATGGAGCATATATGGGGGCATAATCTATGGGGGCATAATCTATGGAGCATCTATGGGGGCATAATCTGTGGAGCATCTATGGGGGCATAATCTGTGGAGCTTCTATGGGGGCATAATCTAAGGAGCATCTATGGGGGCACAATCTATGGAGCTTTTATGGGGCATAATCTATGGGGGCATAATCTATATGGGCATAATCTATGGGGGCATGATCTGTGGAGCATCTATGGGGGCATAATCTGTGGAGCATCTATGGGGGCATAATCTATGGGGGCATAAACTGTGGAGCATCTATGGGGGCACAGTCTGTGGAGCATCTATGGGGGCATAATCTATATGGGCATAATCTATGGGGGCATAATCTGTGGAGCATCTATGGGGGCATAATCTGTGGAGCATCTATGGGGGCATAATCTATGGAGCATCTATGGGGGCACAATCTACGGAGCTTCTATTGGGGGCATAATCTAAGGAGCTTCTATGGGGGCACAATCTATGGAGCATCTATGGGGGCATAATACATGGGGCAGCATATGGGGCATAATCTCATTTTCCACCCTAGACTTATACTCGAGTTGATAAGTTTTCCCAGTTTTTTGTGCCAAAATTAGGGGGGTCGGCTTATACTCGAGTATATATGGTATCTATCTATTATCTATCTATATATATATATAGCATTATACCCTATGAGGGGGGCAGCATTATCCCCTATGGGGGGCAGCATTATCCCCTATGAGGGGGCTGCTTTATAATCTATGAGGGAGGCTACCCCAACTCCTGCTACATAATTAAGACATGTACTACCTTATATTATACCCTGATATTAGTGTGTTTTACTGCACAATTGGTGGTCTTGTATTTATTTCTATGTAGCTACATAGTGGGCCCCAAGAATGATTTTCTCTGGTGGGCCCAAGGTGTTCCAGTCCGACGCTGTATGTACAGCTGGTATAACCTGGGTATCTACTATATATAATTATAGATGTACAGCTGGTATAACCTGAGCATCTCAGGTATATCTCATATATACTTACCTTGTAATGTCTTCACTTCCTGTTCCCTCCAGATGTGTCCGGATCCCAGAATTCCAAGCGGCGAAAGTTCACCGACCACCATATTGGGACACCCAAGTGATGAGTGTCTCAATTTGGAAACTGCTGGTGGTACCAGCCTCTTGCGTGGTACCACCAGTGGAAGAACGTCGCACCAAACAAACACACACATACCCACTGAATGCGCCGTACGCACCACACACACTGTATATGCCGTACGCATCACACACACGCACACTGTATAAGCCGTATGCACCATACACACTGTATATGCCGTACGCACCACCACACACGCACACACACTGCATACGCCGTATGCACCACATACACACACTGTATACGCCATACACACACTGTATATGCCGTATGCACCATACACACTGTATATGCCGTACGCACCACACACACACTGTATACGCCGTAAACATCACACACACACTCTGTATATGCCGTACGCACCCCACACACACCCAAACACACACTGTATACGCCATACTCACCACACACACACACTCTGTATATGCCGTACACACCAGACACACACACTGTATACACCGTACGCAGCCTCTTGCGCTATACCACCAGACAGCAGACAAGGGGAATAGCACATGGGGCAGACAGGTCAAAGAAGAGAGCACAGACGGGAGAAGTCAGCACATGGGGAAAGAGAGAGTGGATAGGTGGGTGAGCACATGGGGGAGAGATTCTCAACGCTGTAAAGCCTGTCCCCATGGTGCGATAGCATCGGGCCTCCATCTAGTAATTATATATGTGCAGCTGGTATAACCTGAGCATCTTCTGAATATAATTATATATGTAGAAGATTTGGTGTGCACCCACTCTTTCACCCCACTTCTGTAATAATTTACAAATAACATTTTTCATTACATGCACAGTATCTCTTACCTTACCTCCCTGCGCAATCACTATTTACATTAATGCACAGGGAGGGCTTGGTCTCTCTTAACACATAATAATACCAGTAGTGCCTGTATACCAGAGCGCAGCTGACCCTGCCACTAAACGTGAGCGTCAGTGCTCCATTCACAACAATCGAACTTTGATAATCCTAGTAAGCCATAACATTTTTGACACTGACACAGGGTATGTACACATGCGCAGTTGGCACAGCGTCCAGCTCAGGGGAGCGTCCTTGCTCACATGGTAATGACCGCACACATGAGAACGTTCAGGACCTGCTTGCCGCTTTACTGCAGGTGACATCTCTTCCTGTGGGTGTGACCACCATGACGCCATTCCGGGCTGGTGATACATGCCGACAGCATATAGACACAATAACTACTCCTTTTCGTAGTATAGTAACCGGTTCACAATTGCTCCACCCCCAGGAAAACAACGAGATAAGGCATCCGCCTTAATGTTCTTGTTCACCGGCCTATATGTAAAAAAAAAAGTTAAACCTGGTGAAGAACAATGCCAATCTTGCCTGTCTAGGCGTTAACATTTCGCAGACTCGAGATATACCAGATTCTTATGATCGATGATTAACATAACCGGATGAACTGTCCCCTCCAGAAAAGGCCGACTTGATTGCCAATGTCATATTTTCTCTCCACAGATGACAGTTTTTTAAAAAAGTATGCACATGGACTCCATTTACCAGGAGTTGGACCCTGTGACAATACAGCTCCCATCCCCATTTCAGACACGTCAACTTCTACAATAAATGGCTGAGTGACATCAGGCTGTATGAGAATCGGCGCAGATGCAAAACACTCCTTCAAGGTATCAAATTCCTCCATGGCCAGACTGGACCACTAGGAAAAGTCTGTCCCTTTCCTGGTCATATCCATCAGAGGTTTGGCCACTACCAAAAAGTTTTTGTTGAACTTACGGTAGTAGTTGGCAAAACTCAAAAACCTTTGTAACGCCTTCAAATCCTCAGGACAATCCCAATCCAGTACCGCCTGGACTTTCAGGGATCCATGCGATCACCGGTGGACGATTAAACATATCCCAGAAAAGGGATCTCCTCAACCGAGAACATACATTTCTCTGGTTTCACAAATAATTTATTGTCTCTGAGTATCTGTAAGACCTGCCTGACATGTACCTGATGTGCCTCAAGGTTAGGTGAATAAATTAATATGTCATCAAGATAGATTACAACAAATCTACCAACCAGGTGACTAAAGATGTAATTTACAAAGTGCTGAAAGACGGTGGGAGCATTGGTCAACACAAATGGCATCACAAGGTTCTCATAGTGTCCCTCAGGCGTATTGAAAGCTGTTTTCCACTCACCCCCCTCTTTAATACAAATGAGGTTATGCTCTCCTCTGAGATCCAGTTTAGAAAACCATTTTTCTTCTAAAAGCTGATTAAAGAAGTCCAGGATGAGAGGGAGCAGATACAAATCCCGGACCATGATCTGATTGAGTTTGTGGAAATGTAGGCTGGGATAACCCCCCATCTTTCTTCTTTACAAAGAAAATCCCTGCAGCATTGGGAGATGAGAATGGTCTGATACAACCCTTTGCCAAACTTTCCACAATATAGTTCTTCATGGCCTGCCTCTCTGGACCAGAGATACTATATAGTCTGCTCTTTGGCAGCTTGGCCCCAGGGACAAGATTATTGGTACAGTCGTAAGGATAATGGGGATGAAGTTCTTGGCACCCCTGCTATGAAAACACATCCCCAAAGTCAGACAGGTATTTAGGTACAGACTGGGTATTCACATTGGGTATCCACACTTGCAAGCCGGGGTCCTTGACAATACTCACTCCACTTTAACATCTCCCGAGTCTGCCAATCCACCACAAGGTTGTGCACAGTGAGCCAACCACAGTAGAGGGCAGACCCTCTAGTACATAACAGTTAATACTTTCTGAGTGTACGGCTCCTATCTGTAGATGTAACCCTCGGACGACTGAGAAAAATACTCCTGACTCATGGGTGCGGAATCAATTGTTATTATGGGTATAGGTCTGGACAGTGTATGTGGAATGAAGCTTCGGATCCGGATGCACCTAGCTTCGATCAAATTATACTTCGCCCAACTGTCCTGAAAGGCAGAAATAACCACCTTATTTTTGCCCAGATGGATTTCAGCAGGAGGAGATATGTACACCCGAGATGCTAACATTCCCCGCAACTCGGGCTCCTTAGTTTTCTGGCAGTTGTTTACAGTGAGGTAGGGAAGGACATGCACCCATAAAATTACCCTTTTTCCTACAGTAAAAATACACTCCCCCTACACACCAAACTACAGTTTGATTCCCAGAACGTGTCGCCCCACCCAACTGCATGGGTTCCTCAGATGACTCAGACCAGGTTTCCTTTTGCCCGAGACCTCCTGCACATTGGGGTGTCTCTTTATGTCTCTGGCGAAGACGACGATCCACCCGGATAGCCAGAGACATGGTTGCCTCAAGGGAAACTGGCGACTCATACAGAGCTAAGGCATCATTCATAGCGCCAACATATTTTGCAGTGCTTTACAGTTTAACAGGTCATACACAAATCATAAGTAACAACATTAAAAATAATACAATAATTAAAGCAAAATAAGACGGCCCTGCTCGTGAGAGCTTACAATCTACAATGAGGTGGGGGACACACATTATTTACAATGATGGTCCAGCCATCTTGAGGGAGTGGGGGATAGATACAGGCTGCATGAGGCAGTCACCAGCCAGTATTTGTGGTGCTATTGAGTGCGGTGGAGTTTGATGGAGGGTTATTCTCAGATAGTGAATGGACCAACGACACACACACACACACAAAAGAACTTTGCTTAGGGAACGTGATAGGCCACTCTGAACAGATGTGTTTTTAGGGAGCACCTAAAACTGTGTAAGTTGTGGATAGTCCTAATTTATTGCGGTACAGCATTCCAGAGGATTGGCGCGACCCAGGAGAAGTCTTGGAGCTAGGAGTGGGTGGTACGGATTAGTGTGGATGTTAGTCGAAAGTTGCTTGTAGAGCGTAACAAGCAGGTAGGCCGATAAACAGGTATGAGAGAGGAGATGTAGGGGATGCTGCACTGTGGAGAGCTTTGTGGGTGAGAACAAGCAGTTTAAATTGGATCCTATAATGAATGGGCAGCCAGTGCAATAACTGGCAAAGAGCGGATGCGTCCGAGTACTGATTAGCCAGATGGATGAGCCTGGCTGCTGCATTAAGGATGGACTGGAGAGGGGAAAGTCGAGTGAGGGGGAGGCCAATTAATAGAGCATTACAGTAGTCCAGGCGGGAATGGATCAAGGCAACAGTGAGGGTTTTTGTTGTTTCCATGGTGAGTGGTGAGAAAAAAGAGGATTCTAGAGATGTTCTTTAGGTGTAGGCGGCAAGAGCAGGCAAGAGATTGTATATGGGAGGTGAAGGAGAGATTGGTGTCAATCGTAACTCCGAGACAGTGCACCTGCTGCTTAGGCATTGTTATGGTGCCACTCACAGAGAGGGAGATGTCAGATTTAGGGAGGTGAGTGGACAGCGGGAGCAGAAGAAGTTCACTTTTGGAAAGGTTGAGTTTCATATATAGAGCGGACATGATGTTGGATACTGCGGACAGACAGTCACTGGTGTTCTATAGTACAGCGGGGGTAAGGTCAGGGGATGACATGTATAGTTGTATCACTATCTATTTATATAATTGCCTTGTAATGTTTTCGTTTCCTGTTCTGTCCAGATGTCACCGTATCCCAGAATTCCAAGCAGAGGAAGATCACCAACCGCCTTATTGGGACACCCAAGTGATGGGTGTCTCAATATAGAAACTGCTACTGGTACCAACCTATTGCGTTGTACACCACCAGCGGAACACCGTTGCACTACACACACGCACCACACACACACACTTTCACATTCACACACTCACGCAGCCTCTTGCGCGCTACCAACAGCGGAATACCGTCGCACTGCGCCTAAGCGAATTCCGTGTGGGCGCAGTGAATCATTCAGCTGATCCCTGCGGCAGATGCATGACGTGTCAACAGGCAGAGGAAGCCGGTCACATTAAAGGGGTTTTCTCATGAACGAAAGTTCATTTTAAAAATTGTCTGTGTCTGACCGTGTACGGAGCATACCACATCTCCTGGGCAGGGGAGGAAGCAAAAGACAAAACTGACATTACAGCAGGGGATCACAGAGGATTCATTTTGTGAGGTAAAATATTTCACTGACTGTTTTTAAACAATATTTTACCTCACAAAATGTATCCTCTGCGGTCTCCTGCTGTAATGTCAGTATTGTCTTTTGCTGTCTCCCCTGCCCAGGAGCTGTGGTATGTTCTGTACATGGTCAGTCACAGGGGTGAGAGAGACAGAGCACAGGGCGGGAGACAGCTCAAACGGGACAGCACATGAGGGGAGAACACAGCACAGGAAGGAGAGAGACAGCAGACAAGGGGGACAGCACATGAGGGGAGAACACAGCACAGGAAGGAGAGAGACAGCAGACAAGGGGGACAGCACATGGGTAGACAGGTCAAAGAAGAGAGCACAGACGGGAGAAGTCAGCACATGGGGAAAGAGGGAGTGGATAGGTGGGTGAGCACATGGGGGAGAGAGTCTCAATGCTGCAAAGCCTGCCCCCATGGTGACATTATCACCCTCCCGATGCGATAGCATCGGGCCTTCATCTAGTATCAGCATAAAGATGGTACTGAAAGCCAAAACTGCTGATGTCCATTCAATTGGGGTCATGTAGAGTGAGAAGAGAAGGGGGACAAACACTGAGCCCTGAGGGACCACAACAGTAAGAGGAAGAGGAGACGAAGTGGAGCCAGCGAATGAAACATTGAAGGAGCGGTAAGAAAGATAGGAAGAGAACCAGGTGAGGGCACTGTCCTTCATGCCTATTGATTGGAGCATAGAGAGTAAGAGATGGTGGTCAACAGTAGAGTTGAGCGAAACAGGTCGGTCAGATTCATAAGTCTCCGACTTTTGCCAAAGTCAAGTTTAGCAAGCCGAAACCCGACCATAGCGTGAGGTCGGCCATGCGGTCGGCAAAACGAGCGCCTAAGTCAGTTTTCCCAGAATGCTTGCAGGCAGGGCCGGCTCCAGGTTTTTATGGGCCCCGAGTGAAAGAGTCTCAGTGGGCCCCCTTAACACAGACCACGATTCATGATGCACAGATACGGCAGAGAAATATGGGTATAGCACAACGCCAAACACTTCTCTTCTTCCATTACATGACTGATACCTATTGTAAATTGTACAATAGCTCAAAAACCGCCAAATTCTCACAGCGCACAGTACACACCGGACAGTACAGTCCTCCATACAATATTATGGGCATCACATAGTCTCCCCCTCATCACCCATATAATACCCCATGCAGGATGTCACCCCGCCATCCCCCATATAATGCTCCATACAGAATACTGGACCCAATATAATGCTCCATACAGAATACTGGACCACATGTAATGCTCCATACAAAATATGGAGCTCTCCTCTACACTGTGCTGCGTTCTGCACTGTTACGGCTCAGGAAAGGGTGCTGTGGAAAGACTCCCCATTATCATCATTATTGCCTGCCCATTATCATCATCATTGCCTCCCTATCATCATCATTGCCTCCCCATTAATATTATAATCATCATTGCCTTCCCATTATCATTGCCTCCCCATCCTCATCATTATCATTGCCTCCCCATTAATATCATCATCATTGCCTTCCCATTATCATTGCCTCCCCATTAATATCATCATCATCATTGCCTTCCCATTATCATTGCCTCCCCATCATCATCATTATCATTGCCTCCCCATTAATATCATCATCATCATTGCCTCTCCATCATCATCATCATCATCATTGTCTCCACACCACCATCACTGCCTCCCCCCACCACCATCACACATACAGCACCGCAGGCAGTACTCTCTCACATACACACACGCAGGCACACACACACACAGACACATACACATCACATCTCACCTGTCCGGCGTCCGCGCGCTCTCTGCCACAGCCGGCCGCTGAATGATGACGTCATTCAGCGGCGCTGCTGTGAGAGAGGAAGCGCCGGCGCAGGCGCCCCCTGGAGCGCGGAGCTGCAGCAGCGGAGGCACGGGGAGAGGTAAGTATTGCGCCGGCTGCTGTCGGGGCCCTGAGCAAGCAGGAGGGGGCCCAGTGGCGGCACTGACACCGCTAACGGGCGCCGGGGTCCCCGACGGCGAGTGGGCCCCCCCGCCTGCTCAGGGCCCCGGCACTTGCCCGGGTGTGCTGGGTGCTGACGCCAGCCCTGCTTGCAGGCGCCTATTTTCAGCCAATGAGCAAGGACGTACACTGTGGGCAACGAGATGACATGTGCAGTGTCCACCACCATCGTAGAGAAGGGCATTGCAGTGATTGGCTTGCTTTGAGGGGCATCATAGTGTCATAAAAGCCCTGACCACCGACCTCCATTTTACTTCTGCCGATCTTAACAGTAGGGAGAGAGTTAGGGCTGTAAAGAGAAGTTCTTATGTGCTTGTGCTGATAGCAATTGTGCTGTACAGTTAGTGTGCAGTGACAGGGGAGGATTTTCTTGTGTGCAGCAGCGCTGGTTATTAGGCTGCCTGATAGCTGTATTGCTGTGTGTACACTGCTGTGCAGACTGCTTTTTACACAGCACTAATACTTTTATTTTTTTTTTCTGCACAGTTACCGACAGTTAATTTTTTCCCACACCGTATAGAGGTGTATGCTCCTCACACACTACCGTGTACCGGCTGGTATCACAGACAAATACATGCTGACTATCTGTGTGTGACTCCGGAAATATATACGGAAATTTAAATTCTCCCCTACACCGTAAACAGCTGTACTCTTCTGATACAGTACCGTATATCTGCTGTTTGTATTACGGTCAAATCCATACTGAGAGAGCGTCTGTGTGTGACTCCGTAAATATATACGGAGATTTTAATTTTTCCCTACACCGTATACAGCTGTACGATCCTCATACAGTACCATATGTATGCTGGTATTTTTGGTACATTTTCCCAAACATGAGAAAGTATGGTGGAAGAGGCCGCGGACGTGGGCGAGGGGGCCAGCTGGTACTGATGGTGGTGGTGGTGCATCTGCTGGTAGTGCCAAAAGCACAATAGCACCTAAGGCAGGAGGTGTTGAGCCTGTATCATCGTCTGGCTCCAGAAGGCCTGGAAGGCTCCCTTTTCTGGGAGTAGGTGAACCACTTTTAAAGCCAGAGCATCAGGAACAGGTTTTGGCTTACATTGCAGAAACAGCCTCCAGCTCTATCGCCTCCTCTTCTGAAGTTTCAAAAACTGCAAGCACTGAGTTGTCAGTGCAGGCTCCTGGTCAGGAACAACACCTTTACTTGTGTCCTTCACCCCCAACAAAAGTGAAGGATGCGGCAGGCCACACTTCAGATTACTCCATGGAGCTCTTTTCACATACCATGCCTGGGTTATCAAGTCAAATCCTGAATTCCCCAGTCCAAGATGAATCTGACATGGAGTGCACTGATGCACAGCCACTGCTAGATGATTCTGCTGGTACATTCACCCAGAGCACTGCATTGCCCTCGCAGTCTACTGAGCCAGAATGTGACCCTGATGAAACTCAGGTTCCCCTTCCTGCATACTATACCACCTTACACGGTGACACAGAGGAAGGTGCAGATGAAATTGAAAAGGAGGTGATGGATGACCCAGTTGTTGACCCGGATTGGCATCCATTGGGTGAAGAGGGTGCCACTTTCAATAGCTCAGAAGAGGAGGAGGATCTGCAGCAGGCATCGACATCGCAGCTACGGTTATCTGGCAGGCCTATAGCAGTCCAAAAACGTGATAAAAAAACAAAAAGAGTTGCAGGACAGCTTGGCCAGACGGTCAAATTAGCACAGCGTGCAAGCCCTGAAAATATATCCCATAGTAGGAAGAGAGCAGGGTGGCACTTTTTGACCAAAATCCTATTGATGAGGCAAAGGTTATCTGTAAGAAGTGCGGAAGGACTTTTAGCCGAGGGAAAAATCTCGGAAATTTGAATACCAGTTGCATGCTTAGACATTTAAACACCATGCACTTGCAAGCGTGGACGGACTACAAAACCTCAGGTAGCACATGTGCACCTGCTCTGACTGAAAGTAGCCAGCAACGCTCCATCGCTTCCCCCACTGTAAGCCCACCGGTTAGCACATCACCAGCAAGAAATGTTGAGGTGTCGTCGCAAGGCCAAAGCAGTCAGGGAATCACAATGTTTTTCCAATGAAAGACTGAATCTAGGCCATCACCACCACCACCATCACCAACCCCCTCTCAGTCTGCCATGTCCACCGCTAGTTCCAACATATGCAGCTCTCAAGTCCAGCTCACCCTAGCAGACACTCTGAGTAGGACAAGAAAGTACTCATCCTCTCATCCGCGTACACTGGCTTTGAATGCCTACATTGCCAAACTGATCTCATTAGAGATGATGCCCTTCCGTTTGGTTGAAAGCGCAGCATTCCGAGAGCTCATGGCCTGCGCTGTCCCACGCTATGACCTACCCAGTCGGCATTTCTTTTCTAGAAAAGCTATCCCTGCCCTCCACCTGCATCTGAAAGACCGCATTCTCCATGCACTCAAACAATCAGTGAATGGAAAGGTGCACCTCACAACAGATGCATGGGCCAGCAGGCATGGCCAGGGCCATTACGTGTCCATCACTGCACAGTGGGTTAATGTGGTGGATGCAGGGTCCACAGGGGACAGTGGCAGTGGGACAGTGCTGCCTAGCCCACGGTATAGGCAACAGTTGGCTGTAGGCGTTAGACCCTCCTCCTCCTCCTCCAGAAGCAAAAGCTCGTCGAGAGCGCAGTCGCATGAGCTCTCCATCCTCAGCTGCCAGTGTTGCACACGAGGTGTCCCACTATCGAACAGCTAGTGGTAAGCGTCAGCAGGCTGTTTTAAAGATGATGTATTTGGGCGACAGCAGACACACCGCGGAGGTACTGGCCGACTACTTGCAGCGAGAAACTGAGTCATGGTTGGGCAGTCTACATCTTGAGCCAGGCAAGGTAGTCAGTGATAATGGACGTAATTTTGTGGCGGCCATAGCCCTGGCAAAACTCAGACACATACCTTGCCTGGCTCACACCTTGAACCTGGTGGTGCAGTGCTTCATAAATAATTATCCAGAGTTACCAGCCCTGCTCCATAAGGTGCGAAGACTGTGCTCGCACATCCGTCACTCGCCTGTAGACTCCAGTCGTATGCAGAGGCTGCAGCGATCGCTCCACCTCCCCAAGCACCGCCTAATCATAGATGTTGCAACAATGTGGAACTCCACCATGCACATGGTTGAGAGGCTGTGTGAACAGAGGTAGGCTGTAATGCATTTGTGGGAGGATACAAGGGCAGGCAGTTTGAGGGCAGACATCGAGTTGTCGGGTGTGCAGTGGTCAAAGCTGAAAGACCTCTGTAAAGTCCTTCAGTGTTTTGAGGAATGCACACGGCTGGTAAGCGCAGACGACGCCATCATAAGCATGAGCATCCCACTTATGCGTCTGCTCATGCAAACTTTGACGCACATTAAGGATCAGGCGTCTGCAGCAGCAGAGGAGGAGGAAGAGGGAAGCCTTGATGACAGTCAGGCATTGTCTGCTCAGGAATCTGTCCTGGACGAGGTGGAGGAAGAAGAGGAAGAGGAGGAGGAGGATGAGGGGATGATTATTTTGGGGAGGAGGATGCTTCTCAGGGGGCAAGAGAAAATGTTGGCTTGCCAAGGTCAGGTACAGGGTTTGTGCATGACTGGAGGGATGTGGATTTGGCAGAAAGTGCTCCTCCACCCACCACTGGCAGTGCATCATTGACACCTGGAACATTGGCCCACATGTGTGATTATGTCTTGCGGATCCTAAAAAGGGACCCCCTCATTACCAAAATTATGAAGGATGATGACTACTGGTTGGCCAGCATCATCGATCCACACTATAAAGGCAAATTACAGAACATCATGCCACAGGAGAACCTAGAGCTAATATTGGCGAACAAACAATCAACTCTGGTAAACCGTTTGTTAGAGGCATTCCCAGCACAGAGCAGCGGTGCAGGTTCTACCACGAGCCATACTGGGCCAAATGGAAGAGGTGTTCGTGGTGCACACAGCCGAAGTGGTGTTGGAGACAGGGGTTTCATGACCATGCTGTGGTCTGATTTCTCGAGTAACGCTCAAACACCTGGTAATACTGAATCGATTGCAACAGACAGGAGACAGCAGTTGTCAACTATGGTTCAAAAATTACCTCTCCTCCACTATCGATGTTCTCCCTCACAGTTCATTCCCCTTTGACTACTGGGCCTGTAAACTGGACACCTGGCCTGAATTGGCCCAATATGCCTTACAGGAGCTCGCTTGCCCTGCTGGTAGTGTGCTATCAGAAAGAGTCTTCAGTGCTGCTGGATCAATCCTGACGGAAAGAAGGACCCTGCTGTCGACCCAAAATGTTGGTGATCTCACCTTCATTAAAATGAACCATGCCTGCATTTCAAAGGATTTTGTACCACCTTCCCCTGATGACACATAGGTTGCCAGAAAAATGGCTCGCTTTGTCCTCCTCTTCCTCAGACTTCTCCAATTCCTCCATTTGCAGCTGCTGAATGTCCAGCCTACACCTCAACATATGCCAGTTTTTCCACCTCCCTAACTGGGCTGTTCCCCCCCCAGGGCCCGCGTCAGCACCTGGCACACCCGGGCAAGTGCCGTGGCCCTGAGCAGGTGGGGGGACACACTCGCCGTCAGAGACACCAGCGTACAAAGAGGGGCCGTGTGCCAGTGCCGGCACCCACGAGTGGGCCCCCCCTGCTTACTCAGGGCCCCAGCACTTGCAATACTTACCTCTCCCTGCTCCACAGCTGTGACGTCTTCCGCGTTTCCTGACAGTGACATTCAGGTCAGAGAGTGCGATGACATCACGTCTGTGCGCCCTCTGCCTGAACAGTCACAGTGCAGAGAGCTGGAAGATGGTGACACTGAGGAGTCCAGAGTAGAGCAGTGCCCAGCGAGTGCAGGTATTTCTTTTTTTTAAATGTGTGGAGCAATATATGGGGAGCATTATACACTGGAGAATTATATATGGGGCCCATCATACACTTCAGCATCATAGATAGGGCCCATTATACACTAGAGCATTATATATGGGGACCATTATATTTGGAGCATTATATGGGGCTCATCATACACTGGAGCATCATATGGGGTTCATTATTTATGGGGCATCATATAGGGCCCTTTATATATGGAGCATCATATGGAGCACATATGGGGCCTATTCTGTATGGAGCATTATATGGAGCCCATTCTGTATGGAGCAATATATGGGGCTCATTATACTGTATGGCGCACTATGTAGTGCCCATAATACTGTATGGAGGACTATACTGTCCGGTTTTTGAGCTATTGTAGAATTTACAATAGATATCACTCATGTAATGTAAGAAGTGAAGTATTTGGCATTGTACTATATCTATATTTCTCTGCCGTATCGGAGCATCATGAATCGTGGTATGTGTTAAAGGGGCCCACTGACACTCTTTCGCCCGGGGTCCACGAAAACCTGGAGCCAGTCCTGCCACCCACAACTTTAGCCAAATAACCCCCAGTTTTCAATGCGTTACTATTATTATACAGTAAATTAAGGTTGACAAGCTTAAGAAATAAGAATTGATGTCATTGGCATTGAAATGGGCACTGTAGGTGTGTTTACTGTCCTCCACTCACTGGCGACTGTTATTCCCCATTGACTTGCATTGGGGTCAGGTTTCGTTTTTGGCCGAACTTCGACTTTTGCCGTGAGATAGTCGGCCGATCTTGTTCGACTCGACTTTTGGTAAAGTCGCTCATCTCTAGTGGCAACCCCTCACAACATGTTTATTCTTTTGTATGTATTGGAACAACACAAAAAAATTTGAAAAAAAAGGCAAATTGGACTTAATTTCACTTAAAACCCCAAAAATGGGGCAAACAAAATTGTTTGAACCGTTCCAAAATTGTCGGTAAACAACTTTGTTTCAAGCATGCGATGGTAACTAGGAGAACAGATATTTTTTTGTGGGTCAGCTCTTTGGAACTATCCTGAAACCTGATGTCTGTCTGGGTTGACAGGGACACCAGGTCATCCAATGAGATTGGTACATCATGGCCAGTCAGTTCATCCTTGATCTGCCCAGAGAGGCCCTCCCAGAAGGTTGCCACCAGAGCCTCATTATTCCGGGCGAGTTCTGATGACGGTGCGAAAACGAACAGCGTACTGGTCCACTGTGAGTTTACCCTGGAACAGCCTGAGTAGAGGAGATTCTGTAGAAGAGGTGCGGCCAGGTTCATCTAAGACCTTACGGAAGTCTTCTAGAAAGGACTGGAGGTTTGACACAAAAGGGTCACCCCTCTTCCATAGGGGATGGAGACATGCTAGAGCTTCCCCAGTGAGATGGGACATGATGAAATCCAGTTTGGCCCAAGCGGAAATGAACGGGTGGGCCAAGAGTTCGAAGTGCACTGCCATAGCGTGGAGGAGTTAAAGAGGTAAATGACGCACACTCTGTTTATATAGTTAGGTGCAGGCTGAAATTGGACCAAGTCCAGAAATCATCACCAAGAGAAAACAGCCGCACTCAAAAAAATGTTGCTATAATTGCAGATAGAAAACACTATAGACTTTATTTTGTGTACAATATAATTTCACCACAGGAAAATTATCGAGGTAGTGAGGGAAACGAGATAAAGTTTCGACCCAGTTCTGGGTCTTTATCAAACCTCACTTAAGAAGTAGAGAAAGTCATCAATGTTTTCTCTTGGTGATAGCATGGAGGAGTTGACAGACTGGGTCCAAAACCAGGCACATGGCTGTCAGGCTGTTGGGTCAAGGTGGTCGCAGCTTGGGTAGGTGCGGCCGCAACCGGACTTGACAGTAAATTAAGACAGGTGGTTACTGTCTGCAGGTAGGAGAGCATTTTATTCTGCTGATCTTTCTGGCGGGAGACCTCTAGGTATAGGTCAGAGATAGAGGATGCCTGAGAGCCAGCGGATTCTGGTGCCTTTGTAAACTGTAACAGGAGTGGTGGAACCACTGTGCTGTGGTCCGAGGAGAGCATGGAGGAGCGTGACTAGGTGGACAACTGACTTTTCACTAGAATCCCTGATGGTGGGGCTGGTCTTGGCTCCCGATGAGCATCAGGTGCTACTTCAGGACAGACCATGGACGCACAGCAGCTGACCCCCAAGGGACAGGTAGCTGGAACTGCTCAGAGGGAAAGAACAGCAGATGCAGGCAGGCGCGTGCAGGTACTTACTGGTATGGCTGACACGGCAAGTGCTGGTGGGTCCGGCTGATACACAGGTTGGCAGGGCACGTGCAAGCAGGTCCGGCTGATATACAGACAGGCACAGCAGGTGCTGGCGGATCCAGCTGATATACAGACTGGCACAGCAGGAAATGGCAGACTTGGCTGATGTACAGACAGGTATGGCAGGTGCTGGTGGATCCGACTGTAACACAGACTAACAAGACAAGTTCTGGCAAGAAGTTTAGGAATATACAGACACTATCAGGAACTAGCAGACTGGGACCTGAGAACTAGCAAGAGTGTTTAGGAACAGACTAACAACACTGTACAGGGATCTCCATGCAGGTGGACGTGCCTTAAATAATAAGTGTCTCGCAGGCTTTGGCTGGGGACACTTTAGGTCGGGGGAGCGGCCCCTTTAAAAAGGGAGGAGAATGCGCGCAGCCTAAGCACAGTGCTGGAAGACCACCTCACTGTGTGAGCACCCCATGTAGCAGCAGACAAGCAAAGAGGAAGAGCGGGATGTGGGCCATGGCGAAGAGTGAGTCAGCATCACAATTGGGGAAAGAGGAAGCATGCAGGGACACCAGTGCTACATGATGCTCATTCAAACTGCCTGTAGCAAGTAATAGGTGTTGACTGTATGAAAACCACACGTGAAACCAGATAAAAAGGGGAGAAGTTGACTCAGTCTTTGCATTGTGTGTGACACTAAGTATTGAGAACAGAAAGAGAACTGTCTGAGGACTTGAGAACCAAAATTGTTGAGCAATATCAACAATCTCAATGTATCAAGTATGAACGCTCCAGAGATCTTGATGTTCCTTTCTACACGGTGCGCAACATAATCAAGAAGTTTGCAACCGATGTCACTGTAGCTAATCGCCCTGGACGTGGACAGCATAGTAAAATTGCTTAAAGGTTGCAAGATTGATGGTGACCTTTGTGAACCATAACTCACTGGTTGTGACAACCTCAATGAGATTGGTCCATTAAACTTCACTTTCTCACATTTTATCACACTCACCTCTGTATGCCTAACTTTCAGGCTAGGCCAACATGAGGAATTTTTGTCATTCAGCTTGGATGTCTGAGCTGTTTTCAAGGCGCACATCCTTGTTTATTTCAATAATTGTCCGCATATATTCACAATCCACTATAATTGAGCGAATTGGCTCTTCTGGAATTACATTCATTTAGGACTTCCCAAAGTATGTGGATTTTGGAGAAACTGAATTTTGTTGCTTTTCGCTGGATTTTGAGGGTTAGGAAAGAGTTAAAAGAAAAAAAAAACAATAATCTGTGATACTCACCCCCACCTTGTTTCAGCAATCCCAAATCCTATCCCAACACTGCCACTCTCCGCTTGTCCCTCCAGGTATTAATGCTAAGTAGGCCACATGCTGTCATGTAGGGCATGGCACACATCAATAATGTGTGTCGCATTGCACGTGAAAACATTTGGCACTCCGTATGTCATTGTCCTCGGATTGGTGTCCTCTGATGTCATTGACATGCGCTGCACCCTACACACTGGCACGGGGTCGAGACAGTGGCAGCTCCTACAGGAGAACCAGGAGGGAGAGAAGGAAAGAGGATCAGAGGACCAGACTGGGAACAATAGCACATGACAGGTATGGGGAGGGCTGAAGAGAGGTTAATATAAGAGTTTACTCCTTTTTAAACTGCTTACCACCAGCAGATTTTGCTTACACTTAATTTATTTGATGATCATTGATCATCACCCGAATTGATTATCAATCGAATTTCAGGAAATTCACTCAACTCTACTGCCCACATTTGCTTGTCCACAAAAACTTTTCAAGATGTGATGCCTTATAGCAGTGCTCCCCAACTCCAGTCCTCAAGGCCCACCAACAGGTCATGTTTTCAGGATTTCCTTTGTATTGGACAGGTGATGCAATTATCACCTGGGCACTACTAAGGAAATCCTGAAAACATGACCTGTTGGTGGGCCTTGAGGACTGGAGTTGGGGAGCACTGGCTTATAAGATGTCCCTCCTTAGGTCTGCGGGAAAATAATGTGTCCAACAGGTTCCACCCTCAGCCCTCGTAGTGGGGAGGGCAGACACTGCCCTTAGCTCATGTCTAACACTAGGTGGCAGGGCAGATTGAAGGCAAGATCACTGCTTCCTACTTTTCGTCAAGAGAAGGCCTCCTTTCGCTAACACTTACTGCAGCCTTCTAGTCTGTTTGTTGGAGGGACGTCTCCTTTTGGAGGGGACTCATGACAAACCATTTACTTTCCTGGGCTTTTAAAAAACAAATAGGTAATACGCAATATTTGTGAACACAGGTTGAAAAGATAGGATCATAAACAGTGGTATAAACATTTAAGGGTCATGGCTGAGATGTCTCAATAGGCCTCTTTTCAGCTTCTGCAATCCTCTAAACAGATACTAATATAAGTTATATACACGTCACTGCCCAGGATTAGACAGCACCACCATATAATGTTACAGCCCATACCCATCTCTATACATCGTTTGGTCCGGCATGTCAGAAGCAGTTCAAGCAGGAAGAACGAAACTAAGGAGGGGAAGCATGGAAACAAGAGTGGTGGTGGGTCGGAAAAGTAAAGAAGCTCTCTTTTATGGCTCATGTGGAGACCTCTCCTCCTTTATTATGTCCGCCTTCCTACTGGGGTAGGTGGATGATGGCTGTTTTCATGAAACAACCCCTCTAAGCCACCATTAGATCCTGTCACACATGGAGGATCCTGTGGACCCATCTATGGTCACAGTGATAAAAGTACATGTGAAAAAGGTTTTAAAGAAACGTGACCATTTGTCATAGTGACGCTGCATGTCTTCATGTGATGGGGAACTCTGGGACTAAAATAACCACAAATTTAGCAGAAACCCCCTAGAAAGAGAATTACTATCACATTCTTTCAAAATGTCCCAAGCAAGGGCTTTCTATTAGTGCTGCGAAGGTCCGGGTCCCGATCTACTCCCTGTTGGGGCTACCTGGCATATGCTGGTCTCAGAGATTAGGCCATATCCGTGTAGGTACACATGGACAATACAGCTGCAAATGACTCATGAAATCAGCCGCATTCATGGATCGCAGTGGTCAGGAGCTGATGAACATGACTAAGAGACCTCTGAAGTGGATATCACTTCTCTTCACGTCAATTAGTCACTCTGGAAAATCCCTTTTAAAATGATGTGATGAATCTGGACTTTCCAGATAACCCACAGTCTGTCAGTTACTGAAAAGACCTCCAGATATGCAGATACTGGACTATCAGACTCCTGGACATTACAACCAGGACTACCGAAACATTGATTGTGCCACTAGAGACGATAGATCCTTAATCCTCATTACCGGACCACCAGACATTGGAGAGTACCACTGACCACCATGGAATATACATATTCTCAGGTTTCTGGTTTAACCCCTTCATGACCTTGCCATTTTTTGCAATTCTGACCAGTGTCCCTTTATGAGGTAATTACTCAGGAACGCTTCAACGGATCCTAGCGATTCTGAGATTGTTTTTTCGACATATTGGGCTTCATGCTAGTGGTAAATTTAGGTCAATAATTTTTGCGTTTATTTGTGAAAAAAATGGAAATTTGGCGAAAATTTTGAAAATTTTGCAATTTTCAAATTTTGAATTTTTATTCTGGTAAACCAGAGTTATGTGACACAAAATAGTTACTAAATAACATTTCCAATATGTCTACTTTACATCAGCACAATTTTGGAAAACATTTTTTTTTGTTAAGGAAGTTATAAGGGTTAAAAGTTGACCAGCGATTTCTAATTTTTACAGCAAAATTTACAAAAACATTTTTTTTTAGGGACCACCTCACATTTGAAGTCACTTTGAGGGGTCTATATGGTAGAAAATACCCAAAAGTGACACCATTATAAAAACTGCACCCCTCAAGCTACTCAAAACTACATTCAAAAAGATTATTAACCCTTCAGGTGCTTCACAGGAACTAAAGCAACGTGGAAGGAAAAAATGGACATTTTAATTTTTCCAACAAAAATTTTATTTTAGCATCAATTTTTTCATTTTTGCATGGGCAACAGGATAAAATGGATCCTAAAATTTGTTGGGCAATTTCTCCTGAGTACACAGATACCTCATATCTGGTCATAAACAACTGTTAGGGCGCACGGTAGGGCTCAGAAGGGAAGGCGCGCCATTTGACTTTTTGAATGGAAAATTAGCTCCAATCGTTAGCAGACACTATGACGCGTTTGGAGAGCCCGTGTGCCTAAACAGTGAAAAAACCCACATGTGACACCATTTTGGAAACTAGACCTCTTATGGAACTTATCTAGATATGTTGTGAGCACTCTGAACCCCAAGTGCTTCATAGAAGTTTATAACGCAGAGCAGTGAAAATAAAAAAATCATTTTTTTCCTCAATGATTTTTTTAGCCGCTATTTTTTATTTTCCCAAGGGTAACAGGAGAAATTGGACCCCAAAAGTTGTTGTGCAATTTGTCCTGAGTACGCTGGTGCCCCATATGTGGGGGGAACCACTGTTTGGGCGCACGGCAGGGTTCAAAAGGGAAGGAGCGCCATTTGACTTTTTAATGGAAAATTAGCTCCAATCATTAGCGGACACCATGTCGTGTTTGGAGAGCCCCTGTGTGCCTAAACTGTGTAGCTCCCCCGCAAATGACCCCATTTTGGAAACAAGACCTCCTAAGGAACTTATCTAGATGCATAGTGAGCACTTTGAACCCCCAGGTGCTATACAGAAGTTTATAGCGCAGAGCCCTGAAAATAAAAAATATTTTTTTTTCTCAAAAAATGATTTTTTAGCCCCCTATTTTTTATTTTCACAATGGTTACAGGAGAAATTGGATCCCAAAAGTTGTTGTTCAGTTTGTCCTGAGTACGCTGGTACCCCATATGTGGGGGGTAACCACTGTTTGGGCACACGTCAGTGCTCGGAAGGGATGTAGTGACGCTTTGAAATGCCGACTTGATGGAATGGTCTGCGGGCATCTTATTACGTTTGCAGAGCCCCTGATGTGCCTAAACAGTAGAAACCCCCACAAGTGACCCCATTTTGTAAACTAGACCCCCCCCAAGGAACTTATCCAGATGTGTGGTGAGCACCTTGAACCCCCACGTGCTTCACAGAAGTTTATAATGCAGAGCCGTAAAAATAAAAAATAATTTTTTTCCTCAAAAACTGATTTTTTTTAACCCGCAATTTTTTATTTTCACAAGGGTAACAGGAGAAAGTGGACCCCAAAAGTTGTTGTAGTTTGTCCTTAGTACACTGGTACCCCATATGTGGGGGGAACCACTGTTCGGGCACACGTTGGGGCTCGGAAGGGAAGTAGTGACGTTTTGAAATGCTGACTTTGATGGAATGGTCTGCGGGCATCATGTTACATTTGCAGAGCCCCTGATGTGCCTAAACAGTGGAAACTCCCCACAAGTGACCCCATTTTGGAAACTAGTCACCGCACGGAACTTATCTAGATGTGTGGTGAGCACTTTGAACCCCCAAGGGCTACACAGACGTTTATAACGCCCGGGCATGAAAATAAAAAAATCATATTTTTTCCACAAACATGATCTTTTAGTCCCCAATTTTTTATTTTCCCAAGGGTAACAGGAGAAATTAGACCCCAAAAGTTGTTGTCCAATTTGTCCTGAGTACGCTGATATCCCATATGTTTGAGAAAACTACTGTATGGGCACATGTCGGGGTTCGGAAGGGAAGTAGTGACTTTTTGAAATGCCGACTTGATGGAATGGTCTGTGGGCGTCATGTTACGTTTGCAGAGCCCATGATGTGCCTAAACAGTAGAAACCACCCCAAGTGACTCCATTTTGGAAACTAGATCCCCCAAGGAACTCCTCTAGATGTGTGGTGAGCGCTTTGAATCTCCCAAGTTCTTCACAGAAGTTTATAACGCAGAGCTGTGAAAATAAAAAATCTTTTTTTTTCCACAAAAATAATTTTTTTAGTCCCCAATTTTTTTTTCCCAAGGGTAACAGGAGAAATGAGACCCCCAAAGTTGTTGTGCAATTTTTCCTGAGTACGCTGATACCCCATATGTGGGGTAAACCACTGTTTGGGCACACGTCGGGGCTTGGAATAAAGGGAGCACTGTTTGACTTTTTGAACGCAAAATTTGCAGGAATCAATGGTGGCGCCATGTCGTGTATGGACACCCCTTGATGTGCCTAAATAGTGGAAACCCTCAATTCTAACTCCAACCCTAACCCCAACACACCTCTAACCCCAAACCTAACCCCTACACACCCCTTGATGAGCAGGTGAGCCATCCACGTAGGCAGTTTCCTACCGGTATTTTACCAAAGTCAATGAGGTTTCCCCCCTTGTCCCTATGCCCAGCAATTGACATCTTTACTAAATTGGTGTCTGATGACTTTAAAAAACTTTCAACTAAGCGTAAATTTGATAATTTAACCCACAAAGAGCGACAAGCTCCGGCACAATTACAGTCACTGGATGATGTGGTGATTAAGGCTGCGGACAAGGGGGGAAACATCGTGATTTGTCCTCAGGACAAATATATACATGAGGCCCTTAGACAGTTGAAGGATGGCAGTACATACCGTAGATTATCTTCCAATCCTACCGCCTCCTTCTCGGCGGAACTTGAAGTTATCCTTTTCTCAGCACTTGAAGGTGGTACCATCACCAGGGATGTCTTTAATGGTCTATTGGTTAAGACACCTAGAACCCCAACCTTTTACTTGTTACCCAAAATCCACAAGGATGCCCTTAACCCTCTAGGGCGCCCCACTGTGTCCGGAATTGGGAGTCTAAATGACCCAGTATGCAAATTTATAGACTACTATTTGAAACCTATTGTTACAACACTACCATCATACATACGCGACACTGCGGACGCCCTGGCTAGGGTAGACGGCATCCTTGTGGATCAGGATACTTGGCTCGTAACGGCTGATGTCGAGAACCTGTATACATGCATTGACCATTCTCATGGCCTGGATGCGATGCGCCTCTTCCTTGGGTCCTCCGACCTGGACAGCCCTATGTGCGAACTGATACTTGAGCTGTTGCACTATGTCCTATCCCACAATTATTTTGTATTTAAGGACGTATTCTACCATTAGATACGTGGCACAGCCATGGGCGCGGCCTGTGTGCCCTCGTACGCAAACCTCTTCCTTGGTTCATGGGAGAGGTTTGTTTTTGGAGACGGGGGCGTGCGGGCCGCCTCCCATGTGCTGTGCTGGTACCGTTACATTGATGATGTCATTTTTTTGTGGGATGGGACGGTGCATCAGCTCGAGGATTTTATGGCAGAGCTTAATCATAACTCTCTCAATATCCGATTGACTTATACATACGATCGCAAGAAAATCAATTTCCTGGACGTCACTCTGGATGTCGACCCTTGTGGCCACATCCAGACTGACGTCTACAGGAAACCTACCTCTGTCAATTCATTGATCCACGCCACATCAGCGCACAACCCAGCCATGATTAGGGCTGTCCCGGTCGGACAGTTCCTAAGGATGAGGCGCATCTGCTCATCCGAGGCGAAGTTTGAGGCACAGGCCCTGGACTTAAAAAATTGCTTGTTAGCACGGGGGTACAGTAAAAGGTGCATTAAACTTGCGTATGACAGGGCCCGCAGGACCCCCCGGGGTGAGCTACTCCACCCGAATAAACAATTGCAGAGTAAAGAGATTGAGACATCGATTCGATACATCTCGACGTACAATCATGAGTGGGGACACATGCGCAGTGTTCTGATGAAACACTGGGCTGTTCTGAGTGCTGAGCCCGCACTGGGGACCACAGTGGGGGAGTTTCAGTTGATGACGGCCCGGCGTGCGAATAATCTGGGTGACCTGCTTGTTCAAAGCCATTTCTCTATGAAACCTGGTAACCCCTTTAGGTCAAGGGGACCCATTTCTGGCTCCTTTCCGTGTGGTCATTTCTGCGCGAATGTCCTGCACTGCTCCACCTTCCGGTCCTCTGGTGGTGAGAAAGAATTTAACATCCGACACCGCATTTCTTGAGGGAGCACCCATGTTATTTATTACGCTACATGTGGTTGCCCCAAAATTTATGTCGGTCTCACCACCAAAGAACTACGGGAAAGGGTACGGGAGCATGTGCGGGACATTCGCGCAGCTAAGTCGATGACTGACCAATCCGACTTTAAGACTATCCTGCGCCATTTCTTAAGGCATCACGATGGCAATGCGGCTACCTTCATGGTTAGAGGCATTGACATTCTCCATCTGGGCATAAGAGGTGGCAATTACAAGAAGATTTTGGCCCAGATGGAAACAAGGTGGATTGCTAAATTGGATACTTTGGCCCCAAAGGGCTTAAATGAATCTATGTCCTTTGCCCCATTTCTCTTTCTCTTCTCTTTCTGTTTTGGCTTATATATTTCCCTTGCACTATGCGTCATGTCCGTGTTTTTATTTGTTTTTAATTGATCTTGTTTTTCTGTTCAAATTTTAGCCCATAAGACCCTGACCACTTATGTATGGACATTTTCCCTCAAGATCAGTTTTGGACCAACCGGCTTAAAGTATCTGGCCCTATGAATACACTTCATGCAATACTCAAGATGGTCTACATGATGATATACTGTGACCAGTGTTATTACACCATTATTTGAGTTTCTTACTGTGTGTATCTTATATATGTTCTGTATTGCTAATTGGGGGATACTAGTCCTCAACGTTATTGCTATTCATTTGTCATTGATGTTCCACCATATCCTGCCACAGTAACTGCCATATATGATGCTCCATGTCCAATTCAGGACTGTTGGTGGAACGCATGCGCTTTTGTGTCCCCCTCTCCTGGCATGCCGCCGGGTGTCGCTACACTGGCGGGGGGGGGCCCGGGGAATCCCTTCCCTGTGCCTGCACCGCCTGTTCTGACGCCCTGGCCTCATGCTGCAGGACTTGGGAGACGCACTGCGCATGCGCCTATTAGACCACACTGATTGGCCGCACTGGCAACACGTGACGGGTGACGTTGGTCTTAAGAAGGTCCTGGTCCTCTATCGCAGTGTACCATCCCTTGAAAAAGCAGGTTTAACCCGCGAAACGTGCGTCGGGACCAGACAGCCCACTAGTGCTGGGGGTACCTTTCCAGTAAATCCTGGTAAGATATTTGAATTGTTACAATTACTGCTATGGTCACATTACTTTGCGATCCCTGACTCCATGCAAACCTACTATGAGGTGCTCGTTTTTTAGCTTCACGGTAGTCACATCCTGAGGCTATTTGTTCATGCAGAGGTACTGCCTATTTGGCCATCAGTGTACTATATGCTCACATGCATACACTGTTTCTCGTGCTGATAGCCCCTCTATGTGCTCAGCTCACTCCTCCCTGTGCCCTTTTGACCAGACATGGGGTGTTGATAGAGTTCTCTGCCGGGCAGGTGTAATATGTTTTGTTGTTTATGTGAGATGCCATATAGCTTTGTGCACTAAGCACCTTTTGCATTAAATGGATTTACTTATACCTATTTAGTGGCTCTCAAATTCTTATCTCGTACTGAGGCTTGGCTTTGTCCAGATTTATCTATCTGTACTGGGGCTGTCAAATGGTGTGATTTGTAATAGACTCCACGTAATTTTGCTGCTACCTGCGACGTACAGTATGTCCTGCATGACTAATTTTATGTACACTGACATATACAATTGTTGTTAATAATAAACTTTTGATATTTTCATTAACCTATATGCTCCTTTGTTTCTCTTGTTCGGCATCTTTACGAGAGAATCTGACCAGGAACTCCCTGGGTAAAGGAAATGCCCTTCTGGAAGGGTCAATAGAGTCAAGGGAGATGGTATAACCCCATATCGGCTATAGTTCTGGACACTGTGGTTCGTATGTGGGCATCAGGCCTAGCCCTAATTATACAGGTCTAATAGAAGGTAATACTGTATAGTCAGAGATTAGGACTATTGTCCCTATAATAGACCCATTACAGATGGCCGGTGGTGTAACTAGAGTCCAAGGGGCCCTGGTGCATGATTTGGACCAGGCTGCCCCCATCCTGGAATATATATGCCCTCCATCCTGGTATTTAAGATAGATATCCTGGTGTGTATGTATATATCTCTCTCATCCTGGGCCCCATCCAGGTATATCTACAGTATTGTCAAACCAATGGGTCAAGAGTGATGCACTCTAAACATGGAGAGGTGGTGCCCAAAGGAAAAAAAAAAAAAGAGTAATCCTGTAGAACGAGGACCTTCGGCACTCAATGAATCACAGAGAAGTTCTGTTGCAAGTTGATATTCAATTTTAATTTACAACAGACAAAATGGATAAAGATCAATCCCCTACATTTCGGCATAATTGCCTTTATCAAGGGTATCTGTGAGGGGTGTCCGTCGGCGTACTTCAACAATAAAAGCGGCCATGTCAAATACTGTGCCGGGTTGCAGTGGATAAGTGCAGTACGCCATCGGATATCTACCGCGGAAATCGGACTTATCCACTGCAACCCGGCACAGTATTCCATATAGCCACTTTTATTGTTGAAGTACGCCGACGGACACCCCCCTCACAGACAACGTTGATAAAGGCGATTACACCGAAACGTTGGAGATTGATCTTTATATGTGTACCCTATTTTGTTGGCTGTAAATTAAAATTGGATATTATCTTCCAACAGAACTTCTGATTCATTGAGAGCCGAAGGTCACCGTTCTACAGTATCTACCGTATCAGACGGGTCTCTGCGCCACGATACACTTCAGCTGAATGTGGGTCCGAGGACACCCATCCAGTTGAAGTTTGTGCTGCTGTCGTTGGGCCCGCAACCACCTCGGTCGTTACGCCCCTGCAGAAGGCACTACTGGTTATTATATACGACATGGTGGTTGCTATGTAGGCGCCGAATCTGGCCCTATAATGAAGGCACAACTATACGGTCATTTGTTATTTCTTCACACGGTCATGCTACTATTAGGCTATGTTCACACACTATGTTTTTTTTCATGCACGTCTTCAGCAGTGTTTTACAGTAGCAGCAATGTCTAAGATTTCAGAAATCTCCTCCACACACATTGGGTTTTTTCGGTCTTCGATCTTCTGTGCAGAACCTTAGGTTTTACAGCACGCAGGGTGTCACTTCTTCACCCATTCAAGGCAAGGAGTCTCACAAAAACCGCTTGTAGCGGATCTTCCTGCCAAAACCTGATGGAAATTTTTTTTTGGCACAAAATGTTATCAGCATGCACAAGACAGATGGACCCCGACAAAAACACATGAAGAATATGCAACAAAAATTATTTTTTTTCGCAGCAAGTTTCTTACTGCCAAGAGAGCAGGTTTTGTCAGGGTGGAAAAAAAACCCCGCAATGTGTGAACATAGCCTTATACGGGTCCTGTATGTACAGGCAGGGGTCCTGGAGGGCTCGAGATCTATAGATGGAGGCATTGTACATCCACGGTCCCATTTCTCTGTGTGGATGGTGTGTACATACTATTGAAGGACACAACAGGCACAGGTTATAAATACATTTATAAAAATCATACGATCACAGCTGAGTAATAAATAGATATAAATAGCAAAGTGCATCATGGGAGCAGGGGCCACCACATCCAGGGATGACCTCAGAGGTGGTCACAGGGGAGAGGACGGCGCCACCTCGTCCAGGGATGACCTCAGAGGTGGTCACAGGGGAGAGGACGGCGCCACCTCGTCCAGGGATGACCTCAGAGGTGGTCACAGGGGAGAGGACGGCGCCACCTCGTCCAGGGATGACCTCAGAGGTGGTCACAGGGGAGAGGACGGCGCCACCTCGTCCAGGGATGACCTCAGAGGTGGTCACAGGGGAGAGGACGGCGCCACCTCGTCCAGGGATGACCTCAGAGGTGGTCACAGGGGAGAGGACGGCACCACCTCGTCCAGGTCAGCAGCAGGGGGCGCCGCCCTTACAGTCAGGACCCCCAGGGTCGGGGTCAGAGACGGCTGCAGTCACAGTATGGAGGCGCAGCGGTCAGAGGGGTCCGGGAGAGGCCAGTGTGGTCTTCAGGGTCCGACTTCCTCCCGTCTTTACCTGCTTGTTTCCAGTCAGTCCTCAGCAGGGGATGTCCGCAGACGGCGCCCTCCGCAGGTCCAGGAGGGGAGTACAAGTCCCAACAAGACGGTCACCGGTGGCGCGTCACATGAAGTAGGAGCACATCATGGCCATGTCCCGCAGGTCCTCACTGGCCACACAGCCTGTAGGGGGAGAAGTAAAGGTGAATTCCTGAAAACGCTAGCGCAGCACGCCTGTCAGCCGCAGGCCCGGAGTACGACGTCACATTCCACGAGACGCGTCCAATCCACCGGAACATCCGCTAATCCAGCACCCAAATCACCTCCTGTCAATCACAGCCGAAGCCCCGCCCACCGCATTACAAAACTAGACCCGCAGCCTGTCAATCACACACATGACCCCGCCCCCTCACTCACCTCTGCGGCGTGACCCCGCCCTCGGCTTTCTGCACAGTCTCTTCCACCACTTCAACGGCCCCGTGACGTCACCGTCGCTAGGCAACAACGGAGAGGGCGCCCGGCAGAAGGGGCAGGTCACTTCACTGCCTGTTACCGCCAGGTGATCGAGGCAGCTGGAGCAGATCACGTGCCGGCAGGCCGCCAATGAGCACCGCCTTCTCTCCTGGTCGTAGTCAAGGTAACAGATGCCGCACTCCTCAGCGACGTTCGGTAGCATTGACGACATTGCGTTTACGGCAGCTGCAGCGCAATGAATGAATGAAATGAATGGAGCTGATAGGCGGAGCGCGGGCTTTTATAGGGACGGAAACTCCGCCTCCGCCGGAAACGAGTGACGTCATGACCAATCAGGAGACGGAGGTGTGGCCAGTCGCAGCTATTGTGCGCGGAATGCTGAGTATTTCCCGGCTGCCTGAGCAGCCTCCCGTGCACCAGCTTCCCCCAACACTGGTCTCCCCCACATCGGCCTCCTCCCTCCACACCGGCTTCCCCTACACCCCACAGCAGAATCCCTTACATCAGCCTCCCCTACACTGGTCTCCCTCACACCGGCCTCCCCTACACCAGCTTCTCCTACATCGTCCTCCCCCACACCGGCCTCCCCCACACCAGCTTCCCCTACATCGGCCGCTTCCCCTACATCGGCCGCTTCCCCTACATCGGCCTCCCCCACACCGGCTTCCCACACATCGGCTTCCCCTACACCCCACAGCAGAATCCCTTACATCAGCCTCCCCTACACCAGCTTCTCCTACATCGTCCTCCCCCACACCGACCTCCCCTACATTGGCCTCCGCCACACCGGTCTCCCTCTGCCGCTGCTCCCATCTGGTTCTCCAGTTGCTTCTCTTTGTTCTTCATCTCGTTCGGGGTCTTCTGCTGCCCGCTGACTGGGTCTCATGTGGTAACGTGGCATCTGCCATGACGTTACTGACATTACAGGGGTTGGCCGGTGCCGCTGCTGTTATTGTGGTGGCCGCTCATGATTGGTCCACAGTGCACGGACTGACCGGCGCTCCCCCGACCGAGTGTCACAGCTTCTTGTATTTCTATGCAGTTGTCAGGTGTCGAGAGCCTCTGGCCAGTCCGACGTACGGCCGTTTGAGTGCACCCTTAAGATAGGTCATCAATATGAGATCCGTGGGGAGAGGGGAGTCCTCAATATGAGATCCGTGGGGAGAGGGGAGTCCTCAATATGAGATCCGTGGGGAGAGGGGAGTCCTCAATATGAGATCCGTGGGGAGAGGGGAGTCCTCAATATGAGATCCGTGGGGAGAGGGGAGTCCTCAATATGAGATCCGTGGGGAGAGGGGAGTCCTCAATATGAGATCCGTGGGGAGAGGGGAGTCCTCAATATGAGATCCGTGGGGAGTCCTCAATATGAGATCCGTGGGGAGAGGGGAGTCCTCAATATGAGATCCGTGGGGAGAGGGGAGTCCTCAATATGAGATCCGTGGGGAGTCCTCAATATGAGATCCGTGGGGAGAGGGGAGTCCTCAATATGAGATCTGTGGGGAGAGGGGAGTCCTCAATATGAGATCCGTGGGGAGAGGGGAGTCCTCAATATGAGATCCGTGGGGAGAGGGGAGTCCTCAATATGAGATCCGTGGGGAGAGGGGAGTCCTCAATATGAGATCCGTGGGGAGAGGGGAGTCCTCAATATGAGATCCGTGGGGAGTCCTCAATATGAGATCCGTGGGGAGAGGGGATCCTCAATATGAGATCCGTGGGGAGAGGGGAGTCCTCAATATGAGATCCGTGGGGAGAGGGGAGTCCTCAATATGAGATCCGTGGGGAGAGGGGAGTCCTCAATATGAGATCCGTGGAAAGAGGGGAGTCCTCAATATGAGATCCGTGGGGAGAGGGGAGTCCTCAATATGAGATCCGTGGGGAGAGGGGAGTCCTCAATATGAGATCCGTGGGGAGAGGGGAGTCCTCAATATGAGATCCGTGGGGAGAGGGGAGTCCTCAATATGAGATCCGTGGGGAGAGGGGAGTCCTCAATATGAGATCCGTGGAAAGAGGGGAGTCCTCAATATGAGATCCGTGGGGAGAGGGGAGTCCTCAATATGAGATCCGTGGAAAGAGGGGAGTCCTCAATATGAGATCCGTGGGGAGAGGGGAGTCCTCAATATGAGATCCGTGGAAAGAGGGGAGTCCTCAATATGAGATCCGTAGGGAGAGGGGAGTCCTCAATATGAGATCCGTGGAAAGAGGGGAGTCCTCAATATGAGATCCGTGGGGAGAGGGGAGTGCTGCACCTGGCACCTCCATGATCTTTTGTTGCAGAACAGCACAGCTCCATCAACTGTATAGTGGCCATGGCCAGGTACTGCCCATCTAATGAACAGAGAGGAAGCTGCAGTACCCCACTGCGGCCACCATACAGTTGGCGGAGCTGTGCTGTTTTGCTCCTCAGCTGATCACATCCTGCTTCCATTGGGAACAGCTGAGCCGTGGAGGTGCTGGGTGTTGCACGTCCATGGATCTCGTATTGAGCTATCCTAAAGAAAGGCCATCAATTGTCAACCCTTTTAACAATGTGCGTCACACCCCATGTGACTGCCTGAGGCCTGGGAGGTGATGGCTTAGAAAGATCCAGAACGATATCACTGAAGAGGAGCAATTGGAAGACTGGGTTGAGAGAAGCAGGACAGTATGGAGAGGGTCCAGGAGAGGTGAGCAACCCCTTAAAGGGGTTGTCCGGTCTAGGAGAATAAGTCTGCAGTCACTCTGTCACCAACGCTGTAAGGATTCATCGATACCAGCGGCGGGCAGGTGACCACAAATATAGACATGCACAGCCTCGCTATTGAGTAAGAGTAGACACATCTAGTTGGAATATGTCCACAAATATCCAAATTATATACTTGTGATCACATGACCGCAGTCTCCCAGCCCCAGGGAATCCTCACAGTGCGCACTGTGCACGCTATGAGAATTCACAGGTCTGCAGTCACATAGAATGACTGCAGAATTCTCCCCCTTTAAGAGCTCAGAATTCGGCCATGATTTTGCTGGGTTTGGATAAATTGAATCTCCAATAATTTTTATTCCTTAGAATCCAAATTTTTTTTAGGAATATTCATAGCATAATAGTTTCTTTTAGAGTTGATTCACTCATCTCTGTCTAATTATCCCTCATGACAAACCTTGATTTCTAACTGGGGCTGTAATAGTGGTTTATTACTTTTTTTTCCCCTTCTTGGCAGATGTAATCCACACCAAATTTATTTGATGCTAATCGAATCGCCCTGTCCGAATTGAGAGAATCTGTCCAAATCAAATTTGAATGTGCAGAGGTGTGGAAGAGCTGTGTGTGTACGTAGCAGAGCCGTGTGTGTTCATATATAGAAGAGCTGTTGTATGTATGTACTGGAGTTGTGTTTGTATGTGTAGGAAATCTATGTGTGTTTGTAGGAGGGCTATGAGTGTTTGTAGGAGAGCTGTGCATGTATCTAGTAGAGCAATGTGTATGTATGTAGCAGACTTGTGGTTGGGTGTTTAGAAGAACGTGTATGTTTCTTGGAGAGCTATGCTTGTTTTTTGGAGAGCTGTGCGTGTTTGTAGCAGAGCTATGCGTGTATGTAGCAGAGCTGTGCGTGTATGTAGCAGTGCTGTGCGTGTATGTACCCGAGCTGTGCGTGTATGTACCCGAGCTGTGCGTGTATGTAGCAGTGCTGTGTGTGTATGTACCAGAGCTGTGCGTGTATGTACCAGAGCTGTGCGTGTATGTAGCAGTGCTGTGCGTGTATGTAGCAAAGCTGTGCGTGTATGCAGCAGTGCTGTGCGTGTATATAGCAAAGCTGTGCGTGTATGCAGCAGAGCTGTGCGTGTATGCAGCAGAGCTGTGCGTGTATGTAGCAGTGCTGTGCGTGTATGTAGCAGAGCTGTGCGTGTATGCAGCAGAGCTGTGCGTGTATGCAGCAGAGCTGTGCGTGTATGTAGCAGTCCTGTGCGTGTATGTAGCAAAGCTGTGCGTGTATGTAGCAGTGCTGTGCGTGTATGTAGCAGAGCTGTGCGTGTACAGTCATGGCCAAAAGTTTTGAGAATGACACAAATATTAATTTTTACAAAGTCTACTGCTTCACTTTTTCTAATGGCAATTTGCATATACTCCAGAATGTTATAAAGAGTGATCAGCTTAACAGCAATTACTTGCAAAGTCAATATTTGGCTAGAAAATGAACTTTATCACCCAAAACACATTTCAACATCATTGCAGCCCTGCCTTAAAAGGTCCAGCTAACCTCTTTTCAGTGATTGCTCCATTAACACAGGTGTGGGTGTTGATGAGGACATGGCTGGAGATCAATCTGTCATGATTAAGTAAGAATGACACCACTGGACACTTTAAAAGGAGGCTGGTGCTTGGCATCATTGTTTCTCTTCTGTTAACCATGGTTATCTCTAAAGAAACACGTGCAGTCATCATTGCAATGCACAAAAATGGCCTAACAGGGAAGAGTATCGCAGCTAGAAAGATTGCACCTCAGTCAACAATCTATCGCATCATCAAGAACTTCAAGGAGAGAGGTTCCATTGTTGCCAAAAAGGCTCCAGGGCGCCCAAGAAAGACCAGCAAGCGCCAGGACCGTCTCTTAAAAGTGTTTCAGCTGCGGGATCGAGCTACCAGCAGTGCAGAGCTTGCTCAGGAATGGCAGCAGGCAGGTGTGAGTGCATCTGCACGCACTGTGAGGCGGAGACTCTTGGAGCAAGGCCTGGTCTCAAGGAGGGCAGCAAAGAAGCCACTTCTCTCCAGAAAAAACATCATGGACAGACTGATATTCTGCAAAAGGTACAGGCAGTGGACTGCTGAGGACTGGGGTAAAGTTATTTTCTCTGATGAATCCCCTTTTCGATTGTTTGGGACATCAGGAAAACGCCTCATTCGGAGAAGACAAGGTGAGCGCTACCACCAGTCTTGTCTCATGCCAACTGTTAAGCATCCTGAAACCATTCATGTGTGGGGTTGCTTCTCAGCCAAGAGAATCGGCTCTCTCACAGTCTTGCTTAAAAACACAGCCATGAATAAAGAATGGTACCAGAATGTCCTCCAAGAGCAACTTCTCCCAACCCTCCAAGAGCAGTTTGGCGATCAACAATGCCTTTTCCAGCATGATGGAGCACCTTGCCATAAAGCAAAGATGATAACTAAATGGCTCAGGGAACAAAACATAGAGATTTTGGGTCCATGGCCTGGAAACTCCCCAGATCTTAATCCCATTGAGAACTTGTGGTCAATCATCAAGAGACGGGTGGACAAACAAAAACCTAAAAATTCTGACAAAATGAAAGCATTGATTGTGCAAGAATGGACTGCTATCAGTCAGGATTTGGTCCAGAAGTTGATTGAGAGGATGCCAGGGAGAGTTGCAGAGGTCCTGAAGAAGAAGGGTCAACACTGCAAATATTGACTTGCTGCATTAACTCATTCTAACTGTCAATATAAGCTTTTGTTACTCATGTGTTTGTAATTATATTTCTGTCTGTGATAAAAACATCTGTCAAACACACATAAAAACCAGAGGGCAGCAGATCATGTGAAAATATAATATTTGTGTCATTTTCAAAACTTTTGGCCATGACTGTATGTAGCAAAGCTGTGCGTGTATGTAGCAGTGCTGTGCGTGTATGTAGCAGAGCTGTGCGTGTATGTAGCAGTGCTGTGCGTGTATGTAGCAAAGCTGTGCGTGTATGTAGCAGAGCTGTGCGTGTATGTAGCAGTGTTGTGCGTGTATGTAGCAGTGCTATGCATGTATGTAGCAGAGCTGTGCGTGTATATAGCAGAGCTGTGTGTATGTAGCAGTGCTGTATGTAGCAGTGCTGTGCGTGTATGTAGCAGAGAAGTCTGTAGCAGATTTGTGGTTGGGTGTGTAGAAGAGCATTGTGTATGTTTATAGGAGAACTGTGCATATACTGTATGTAAATATTCGTTTAACAACACTGGTTATAGCATGTCACAGTAGCCATGAATTTCCGGGCAGTACGTTTTGTATATCACCTTCATTGCCTTTGTGCTATGATCTATTTCAGACAGTGCATTATTTCTTACCTCTTAGGATATACTGTATGTACCAGAGCTGAGAGTGCGTGCAGATGTGTTGTGTGCATCTGTACACATGATGTGTGTCTGAGAGCCAGATTTGTACAATATACGTACTTTCGAGAAACCCTGACCACAGAATTTTCTCCTCTCTATTCTACCATACAGCATAAAATTTTGCAGTATTAACTCCTCAACTTTTTTACACTTCCAGGCAAATTTTTATTAGCTGTAAATATGTTTATTCCTATTTTCTGCTTTTTTAAACCAGAGGCGCACTTTATAGTGAAGCGCTCATTGTAGTCTGTAAAATACGGTAATTGTAGTGGTGTGAATTGATTTTTGATATGTCTGATAAAGTTTAGGGGTCTGGTCGGGTGGGGGGCTCAGTTTATTGTAAAGGTGTGTTCTGGAATCTAAATGAATTTTACATGTCGGGGTCTGAGTAATTTTAAAGGTCTGGTCTGGGCGGGCTAAGAGTAACTTAGAGGGTCTGTTCAGGAAGGGTCTGGTCAGCGATCCAATTAATTTTACTGGTTGGTCTGGAGTTTGATTCATTTTAGGGGTCTGGATAAGGGGACTGAATAAGTTTAAGGGTCTGGTCTGAGGTCTCATTCATTTTAGAAGCCCGATATGATACATTTTAGGGGTCAGGTCTGAGGGCTAATTCATTTTAGGGTTTTGGTTTGAAATTAGGACGAAACTGTGGAACTGGTTGTTTAAAACGGTTACCTCGTCAGGAACATGTCTTTTCACTGTAACTTTGTCAGCTGGATTCTGTAGAAAGTCCCTGCAGCAGTTTTTCGGTAGATTCCTCTCACGTACACAGGCGTGTGCCCACTCAACACTTCTTGACGCACAAGCTCATGCCTGTATTATACGTGATTCCTGGTATATATCACATGACGGATTTTCTAAGATTATTCTCCTGCCATAATCACTTTACGGGCAGACATTTCTTCACATTTCCCAAAACCCTGCAGTGGTGCCAGAATCTGAAGTTCTCTTCCAGGAAGCCTCCATTATTTGGCAGATAAGGCCGTAGCTGTCGCGATTTGTATGGAGCTTTTGAAGGGCCGGTATAGTCTTCTCTAAATAATTGCAATCCTGGCTATACAGCAGCACAAGGGTTAATCTGCCCGCTGTTCAGTAGTGACGTGTGTGGTGAGAAGGGTTAACTACATGCTCCTCAGAAAAGCCAGCAGCAACAGGAAGATGAGATAATACAATGGTGACTCATGCAGCAAAAACAAGAGGAAAAGAGGTCAGGTTGGCTGGCCAAAGTCTGACTGACTGCGACACACCATATATAGCACGTACATATCCGTATCCTGGGGTGTCCTTCATGGGGGTTTCCCACATACAAATGATGGGGTGTGACCAAGTAAGTAGAGGCGGACGATGAAAATTGTAACTAGAGAGAAAGGAAACAAGCTCAGCCTTGTTACAAGAAAAAGAGCCAAAGTGCTAAAATGAAACAAGTCCAGGCCCGGAGAAGAGCGCCACCGATAGAATACAACCTCGCACTAAAAAGTGGTGATATTTATAGACTGTACAAGTGTCATCCAGGAAACCATGAATATACCACGTGTGCAAGCAGTGACCATTCATACCTATACAGGGCCGGACTGGCCATCTGGCAATTCTGGTAAATGGCAGAAGGGCCTGTCTGGTCATGGGCCGCCTTGTCTGCTACGTTGTTAACAGAAACGGCGTTCTCAAGACACCCATCATGTTAAGACTTGTGATGGAGCACAAAGTTGCTGACTTCGTCACTTACCCCAGCAGGCGACGGGTATCATTAGAAATATTGGTCTTGTAGTAAATCTTCCTTTCCTCTATCCAGGGTATTATTAGTAATATATTCCATCTGTTTTTTGGGGACGGGGACAACATGGGCCTGTGTGATTTCAAATGCCCGGGCTGAATTTCAGCCCCAGTCCGTAGCTGTACCTATATTAGCACCACTGACTGTAGTGAATGTACCATCCATGACAGTTGTGAATTAACAACATGTGAGACTAGTGGCTTTATCCTTCATGACAGTACTGAATAGACCACCTATGTGGGCTATAAATACCCCACCAATAACAATAGAGCAGTGGCTATGCCACCTCTGAGAGAAGAGAATATGCCACCTGTGAGAGTGAATATACCACAGGAGGCTGTGTGCGAGTGATCACCGCCAGGTGTCAGCTGATTCTGACAGCTGACACCTGGTGCCAGGGCAGGTTCCAGGTTTTCGTGGGCCCCGGGCGAAAGAGTCTCAGTGGCGCCTTTAACACAGACCACAATTCATGATGCACAGATATGGCAAAAAAATATAGTACCAAATGCCAAAGATTTCACTTCTTACATTACATGAGTGATATCTATTGTAAATAGTACAATAGATCAGAAATTGGACAGTATAGTCCTCCATACAATATTATGGGCACCACATAGTGCGCCATACAGAATAATAAGCCCCATATATTGCTCCATACAGAATAATGGACCCCATATAATGCTCAATACAGTATAATGAGCCACATATAATGCTCCATACAGTATAATGAGCCCATATAATGCTCTATACAGTATTATGGGCACCATATATTGCTCCATGCAGAATAATGAGCCACATATATTGTTCCATACAGTATATAATAGGCCCCATATATTGCTCCATACAGAATAATGGACCCCATATAATGCTCCATACTGTATAATAGGCCCCATATATTGCTCTATACAGTATATAATAGGCCCCATATATTGCTCCATATAGAATAATGAGCCCTATGTACAGTCATGGCCAAAAGTTGAGAATGACACAAATATTAATTTTTACAAAGTCTACTGCTTCACTTTTTCGAATGGCAATTTGCATATACTCCAGAATGTTATAAAGAGTGATCAGCTTAACAGCAATTACTTGCAAAGTCAATATTTGGCTAGAAAATGAACTTTATCCCCCAAAACACATTTCAACATCATTGCAGCCCTGCCTTAAAAGGACCAGCTAACCTCTTTTCAGCGATTGCTCCATTAACACAGGTGTGGGTGTTGATGAGGACATGGCTGGAGATCAATCTGTCATGATTAAGTAAGAATGACACCACTTGACACTTTAAAAGGAGGCTGGTGCTTTGCATCATTGTTTCTCTTCTGTTAACCATGGTTATCTCTAAAGAAACACGTGCAGTCATCATTGTAATGCACAAAAATGGCCTAACAGGGAAGAGTATCGCAGCTAGAAAGATTGCACCTCAGTCAACAATCTATCGCATCATCAAGAACTTCAAGGAGAGAGGTTCCATTGTTGCCAAAAAGGCTCCAGGGTGCCCAAGAAAAACCAGCAAGCGCCAGGACCATCTCTTAAAAGTGTTTCAGCTGCGGGATCGGGCTACCAGCAGTGCAGAGCTTGCTCAGGAATGGCAGCAGGCAGGTGTGAGTGCATCTGCACGCACTGTGAGGCGGAGACTCTTGGAGCAAGGCCTGGTCTCAAGGAGGGCAGCAAAGAAGCCACTTCTCTCCAGAAAAAACATCATGGACAGACTGATATTCTGCAAAATGTACAGGCAGTAGACTGCTGAGGACTGGGGTAAAGTTATTTTCTCTGATGAATCCCCTTTTCGATTGTTTGGGACATCAGGAAAACGCCTCATTCGGAGAAGACAAGGTGAGCGCTACCACCAGTCTTGTCTCATGCCAACTGTTAAGCATCCTGAAACCATTCATGTGTGGGGTTGCTTCTCAGCCAAGGGAATCGGCTCTCTCACAGTCTTGCCTAAAAACACAGCCATGAATAAAGAATGGTACCAGAATGTCCTCCAAGAGCAACTTCTCCCAACCCTCCAAGAGCAGTTTGGCAATCAACAATGCCTTTTCCAGCATAATGGAGCACCTTGCTATAAAGCAAAGGTGATAACTAAATGGCTCAGGGAACAAAACATAGAGATTTTGGGTCCATGGCCTGGAAACTCCCCATATCTTAATCCCATTGAGAACTTGTGGTCAATCATCAAGAGACGGGTGGACAAACAAAAACCTAAAAATTCTGACAAAATGAAAGCATTGATTGTGCAAGAATGGACTGCTATCAGTCAGGATTTGGTCCAGAAGTTGATTGAGAGCATGCCAGGGAGAATTGCAGAGGTCCTGAAGAAGAAGGGTCAACACTGCAAATGTCCTGGGATTTTCCCTACTAATTGAAGGACCTGCGGGTTTCTTCTTGAAGGATGTAATTAGCCATCTGGGAACATGTGATTCATTCTGTGGGCTTTTTAAAGGTCCTTGTGCAGTTCCATAACTACCCCCTTGAGGAAGCAACACGTTGGCGTTGCGAAACGCGCGTCGGGGCGTTTATTTATCTCCCCACATATTCTCCTTTGCCTTAGTGATTTGGTAAGATTATCTTTATAACATCTATAATGTATTTTACTTTCATCATGTTACTTTCACAATGTGTTATATGAGAAATGGACACTCTTGAGCCTGCTTATATCTGACACTTACCATTGTTATTACAGCGTTTTCTTGTGATTGGTGACATGTAGTGGAGATATGGACATTATTGAGACTGCTCTTATTTGACACTTGTCACTTTTATTGTAGCGCTGCATGTGGTTATATACCTGTAATTAAACACAAACCATTTCAAGCTAGATTCGGTTCTATTACCCTTGCAGTCTCTCATATGTCCATAATGTGAGTTTACTGATCCCATACACATGTATTACTCACGGAGCAGTCTTTACTGATATGGCTATACACTCATTTGTCATAGGTTCAGTAATATCATTTATATGGTAATTATATATTTATAAACGTGAGTTTGCTGTGATCTGCTGCATATTGATATGTGTCCATAACTGATATAAACCACTTTAATTAGACTTGCAGTCTTGCAGTCTTTTTATGTCTATAATGTGAGTCTGCTGATCCAATATACATGTATTATCCATGGAGTAACCTCTATGGATATGGCAGTTTGACTCTATAGATATATAAGTGTTCACCTTCCTGAGGCAATTGAGTATTATGTGAGGTGGTTCTTGTTTGCAATTGTCACCTGATGTACTGTACTATTATTGATATTAATGTTGTTACTAATAAAAATTTTCTATTTTTATGATTAAATATAAATGCCTTATTATAGCTCTTTTTTCTCCTGTTCTCCATACTTTTTTGAGCTGGTTTAATATAGCCAGATGAGGTATCACAGTATAACCCATCTGGGTTTTTCTAAATATAAATATGTGGGATTATATATGTTATTAAATTTTGACTTGCTGCATTAACTCATTCTAACTGTCAATATAAGCTTTTGTTACTCATATGTTTGCAATTATTATATTTCTGTCTGTGATAAAAACATCTGTCAAACACATAAAAACCAGAGGGCAGCAGATCATGTGAAAATATAATATTTGTGTCATTCTCAAAACTTTTGGCCATGACTGTATTGCTCAATACATAGAGGGGCCCATATAATGTTCCATACAGCATATGATGGACTCCATATAATGCTCCAGTGTATGATGTGCCCATTTAATGATTCATATATAATTGGCCCTATATATGATGCTCCAGTGTATAATGGGCCCAATATACGATGCTTCAGTGTATAATGGGCCTCATACCAGTGTATGATGGTCCCTATATATAATGCTTCAAACATAAAAAAAATATGAAATATTCACCTCTCCTTTCTGCTCTGCTCCACACTCTTCAGCGTCGCCATCTTCCAGCTCTCTGCATTGTTACTGTTCAGGCAGAGGGCGTACAGACGTGACGTCATAGCGTCCTCTGACCTGAACGTCACAGCTCAGTGATGGAACGGGGAGAGGTAAGTATCACAAATGACAGGGCCCTGAACAAGCGGGGGGCCCACTCACGGGAGTCAGCAATGGCACAGACACTGGGCCCCCATAGTGTGACGTCGAGTGGGCCCCCCAGCCCGCTGAGGACCCTGGCACTTGTCCGGTTACGCCGGGTGCTGACGCCGGCCCTGCCTGGTGCTCAGTGCCAGGAGTGGTGACCGCACCACTTCCATTACTGTAACCCACTAAATGTTGCAATCAATATCGATCGCAGCATTTTGCAGGCAAGCAGAAGGGAGCCCCATCTTCCCTCCGATCGGCGCCCCCACAATGTCATCGCGGGGCCTTGTTCTGCCCATCTGAGTACAGGGCAGTATGTTTTGTATTGTGTGCTGGTTTGTTTATTATAGCACCATCTAGTGGTGGCTGAATTTATAGCCTGTGCCTTTAACAAGCAGATAGAGTGTTGCATTGTGGGATTGAAGCAAGGTATGCTGGGAAGAAGAAGCTCCATTTTCTTCCATGTACTTCAGGGAACACACGTGTTCATGTGCTCTCCTGTAACCTCTCCAACTTGAGTTTGCTATCCTGGTAAAGCATATCTGGTAAGATCAATATCTTCTCTAGCAGTGCAGTGTTTAGGAGGCTATTAACTGTATAGCAGCCAGTGCATAGGAGATGTTATTAGAATCCTGTGTAGTTTGCATCATACTGTATACTTTCCTGTTAATTGTAAAGTGTCAGCTGTGTGCCCAATACTTATCTATGTCATTTGTATTTTTATAGTTTTACCGCGCATGTTCTATACTGTTCACCAATAAACAAGTTAGACTACAGAGGACAGTCTGCTTATTTGAAAGATAGAATCGTGGTTTAGGCTGTATGCTAGATTGCACACCATGTCAACGTGTATGAAGGCAGAACAGTAAAACAGATGCTAGACGCCTGCGATAGTGAATACGAATTAAGGAAGCTGCTTGTACCCACACCGCACTGCCTGCGGATACTGCAGCAGCCGCCATACAGTCACAAGTACCGAGAGTGCAGCCCGCCATCAAGCGCTTCATTCCCGCCACGCGGAAGCCGAAACGCATAGACTGTTTCCCGATAATATACTCAGCAGTACACAGCTAAGCGCACAATGTCTCAAAACAGCACATCCTCCCTCAAAATGAGGTCACGAGCAAGCTCCAGCAGGTCGTCATTAGCAGAGCTCGCTGCTGTCGCCTGTCCTGAAGCCGAAGCAGCCAAAGCAAGAACCTCCTTCGTCGAAAGAGAGATGCACCTTAAGCTGAGGCAAGCGGAGCAAGATGCAGAAACTGCACGTTTGCAGACTGAGGAGTGGAAACTTCATGTTTGCGAGCAGACCTAGAAAAACTTGCGGCAGACAAAGAGACAGCAGCTGCGATTGCTAAAGCAGAGTATTTGGAAGCTATGAAGGATCCTGATTGTGAAAGACACAGCAACTTTCCCGGACCAGATCTAGAACAGTAAGATCCAGCGCAGCGCGTTGCAGAGTACGTCCGTCAACATTCCGGCATAGATGACAGCCCTGATGCACCACATCGACCAGCCTACGTCGGCTACCAGCGATCCAACCCCGAACTTCGTTACCACAAACGAGTTGTCCAGCGCAGAGATGTCGACCACAGCGGCTGTTCCACTGAGCAGAAGGTACAGCTCCCGTCCCGCCTTAAAGAGACACCTCCTTCACCGAGAAGTACTGCACAGACTATACGAAGTCAGAAGCATCTCACAGATATGGTGATACACTAGACATGACTATAACACACCAGCTCGTGCCAGCACTGACCAAGCCAACATAGACTATGCAAAGTTCCATGCCCGCCAATAACTGGTTACAAAAGGACTTGTAAAGTTCACTGATAAACCCGAGAACTATAGGTCATGGCGTTCCGGAACGCCATTCATGGTCTGGACCTTTCTAATAGGAGTTAGACCTCCTAGTAAAGTGGCTCGGAAGTGAGTCGGTCGAGCATGCCAAAAGACTAAGAGACATCAATAAAGCATCCACACATAGTTCTACGCAAAGTGTGGGAAAGACTTGATGAATGCTATGGGACAGTAGAAGTCATAGAGAATGCTTTATACAAAAGAATTGATGATTTTCCTAAGATAGGACCTAAAGGTTATCAAAAGCTTAGAGAATTGAGTGATTTATTGATAGAGTTACAGGTTGCCCAGGAGGAAGGAGACTTGCCCGGATTGGCATTCTTAGACACCACTAGGGTGTGAATCCGATAATACAAAAACTTCCTTACATTCTAAAAGAAAAGTGGGTTACATATGGTTCACGGTATAAACAAAATCATAATGTACCATTCCCTCCTTTCACTGTATTCGTAGAATTTGTCACCCAACAAGCTAAGATCAGAAATTACCCTAGTTTTGACTTCACTCTGTCATGTTCCACTGCCCTCGGTGTCAAACCCAGTAGGACACCCGTGGCAGTCCACAAAACTAACATTGTTTCCACAGGTCCTCCTCACAATGCGAGTAAACCCCCTCCAGACGAGAACAAGCCTCTGGATGTCAATAAACATTGTCCTCTACACAAGAAACCACATTCTCTACTAAAATGCAGAGCCTTCAGGGAGAAGTCTTTGGAGGATCGCGAGGGTTTCCTCAATGAGAACAACATCTGCTTCAAATGTTGTGCCACAACCTCTCACCTCAACAGGAACTGTGAAGCTAGCGTGAAATGTGCAGATTGCAGCAGCACGGATCACAATACAGCCTTGCACTCTGGACCACCTCCACGAGTGTTGTCACAAGCAGAGGAGCATGATGGAAAGGAGAAGAACACTGATGAAGATAACCCTGTGGTCAGCTCTCAATGTACGGAGATCTGTAAAGGACTCACAGGAGGAAGGTCCTGTTCAAAAATCTGCCTTGTCCAAGTCTACCCTGCAGGCCACAAGGACAAAGCCCTCAAGATATATGCAATCCTGGATGACCAAAGTAACAGGTCTTTAGCCAGGTCCATCTTCTTTGACAACTTCAGCATTGTAGACCCTGGTTCTCCCTACTCCCTGAGGACATGTTCAGGTACCGTTGAGACGGCGAGGAGAAAAGCGGCCGGATACAAGGTGGAGTCCATAGATGGTCAAACCTGCCTATCACTACTAACCATCCTGGAGTGCAACCAGATTCCCGACAACAGGACAGAGATACCATCACCAGAGGTGGCGACATCACCCCAATCTGAAGCATATAGCCCACCTGATACCTGAGTTGTATCTAGAATCCCCAATAGCCCTACTCCTGGGAAGAGATATACTACGAGTCCACAAGACTAGAGAATATATAAACTGCCCCAGAAATGCTCCATATGCTCAGAGGCTCGACCTTGGATGGGTCATCGTAGGAGACGTCTGTCTAGGGGGATCACACAAGCCGGCCTCAGTCAACAGTATGCTCACCAGCACACTAGAAAATGGACGTCCGTCTCTCTTCCAGCCATGTCACAATAATCTGCTGGTAAAGGAATTGCCAAACAGCACTCCCCTACCTTGCCCTTTCTCAGTACCTACCAATGAAGACCACGCCTGTGAAGGTGAACAAGACCACGAGATGTACAGTCTTCCACAGGACAAAGGAAGACGACAAGGTAGCGATGTCCATAGAAGATAGGATGTTCCTGGACATCATGGATAGACAAATAGTCAAAGACAAATCGAACAGTTGGGTCGTACCCTTACCATTTCAACCTCAGAGAAGGCGCCTACCCAACAACAGGGAACTGGTCTACAGCCGGTTCATCTCCCTCAGACACAAGCTTAAGAAGTCACCTGAGACGAAGGAACACTTCTTTACCTTCATGGGAAGGATATTCCAGAACAACCACGCAGAGATTGCACCTGCACTTCGGCCCTCAGAGGAGTGTTGGTACCTGCCCATCTTCGGAGTATACCTGTTATAACCCTCTTGTCAGATTTTGTTTCAGTTTGCTGTCACATGACCTTTTTTCCCTATTTAGTCTGGCTCCGCCCTTCTGACTTTGCTGGACTTCATTGTATTATCTACTCTTAAGCTAGCCGGGTGCTTAGGTGCCTTACTCTGTCAGTTTTGCTTGATCTTAGGATCTCTTAGTATTTGTTTTCTGTTTTATTTTCCCTGCTACAATTTCTGTTAGGAGGTGTCCACCTTTTCACCCAGTCCCTAGATCTTGTAGGGATTCCTCCCTCGCAACTATAGGTCCTCGTTCAGACTAGCTGAGGACTTTAGCGGGTCTGGTCGCAGGATCAGGTTCCCCGTTACATCGTAGGGATCCAGCTCAGTCCTATTGTAGGGACAGAATTCCCACCTTTCCTTAGTGCTTGTAGCAGATCATAACAGTAAGTCCAGCCCTAAGAAAAAAAAAAAAATCTCTAAGGAAAGATTTTCTGTTTTCCATCATGGTGTCGGTTCGGGATTTGGCTGAATGCCTGCAGGGTCTCTCTCTGGAGGTGGCTGAAATCCAGCAACACGTGAGTAGTTGTTCTGGAGCACATTTCGTGGAGCCAAAGGTACGTTTGCCTGATTTATTTTTTGGTGAACAACAAGATTTTTTTTCTTTTAAAAATGCTTGCTTGTTGTATTTCCGTTTGAGACCCAGATCCTCTGGTGATGAATCACAGCGCATAGGGTTCATAATGTCACTTTTGCGCAAATAACCTCAGGACTGGGCCTTTTCTCTGCAGCCTAGTGATCCATGCTTTAGATCTGTGGATAGTTTTTTTTCTGCTTTGGGGTTGTTATATGACGATCCGGATCGTGTTTCATCAGCTGAGACAGAATTGAGACGTTTGAGACAGGGATCAGGTAATGTGGAAAAATATTGTACTCACTTCCGAAGGTGGTCCACACAGGTGGGCTGGAACGATTCAGCTTTGAAAAGTTTATTTCTTGCAGGGTTAAGTGAAAGGGTTAAAGATTTGCTGATTGCTTATCCTATACCTGGTAACTTGCAAGAGGCTATGCAATTAGCCATACGGGTGGATAGGAGACTGCGTGCAAGGGTTAATGAGAGTAAATCTGCCTTGTCAGCTCCAAGTTTGGAGAAGGAATGTACTGACATTGCAGAGCCGATGGAAATTGGAGCAATGACACCTCACTCTCGGGAAAAAGAACGCAGATTTGCTAAGGGCTTGTGTTTCTATTGTGGTAAATCTGAGCATTTCATTAAGAACTGTGCGCTTTGAATGAATAAAGAGAAAAAAAAAATGAAGTCAGTTTCGCCCGTATAGCTTGTTTAAACAATAAAGGTGTCTTTCTTTCTGCTACCACTGCTGGTGAGGAGGAATTAATGGATTAATGGGTATTTGTGGATTGTGGTTCAACTCTCAATGTGATTGATGGGAAATTTTTGGAAAAACTAAAATTAAAACCCAAACTTCTGTCTTCCCCTATTAATGTGGTGTCTGTGGATGGTTCTCACTTGAAAAATGTTACTCACCATATCTGTGAATTTCCTCTTACTATTAATGGTGTTCATCAAGAGAATTTGGATTTGGTAGTTTTGAATAATTTGCCCTCACCGGTGATTTTGGGGTTACCCTGGTTAAAATTGCACAATCCGGTACTGGATTGGTCTACCAATGAAATTAAGTCCTGGAGTCCCAATTGTTATGACAAGTGTTGTAACGGGCGTATTGCTGCTGTAGTTAAGGGGGAGTTACCTGTACCTATTCAGATTTTTGGAAAGTTTTTTCTGATAAGGAATCGCAGGTATTGCCTCCTCATAGAGATTATGATTGTGCAATTGAATTTGTCCCTGGAGCGACTCTTCCTAAAAGTCGTTTATTTAATTTGACTATTCCTGAGAGAAAGGCTTTGGAGGAATACATACAGACAAGCTTGGCCGCCGGTCACATTAGGCCTTCCAAATCTTCTGTGGCAGTTGGATTTTTTTTTGTTAAAAAAAAGGACGGCGGTTTACGGCCTTGTCTAGACTTTTGTGAGATTAATAAGATTACTGTACGCAATCCTTACCCACTGCCATTGATTCCTGATTTGTTTAACCAGTTAGTGGGGGCCAAGTGGTTCTCTAAAATTGATCTTCGAGGGGCATACAATTTGTTGCGCATGAAGGAGGGGGATGAATGGAAGACTGCATTTAACACTCCACTGGGTCATTTTGAGAATCTGGTTATGCCTTTTGGACTTTCCAGTGCTCCGGCATTTTTTCAGAATCTTATTAATGACATCCTTAGACCTTTGATCGGCAGAAGTGTGGTTGTGTATTTGGATGACATTTTGATTTATTCACCGGATTTGGAGCCTCATTGGAGGAGTGTGCGTGAAGTATTACAGTTACTGAGTGATAATTCACTTTTTGCCAAACTAGAAAAATGTGAGTTCGCTGTACAGAGACTTAGTTTTTTGGGCTACATTGTCTCCAGTGAAGGTTTTGAGATGGACCCGGTGAAAGTGCAAGCTGTGCAGGAATGGCCTAGACCTATTGGTGTGAAATCAATACAGAGGTTTTTGGGGTTCGCCAATTATTATAGAAAATTCATAAAAGATTTTTCTGTGATTGCCAAACCTCTGACCGATCTCACCAGGAAAGGTGCTGATGCGGTTCAGTGGACTACTGAGGCCATTGAGGCTTTTGTGTTGCTAAAGGAGAGGTTCAGCTCTGCTCCCATCCTTACGCAGCCTGATGTGACTAAACCATTTTTGGTTGAGGTTGATGCTTCTTCTGTGGGGTCGGCGCAGTGTTGTCTCAGGCAAAGACGGATGGAGTACATCCCTGTGCTTTTTTTTCAAAGAAATTTTCTGAGTCTGAACTAAATTATGAGATCGGTAATCGGGAATTGTTGGCAATTAAACTCGCATTTGAACACTGGCGTCATTTTTTGGAGGGAGCGGAATTTCCCATTCAAGTCTTCACCGATCATAAAAATCTGATCTACCTTGATGCTGCCAAACGCTTGAATGCCCGTCAGGCTAGGTGGGCACTGTTTTTCTCACGGTTTAATTTTACCGTTACTTACATCCCAGGTACTAAAGATGTTAAAGCTGATGCTTTTTCTCGCAGCTTTTCTCCTATGGTGGGTACTGAGGAGGAGGAGGAAAACATCTTGCAAGAGGGGGTTGTTATTGCTGTTTTGGACTCCGTGTTGGAAGATGAGATTCATAAAGCACAGGAGAATGCCCCATCTAACACGCCTCATGGGAGGTTGTTTGTGCTTGGTACCCTGAGGAGAGATTTGTTTGTTGAATGTCATGACTCTCGCTTGGCAGGTCATCCTGGAATCTCTGAGACCAAGAGACTTGTGGGTCGCAGTTTTTGGTGGCCAGGATGGCAGAAGGAAGTCATTAAGTGGGTACGTCAATGCACTGTGTGTGCTAGATCTAAGTCTTCTCATACTCCTGCTGCGGGGTTGCTTTGCCCTCTGGAGGTTCCTAGTGCATCTTGGACACATTTGGCTATGGACTTTATTACTGACCTTCCCCCCTCTGAGGGTTTCACTGTCATCTGGGTGGTCGTGGACCATTTTAGCAAGATGTGTCACTTGGTTCCTTTCATCAAACTGCCCTGCGCTAAGACTCTCGCTAAGGCCTTTGTCAAGGAAATAGTCAGACTACATGGTGTTCCTACTGACATTGTTTCTGATAGGGGACCTCAGTTTGTGGCTCGTTTTTGGCGCGCCTTTTGTGACAGGTTGGGAGTTCATTTGTCGTTTTCATCCGGATATCATCCTGAGTCTAATGGCCAGACAGAAAGGAAAAACCAGGATGTTGAGCAGTTTTTGCGTTGTTTTGTGACTGATAATCAAGAGGGGTGGTCTGAGTTTCTGCCACTTGCTGAGTTTGCTCTTAACAACCATACATCCGCTTCTGCTGGTTGTTCGCCTTTTTTTTGTTGTTCTGGGAGACATCCGTCATTTGGGTCATTTTCCAAGTTGGGATCGGCTGTACCTGAAGAGGAGAATTTTTCTGGTGTTTTGGAGAGAGTTTGGACTGATGTGCGTGGTAATCTTCAGGAGGCTAACAAAAGATCCAAAGTGTATTTTGATAGAAAACGACAAGAGGTTTTGTTTGCTATTGGTGACATGGTTTGGTTGTCCTCTAAAAATCTGCGCTTGAGGATTCCGTCTAAGAAATTGGGTCCCAAGTTTGTAGGGCCCTTTAAGGTGCTTCAGGTTATTAACCAATCTGCTGTTAAGTTGGAGCTTCCTACCTCCTGGAAGGTTAATCCGGTGTTTCATGTTTCTCTCTTGAAAAAAGCTGAGGTCTCAGATGGAGACGTCTCGGCCACTGTTCCCCTGGTGGTGGAGGACGGGCAATATGAGATTTCCCACATCCTAAATTCTAGACGGTATAGAGGGGGTTTGCAGTACCTCGTCGCTTGGAAGGGTTATGGACCCGAGGATAACTCATGGGTGAGGGCGGATGATGTTTCTGCGTTTAGACTTGTCAGAGCGTTTCACAAGAGATTTCCGGATAAGCCTAAGTCATAGGGGATCCGGAGGATCCTCTTTGACGGGAGGGTACTGTTATAACCCTCTTGTCAGATTTTGTTTCAGTTTGCTGTCACATGACCTTTTTTCCCTATTTAGTCTGGCTCCGCCCTTCTGTCTTTGCTGGACTTCATTGTATTATCTACTCTTAAGCTAGCCGGGTGCTTAGGTGCCTTACTCTGTCAGTTTTGCTTGATCTTAGGATCTCTTAGTATTTGTTTTCTGTTTTATTTTCCCTGCTACAATTTCTGTTAGGAGGTGTCCACCTTTTCACCCAGTCCCTAGATCTTGTAGGGATTCCTCCCTCGCAACTATAGGTCTTCGTTCAGACTAGCTGAGGACTTTAGCGGGTCTGGTCGCAGGATCAGGTTCCCCGTTACATCGTAGGGATCCAGCTCAGTCCTATTGTAGGGACAGAATTCCCACCTTTCCTTAGTGCTTGTAGCAGATCATAACAATACCATCCCAAGAAGCCAGGTGAAATAAGAGTGGTATTCGACTCAAGTGCCAAACGTGAAATTGTCTCATTAAATGATGTCCTACTGTCGGGCCCAGACCTCAACAACAGACTTCTGGAAGTACTACTCTCTTTCCGCAGAGATACGGTGGCATTTATGGCTGGCATACAACAGATGTTCCACTGTTTTCTCGTCAAAGAGGAACACAGAAACTACTTGAGGTTCTTCTGGTACCGTGACAATGACCCAGACAAAGACATCACAGAGTACCGGATGAGGGTACACATCTTCGGGAACAGCCCTTCCCCAGCAGTCGCTATCTACGGCCTCCATAATTCTGCCAAAGAAGGCTAAGAAAAGTATGGATCAGACGTCAGATCCTTCGTAGAAAAGGACTTCTACGTAGACGACTGTTTGAAGTCCACACCAACAAATGAGGCTGCAATCAGTCTTCTTAAAAGGGCTCAAGAAATGCTCGCTCAGTCTAACCTAAGGTTACACAAGATTTCCTCCAACAGTCGAGAGTTGATGGAAGCTTTTCCCTCTCAAGACTATTCCAGCTATCTGAAGGACCTAGACCTAAGCATGGACACTCTTCCCATGCAGCGGAGTCTTGGATTGCTTTGGGATCTGAAGACAGATGCCTTCACCTTTCAGATCAGTAAAGACGAGAAACCCTTCATGCACAGAGTTCTTTCTTTCGTGAATAGTCTATACGACCCCCTGGGATTCGTAGCTCCAGTTACTGTCCAAGGGAAAATGATGCTAAGAGACTTCACCCAAAACACATCTGATTGGGATGATCCACTGCGAGCAGAAAAGGCAGTCCTGTGGGCAGAGTGGAAGAGGTCTCTCGAGGCCTTGACCGACCTTCGTGTGAAACGACCGTATGCTCCTGTGCCATCCACAGAAGTCAAGACACAAAGACTTTGTATCTTCTGCGACGCATCAGTCAAAGCAATCGCAGCAGTAGCATACCTCAAAACCATAGATGTCAATGAACAGAGCCACATCGGGTTTGTGATGAGCCGGACTAAACTGGCACCACTCCGCGAACACACGGTACCCAGAATGGAACTCTGCGCTGCTGTCCTCGCAGTTGAGTTTTCCGAGCTTATCTCTGGTGTGGTGAATCTGGAGACCAAAGAAGCAGAGTTCTACACCGATAGCAAGGTGGTACTGGGATACATCTGCAATGAAACGCGACGCTTTTATGTCTACGTCAGCAACCGGATACTGAGGAAAAGAAGATCTACCCGCCCTAGTCAGTTGCGCTATGTACCTACTCACCTCAATCCTGCGGACCATGCAACTAGATCCGTTGCTTCAAGTCATCTTAAGAACACTACTTGGTTCACAGGCCCTGCTTCCTTGTACCGTTCGATGCCCACATCGACAGGCCTGAAACGTTCGAACTGATGGATCCAGATGCCGACGGGGAGCTCCATCCTCGAGTGTCTGCTCTGCATACAGGGATTTCAAGTCATTACCTGGAATCTCATCGGTTCAGCAGGTTCTCAACCTGGAAGTCACTTGTTCGAGCCCTTGCTTGACTACTTCATGTGGCCCAGTCCTACAAGTCAGCATTACATGCAAGCCAGAGATCTTGTAAAGGTTGTCACCACTGCAAGCATGCTTTTACCACCCTCAACTTGGAAAGAGCCAAGGTTACAATACTTTGTGTTGTGCAAAGAGAATCCTACCCCAGAGAAATAGACAACCCCAACAAAGGTCAACCCATTTCTAGAGACGGTGCCTTGAAAAAGCTTGATCCGATTCTCACTCCCGCCATGCTGCTCACTCAGAAAGCCAACACTCCCAGCGCTCCACTGGGGGAATTCAGCAACAAGGACCTCTACAGATGTCAATGGAGACAAGTTCAAAGTCTCTCCAATACTTTCTGGGACAGATGGAGGAAACAATATCTCTCTACCTTACAGCCTAGGAAGAAGTGGCAGAACGACAAGCCGAACATCAAACCAGGTGATGTGATCATGAAGGACAGCCAGTCACACCAAATGAGTGGCCACTAGGCCTCATCACCAAGGTATTCCCAAGCAAGGATGAGAAGGTGCGCAAGGTTGACGTCAAAGTGTGGAAGGCTGGGGAGAGTAAACTATTCCTCAGACCAGTTGCGGAACTAGTTTTACTGCTTTCACCAAAAGAGCCTGTATGTGGCATCAGTTGATGCCAAGCGGGGAGTGTTCTGCCCATCTGAGTACAGGGCAGTATGTTTTGTATTGTGTGCTGGTTTGTTTATTATAGCACCATCTAGTGGTGGCTGAATTTATAGCCTGTGACTTTAACAAGCAGATAGAGTGTGGGATTGAAGCAAGGTATGCTGGGAAGAAGAATCTCCATTTTCTATGTACTTCAGGGAACACACGTGTTCATGTGCTCTCCTGTAACCTCTCCAACTTGAGGTTGCTATCCTGGTAAAGAATATCTGGTAAAATCAATATCTTCTCTAGCAGTGCAGTGTTTAGGAGGCTATTAACTGTATAGCAGCCAGTGCATAGGAGATGTTATTAGAATCCTGTGTAAAGTTTGCATCATACTGTATACTTTCCTGTTAATTGTAAAGTGTCAGCTGTGTGCCCAATACTTATCTATGTCATTTGTAGTTTTATAGTTTTACCGCTCATGTTCTATACTGTTCACCAGTAAACAAGTTAGACTACAGAGGACAGTCTGCTTATTTGGAAGATAGAATCATGGTTTAGGCTGTATGCTAGATTGCACACCGTGTCAATGTGTATGAAGGCAGAACAGGCCTGATTGTTGCAATGGTGACTCGATATCGTCATGACGACATCCGGGTCACCAGAGCTAGCAAATTTGCAACGACATCCGGGTCACCAGAGCTAGCAAATTTGCTACACCATGCTAAGATCATGGTTTAGCAAGTTTGTGAGTACAGCACTGACAGTTTGTAAAACATAGCAAAGCTCCTGCTTTGCTATGCTTTATAATTGATCAGACAGCAAAAAGTAAAAGTCCCATTGTGGGAAAAAGTTAAAAAAAAAAAAAAAAAATCAAAATAAAAATATATATTTTTTTATGGGTACAATATATATAATTTTTATGGAAAAAAAAGCTAAATAAAATACATATATTTGTTATCGCCGCATCCGGAATGACCCGATCTATAAAACTGTCCCACTAGTTAATCCATTTAGTGATCACCATATAAAAAAGTAGGCAAAAAACAATGTTTTACCATCATACCACCGAACAAAAATTGGAATAAAACGCAGTCAAAAAGACAAATGTAAATAAATATGGTTTCTCTGAAAACATCACCTTGTCCTACAAAAAAACAGCTGTCATACAGTTATATCAGTGGATGCATGAAAGGGTTATGGGTTTCAGAATTAAGCAATGCAAAAATAATATTTTTTTTCTATAAAATAGTTTTTATTGTGTAAAAACACCAAAATATAAAAAAAATTATATAAATGAGGTATCGCTAATCGTACTGACACGAAGAATAAAGCTGCCTTATCACTTTTACCACACGCGGAACGGCATAAATAAACAGTTCCTGAATTGCTGTTTTTTGTTCATTCTGCCTTCCAAAAATTGGAATAGAAAGCAATTAAAAAAGTAATGTGGCCGCAAATGGTACCAATAAAAATGTCAACTCATCACGCAAAAAACAAGCCCTCACTTGACTCTGTCGGCCAACATATGAAAAAATTAGAGCTCTCAAAATATGTAGATGCAAAAATTAGCTGTTGCAAAAAAAAAAAGCTTCTTTTAGTGTGTGACAGCAGCCAAAAATAAAAACCCAATATAAATCTGGTATTGCTGTAATCGCACCGACCAGAAGAATAAAGTTGTCTAATCGCTTATACCGCATGAGGAACGGCATAAAAAATAAATCAGTTGTTCACCTGTTGATTTGTTCATTCTGCCTCCCAAAGATTGCAGTAAGGCTCAGCTCACATTTATCCTGCACTCTTTGCTGAGAGCTTACACTGGGGTTTCCATGTAAATCTCTTTCATACGTGATTCAGACAGAACCCCCAGCAGAAGATTCCATATAATGAGGCAGATGGAGGCACTGTTGATGCTATCTGGCCTATGATCCGGCGGTGTCCGACTTTTTAGAATTGTATAAAAGTGCCATTGGCCACAGTTTTGTGCACTTCTGAAAAGAATAACAACGCTCAACAGAGGCCAGTCGAAGTCCAGAGTAACTCTGCTGCCTCATTATAGTGAGTGGCTCCTTCGGGGGATTCGTCTGAATCATGTCATTCAGAGATTTAGATGGAAACCCTGATGTAAGTGCTCAGCGTAGAGCACCTGATAACTATGATCCAAAATGTTATGTAACATGTTCCCAATAAAAGCTTATACTCAATCCACAAGAAAAGCAAGTCCTCACTCAAATCTGTCATCTTTTAACAGAAGTATAGGGGGCTTCTACGTTACTTGCAGTAAAAAAGCAAAATGGCTCCTCGGCCCCCAAAGCAAATTCTACACTCTCAAATCCAAACATTCCCTCCTTTCCAAGCACCAGAGTGTGCCTAAACCACACTTAGCGTCCACATGTTTGGCATCTTTGTAGTGATGAGCTGGGCACAACGTGCTGGTCACTACAATAGCAGTTTGCAAATTTCAATCAGCAACATCCACTGCTGCTTGTTCCTGGAAAACACCCATGGAGTTGAAATCATCACTACACATGTAGATAAATTCAGGGTATAATTTCCAAAATGGGATCAGTTGAGAAGGATTCTGCTTTTCTAACACTTAGGGGCTCTTTATATAGAGTCCAAAACTATTCTAGGAAAATCTGCACTCCAGGAGGCAAATAGCGCTCTATCCCTCCGAGTCTCTCTGTATGGCTAAGCAGTACTGTACAGACACATATGGGGTATTTCTACATTCAGCAGAAATTGTGGGACAAATTTTGGTGCCATTTTTTATCATTTCACAGAATGAAAATGTAAAATCTGGGCTAAAACAAAATTTTGGTGGTAAAATTAATTATTTTTTTCTTCACTGCACAATGGTATAAAATTCTGTGACACACCTGTGGTATCAATACAATCACTGCACCCTTAGATGAATTCATTGAGAGGTGTAGATTGTAAAATGGTGTCATTTAGGGGGGGTTCTGCTGTTCTGGCACCTCAGGGGCTCTGCCAATGTGACATGGCACCCTCAAACTAGACCAGCAGAATCTGAACTCCAATATGGCGTTTCTTTCCTTCTGAGCTTTGCACTGTGTCTCAATAGTAGTTTTGGACCCAGGGCTGCCACTAGGAATTTTGGGGCCCCATACTGGCAAAATTTTCAGGGCCCCCTTGAGACTCCACCCAGGCTCCATCTCAGCCCCGTCTCCACCCCTCGAACGGTCCACAGTCACACCGCTCTCTCTTGGAAAAACTCCACTTCTCACCAATCACACATTAACAGTTCCCATCACCAGATCACATATATAGTCAGCAGCTTTTGTTTTGGCCAAAAGATTTTTTTAATCTGCCACCAAGACAAGGTAGATTCCTATGGCCAAGCTCTACTCTACTCTAACCTAGGAATGTGTGTATATACCCTAATGAAAATAAATAAGTAAAAAAGCAAGTGCATTAAATAATTAACATAGGGTACTTAGTAAACACTGTTTTGATCAAAAAAGCATAAAGCTGTCCCACCACGGCAAGGTGTACCCATTTGAGACAGTCACTACACTCTCTAAGGTTAAAACCTACCTGGTGTGAATAGTGGCAGAGAGTCTGGGTCCCAAATGGACACCCAGCTTCAGAGGGACTATATATGAACTACACAGCTCAGTAGAAAGGAGGCCACACCTATTTGTACTGAATACAAAAATGCTAAAGAAAAACAAAAAACTGAACTGAAGTAGACTTGAATGACATGCAAGATGTAGAAGCATGTTCACAGCTTGCTTTTATGGCCAGTGTGAACATGCTTCTACATCTTGCATGTCATTCAAGTCTACTTCAGTTCAGTTTTTTGTTTTTCTATTCTAACCTATTAAAAATTTGTTAAAACATCCAATACAATTTAGGTATATTTTATTTATTTTTCAATTTTTAAAATGACCAATAATATAACATCCAAAGGGACAAATACCACTGCACCATGACCAGATACCATATTACCACCACATGGTGATTGTCTACTATAATACTGATCATTAATAAAAAAAAAACACAATACTATCAACATAAGTGCCATTATACACAGGAGTCTGTACTTAGACACTGCATACTATGGACAGGTAATACAGTGATTACAGGTGACATTATACACAGGAGCTCTGTATATAGTGTCAGTGTAAATGTAATTATAACAAACCTGCTGGCATCACTGCATTTTCTCCCATCCCTCACACACCTACTTGCAAACTGCTCCAGATCATGCTGTGATTTCTGTCTGCTGCCAGCTCCGTGCCTCTTGCTTTCTGCCTGCTCTGTCCATGTTTCCTAGCTGTGTGCATAAGGGGGCGGCGCCAGAACTCTCTGGTTCTTATGGAGTCTGGGTGCACCTGTCTAATGTGTCCCTGACCAATTACCGTGAGCCCTCTAGCATTTAGGGCAGCTCCACCCTGTGGATCTGGCCTGTGCAATGTGTTAAGTTAACTCAGTGTCTTGCTACTGAGCTGCCAGGTCTTGCTCTGTGTTCCTCCATCTTTGGAGGCTTCACTCCTAGCTTTGCCTTGTACCTGTTTGTCCTGACCTTGTCTTGTACTTGTCCTTGCCGCCCTCCAGGAGGCAGAATATCCTGGTCCCTGTGTCTTTGTCCCTGTACCTTGTCTCGTGTCATTACTTTGTCTGAACTTTGTCCTTCCTCTGTCTCTTAGTCTCCTTGTCTGTGGTTTCTTCCCTGCTGAGTCTTGCCTTGTGTTCTCTCTGAATCACTTTCTGCCTCTTGTCCGCACTCCTGAGGTTCTGCTCTGTTCCACTCTTCTTTGCCCCGCCGCTGCAGAAATCTGTTGCTGCAGCTCCTCTCCGCATATCTTGCGGTTCTGCTCTGCTTCACTCCTGCAGCTGCAGAACCTCTTGCTGCAGCTCCTCTCCGCGTATCTTGCGGTTCTGCTCTGCTTCACTCCTGCAGCTGCAGTACCTCTTGCTGCAGCTCCTCTCCGCATATCTTGCGGTTCCGCTCTGCTTCACTCCTGCAGCTGCAGAACCTCTTGCTGCAGCTCCTCTTCGCATACCTTGCGGTTCCGCTTTGTTTACTCCGGCCGCTGCAGAACCTCTTGCTGCTCTACAGCCCTTCTCTGCAGTCTTGTGGTTCTCCTGCTGTGTGAACAGGTCTCTACCTGTTTTTCCATACACCATTCCTTCCAGTCTGTACCAGTACCTGCTCATGCTGTGTGAACAGGTCTCTACCTGTTTCTCCATATACCATTCCTTCCAGTCTGTACCAGTACCTGATCCTGCTGTGTGAACAGGTCTCTACCTGTTCCTCCATATACCATTCCTTCCAGTCTGTGCCAGTACCTGCACCTGCTGTGTGAACAGGTCTCTACCTGTTCCTCCATACACCATTCCTTCCAGTCAATACCAGTACCTGCACTTGCTGTGTGAACAGGACCCTACCCATTTCACACACCACTTTGTGTCCCTGTGTCTCAGCCATGCCTGCCAGCCCTGTGTCTCAGCCATGCCTGCCAGCCCTGTGTCTCAGCCATGCCTGCCAGCCCTGTGTCTCAGCCGTGTCTGCCTGCCCTGTGTCCCAGCCGTGCCTTCTTGCCCGTTTCTCTGCTGTGCCTGCCTGCCAGTGTCTCAGCCGTACCACCGTCTCCCCAAGTGGGATCAGCAGCCACAAACAGACACCACCTTGGAGTGGCACCTGGCAGCTGCCTGCCGCACAAGCCTGACCTCAACATCAGAGGCACCAGTGAAAACCAAGGCAGCTGTCCTAGTCACGCCCCTTCCAGGATAGTCTGGTTTGTGGCACAATGGGGCCACAACCCCCTGGCTCACTCCCACCAGTCAGGGCTAGAGCATGACAGTAAAACAGTGATCACCGGTTACAATGTACACAGAACCTCTGTATATAGTGCCAGTGTACAGGTAATACAGTGATCACTGGTGACATTGTACACAGGAACTCCATATAATGTCAGTGTACAGGTAACACACTGACTCACTGACTCACCAGTGACGTCTCTAGGTGAAGTCCTTCATCTTTGCTTTACATCTTCATTCAGCACAGACCGCCATCACGTCTTCCAGCTATTGCTCGTCTCTGCAGGAAATAACAGTTATTTAGAGCCCAGCTTGCAGAACACATTACTTAATTTTTCCCAACTTCTACACACCAGATGAAGAAAAAAAGGCGACATAGTGTCACTCTGCACAGTAACAGGACCGCCCCCCCCCCATTTAAAGCAATATCCTCAAAAAAATAAAATAAATACATCACTACAGTAATGATATATCCCTTTATTAGCCCCTATGGTAATAATATCCCCCATCCTGTCCCCATGTATCTCATTCCTGGCTCCAGCCATATGTTCTCCCATCCTGCCCTCATGAGTATTCATTCTGAACTATATGATCTCCCCATCTGTCCCATGATCCTGACCCAACTGCCCCAAGATCCTGCCCCATGATCCTGCTTCATCTGTCTCCATCGTATCCATTCAGCCCAATGAACCTGCACCATGTCTCCATCCTGCACCATGATCCTGCCCCATCTGTCTCCATCCTGCCCCATCTGTGTCCATTCTGCCCTATATTCCTGCCCCATCTGTCTCCATCCTGCCCCATGTTCCTGCCCCATTTGTCTCCATCCTGCGCCCGTGTCTCCATTCTGCCCCATGTTTTTACATCCTGCCCAGTGTCTCCCATCCTGCCTCCATATCTCCATTCTGCCCCATGTGTCTCCCATCCTGCCCCTGTCCCCCATCCTGCCCCTGTGTCTCCCATCCTGCCCGTGTGTCTCCCATCCTGCCCCGTGTCTCCATCCTACCCCCATGTCTCCCATACTGGTCCCGTGTCTCCCATCCTGGTCCCATGTCTCCCAGACTGCCCTCGTGTTTCCATTCTGCCCCAGGCTTGCCGCTTTCAATAAAAAAAAAATAACACTTTCTCCTTACCTGACCGCGGTCCAGTACCGACGTCCACCCCAGGTATTTCAGAGCAGACTCGCCGGCGAATGACAATGACGTCATACGCCGGTGACATGCGTGCTGATGTCAGCTACCAGCCTCCGACTGGCTGGTGGCTTTTAACTATTGCCATGTGGGCTCGCATGGTAATAGAGTTTAACTGAACCTGCGCCTCGGACGCAGGTTCAGTTACTGCATCGGCAGAATCCTGCCGATGGGGCCCGATGACCCCCTTTGATCATCGGGCCCCATACGTCAGTCAGGACAGTAGTGCCCTGATGGCGGCCCTGTTTGGACCACATATGAGGTATCGGCATACTCAGGAGAAATTGTACAACAAATGTTGGGTCCATTTTCTCCAATCCTTGTAAAAATAAAAAAATTGTGGCTGAAACATTTTTGTGGGAAAAATGTATTTTTTTCATTTTCACAGATCAACATTTTAAAATTCTGTGAAGCACTTGTGAATTCAACGTGCTCACCACACATCTAGATAAATTCCTTAAAGGGTCTAGTTTTGAAAATGGCGTCACTTACATTTTTTTTTTATACTATTTAGGCACATCAGGGGCTCTCCAAACGTGACATGACACCGGCAGGCTATTCCATCAAAGTCTGCATTCCAAAACTTCACTCCTTCCTTTCTGAGCACTGCTACTGCAGAGTAGTTTTTCCCCATATATGGGGTATCTGCATACTGAGGTTAAATTGCACAACAAATTTTGGGGTCCATTTTCCCCTGTTACCCCTGGGGAACAAAAAACTTTTGGGCTAAAATAACATTTTTTTGTGGGAAAAATGTGATTTTTTTTTCATGGCTCTATGTTATAAACTTCTGTGAAGCACCTGAGAGTTCAAGATGCTCACCACACATCTAGATAAATTCTGTGAGAGGTCTAGTTTCCAAAATGGTGTCACTTTTGAGGAGTTTCCACTGTTTAGGCACATTAGGGGCTCTGCAAACGCAACATGGCATCCGCTAATTATTCCGGCTAATGTTTTATTCAAAAAGTCAAATTTCGCTCCTTCCCTTCCAAGCCCTGCTGTGCATCCAAACAGTAGTTTTTGTCCACATATTGGGTATCAGTGTACCCAGGAGAAATTGCAAAACAAATTATATGGTGCAATTTCTCTTATTACCCTTGTGAAAATACAAAATTTGGAGCTAAAAACATTTGAATAATTTTTTTTTTTATTTTCATCTCAACGTGAAACTCCTGTGAAGCACCTGGGCATTCAAAGTGATCACCACTAGAGATGAGCGACTTTGCCTTTTTTAGGGTCGAGTCGGGTTTTGGACCACCCGACTGTCCCAAAAGTCGAGTCGAACGAAGTTGGCCGACTAACTGAAAAGGTCGAGTCTGAGTCGAAAATCTGACCCCAATGGATTTGACCGTAATACAAAGAGCAGATATACGGTACTGTATCAGAAGCGTACAGCTGTATACGGTGTAGGGGAAAATTTCAATCTCCGTATATATTTCCGGAGTCACACACAGATAGTCAGCATGTATTTGTCGGTGATACCAGCCGCTACACGGTAGTGTGTGAGGAGCGTACACCTCTATACGGTGTGGGAAAAAATGAACGCTCGGTAACTGTGCAGAAAAAAATAATAAAAGTATTAGTGCTGTGTAAAAAGCAGTCTGCACAGCAGTGTACACACAGCAATACAGCTATCAGGCAGCCTAATAACCAGCGCTGCTGCACACAAGAAAATCCTCCCTTGTCACTGCACACTAACTGTACAGCACAATTGCTATCAGCACAAGCACAGAAGAACTTCTCTTTCCAGCCCTAACTCTCTCCCTACTGATAAACAGCGTCAGCAACCTCTCCCTACACTAAGATCGGCAGAAGTAAAATGGAGGTCGGAGGTCAGGGCTTTTATAGACACTATGACGCCCCAAAAGCAAGCCAATCACTGCAATGCCCTTCTCTAAGATGGTGGTGGCCGCTGCCCATGTCATCTCGTTGCCCACAGTGTATGTCCTTCCTTGCTCATTGGCTGAAAAAAGGTGCCTGAAAGCATTCTGGGAAATTCTATTTTGTCGCTCGTTTTGCCGACCGCATGGCCGACTGTACGCTATGGTCGGGTTTCGGCCAACGAAACCTGACTTTGGCGACAGTCGGCGACTTTTGAATCTGACCAACCTGTTTCGCTCAACTCTAATCACCACACATCTAGATAAGTTCCCTGAGGGGTCTAGTTTCCAAAATGGTGTCATTTGCATGGGGTTTCCACCATTTAGGTACATCAGATGCACTCCAAATGCGACATGGTGTCCACTAATTATTCCAGCTAATTTTACATTCAAAAATACATATACCACCTGTGACAGCAGTGAATATACCACCTGTGACAGCAGTGAATATACTACCTGTGACAGCAGTGAATATACTACCTGTGACAGCAGAGAATATACCACCTGTGACAGCAGTGAATATACCACCTGTGACAGCAGTGAATATACCACCTGTGACAGCAGTGAATATACTACCTGTGACAGCAGTGAATATACCACCTGTGAAAGCAGTGAATCTACCACCTGTGACAGCAGTGAATATACCACCAGTGACAGCTGTGAATATACCACCTGTGACAGCAGTGAATATACCACCTGTGACAGCAGTGAATATACCACCTGTGACAGCAGTGAATATACCACTTGTGACAACAGTGAATATACCACCTGTGACAGCAGTGAATATACCACCTGTGACAGCAGTGAATATACCACCTGTGACAGCTGTGAATCTACCACCTGTGACAGCAGTGAATATACCACCTGTGACAGCAGTGAATATATCACTTGTGACAGCAGTGAATATACCACCTGTGACAGCAGTGAATATACCACTTGTGGCAGCTGTGAATATACCACCTGTGACAGCAGTGAATATACCACCTGTGACAGCTGTGAATATACCACTTGTGACAGCTGTGAATATACCACCTGTGACAGCAGTGAATATACCACCTGTGACAGCAGTGAATATACCACTTGTGATAGCAGTGAATATACCACCCGTGACAGCAGTGAATATACCACCTGTGACAGCAGTGAATATACCACCTGTGACAGCTGTGAATATACCACCTGTGACAGCTGTGAATCTACCACCTGTGACAGCAGTGAATATACCACCTGTGACAGCAGTTAATATACCACCTGTGACAGCTGTGAATCTACCACCTGTGACAGCTGTGAATATACCACCTGTGACAGCTGTGAATCTACCACCTGTGACAGCTGTGAATCTACCACCTGTGACAGCAGTGAATATACCACCCGTGACAGCAGTGAATATACCACCCGTGACAGCAGTGAATATACCACCTGTGACAGCAGTGAATATACCACCTGTGACAGCTGTGAATATACCACCTGTGACAGCTGTGAATCTACCACCTGTGACAGCTGTGAATCTACCACCTGTGACAGCAGTGAATATACCACCCGTGACAGCAGTGAATATACCACCCGTGACAGCAGTGAATATACCACTCGTGACAGCAGTGAATATACCACCTGTGACAGCAGTGAATATACCACCGTGACAGCAGTGAATATACCACCTGTGACAGCAGTGAATATACCACCTGTGACAGCTGTGAATATACCACCGTGACAGCAGTGAATATACCACTTGTGACAGCAGTGAATATACCACTGTGACAGCTGTGAATTACCACCTGTGACAGCGTGAATATACCACCTGTGACAGCAGTGAATATACCACCTGTGACAGCAGTGAATCTACCACCTGTGACAGCAGTGAATATACCACCTGTGACAGCAGTGAATATACCACCGTGACAGCAGTGAATATACCACCTGTGAAGCAGTGAATATACCACCTGTGACAGCTGTGAATATACCACCTGTGACAGCTGTGAATCTACCACCTGTGACAGCTGTGAATATACCACCGTGACAGCAGTGAATATACCACGTTGACAGCAGTGAATATACCACCGTGACAGCAGTGAATATACCACCTGTGACAGCAGTGAATATACCACCGTGACAGCAGTGAATCTACCACCTGTGACTAGCACGTGAATCTTACCCCACTGTGACAGCAGTGAATATACCACCTGTGACAGCTGTGAATATACCACCTGTGACAGCTGTGAATATACCACCTGTGACAGCGTGAATCTACACCTGTGACACATGTGAATCTACCACCTGTGACAGCAGTGAATATACCACCTGTGACAGCAGTGAATATACCACCGTGACAGCAGTGAATATACCACCGTGACAGCAGTGAATATACCACCTGTGACAGCAGTGAATATACCACCTGTGACAGCTGTGAATATACCACCTGTGACAGCTTGAATTACCACCTGTGACAGCTGTGAATCTACCACCTGTGACAGCAGTGAATATACCACCGTGACAGCAGTGAATATACCACCCGTGACAGCAGTGAATATACCCTGTGACAGCAGTGAATATACCACCTGTGACAGCAGTGAATATACCACCGTGACAGCAGTGAATATACCACCTGTGACAGCAGTGAATATACCACCTGTGACAGCTGTGAATCTACCACCTGTGACAGCTGTGAATATACCACCGTGACAGCAGTGAATATACCACTGTGACAGCAGTGAATATACCACCTGTGACAGCTGTGAATCTACCACCTGTGACAGCAGTGAATATACCACCTGTGACAGCAGTGAATATACCACCTGTGACAGCAGTGAATTACCACCTGTGACAGCAGTGAATATACCACCGTGACAGCAGTGAATATACCACCGTGACAGCAGTGAATATACCACCTGTGACAGCAGTGAATATACCACCTGTGACAGCTGTGAATATACCACCTGTGACAGCTGTGAATCTACCACCTGTGACAGCTGTGAATCTACCACCGTGACAGCAGTGAATATACCACCCGTGACAGCAGTGAATATACCACTCGTGACAGCAGTGAATATACCACCTGTGACAGCAGTGAATATACCACCCGTGACAGCAGTGAATCTACCACTGTGACAGCAGTGAATCTACCACCTGTGACAGCAGTGAATATACCACTACCTGTGAACCAGCAGTGAATATACCACTTGTGACAGCAGTGAATATACCACTTGTGACAGCTGTTACGTGCTGCGAATATACCACCTGTGACAGCTGCGAATATACCACCTGTGACAGCAGTGAATATACCACCTGTGACAGCAGTGAATACACCACTGTGACAGCAGTGAATATACCACCTGTGACAGCAGTGAATATACCACCTGTGACAGCTGTAAATATACCACCTGTGACAGCAGTGAATATACCACCTGTGACAGCAGTGAATATACCACCTGTGACAGCAGTGAATCTACCACCTGTGACAGCAGTGAATATACCACCTGTGACAGCAGTGAATATACCACTTGTGACAGCAGTGAATATACCACTTGTGACAGCTGTGACAGCTGCGAATATACCACCTGTGACAGCTGCGAATATACCACCTGTGACAGCAGTGAATATACCACCTGTGACAGCAGTGAATACACCACCTGTGACAGCAGTGAATATACCACCTGTGACAGCAGTGAATATACCACCTGTGACAGCTGTGAATATACCACCTGTGACAGCAGTGAATATACCACCTGTAACAGCAGTGAATATACCACCTGTGACAGCAGTGAATCTACCACCTGTGACAGCAGTGAATATACCACCTTTGACAGCAGTGAATATACCACCTGTGACAGCAGTGAATCTACCACCTGTGACAGCAGTGAATATACCACCTGTGACAGCAGTGAATATACCACTTGTGACAGCAGTGAATATACCACTTGTGACAGCTGCGAATATACCACCTGTGACAGCTGCGAATATACCACCTGTGACAGCAGTGAATATACCACCTGTGACAGCAGTGAATACACCACCTGTGACAGCAGTGAATATACCACCTGTGACAGCAGTGAATATACCACCTGTGACAGCTGTGAATATACCACCTGTGACAGCAGTGAATATACCACCTGTGACAGCAGTGAATATACCACCTGTGACAGCAGTGAATCTACCACCTGTGACAGCAGTGAATATACCACCTTTGACAGCAGTGAATATACCACCTGTGACAGCAGTGAATCTACCACCTGTGACAGCTGTGAATCTACCACCTGTGACAGCAGTGAATATACCACCCGTGACAGCAGTGAATATACCACCCGTGACAGCAGTGAATATACCACCTGTGACAGCAGTGAATATACCACCTGTGACAGCTGTGAATCTACCACCTGTGACAGCTGTGAATATACCACCAGTGACAGCAGTGAATATACCACTTGTGACAGCAGTGAATATACCACCTGTGACAGCAGTGAATATACCACCTGTGACAGCTGTGAATCTACCACCTGTGACAGCAGTGAATATACCACCTGTGACAGCAATGAATATACCACCTGTGACAGCAGTGAATATACCACCTGTGACAGCTGTGAATCTACCACCTGTGACAGCTGTGAATCTACCACCTGTGACAGCAGTGAATATACCACTTGTGACAGCTGTGAATATACCACCTGTGACAGCAGTGAATATATCACTTGTGACAGCAGTGAATATACCACCTGTGACAGCAGTGAATATACCACTTGTGGCAGCTGTGAATATACCACCTGTGACAGCAGTGAATATACCACCCGTGACAGCTGTGAATATACCACCCGTGACAGCAGTGAATATACCACCTGTGACAGCTGTGAATATACCACCTGTGACAGCTGTGAATCTACCACCTGTGACAGCAGTGAATATACCACCTGTGACAGCTGTGAATATACCACTTGTGACAGCAGTGAATATACCACCTGTGACAGCAGTGAATATACCACTTGTGACAGCTGTGAATATACCACCTGTGACAGCTGTGAATCTACCACCTGTGACAGCAGTGAATATACCACTTGTGACAGCTGTGAATATACCACCTGTGACAGCAGTGAATATACCACCTGTGACAGCAGTGAATATACCACCTGTGACAGCAGTGAATATACCACTTGTGACAGCTGTGAATATACCACCTGTGACAGCAGTGAATATACCACCTGTGACAGCTGTGAATATACCACCTGTGACAGCAGTGAATATACCACTCATTACAGCTGTGAATATACCACCTGTGACAGCAGTGAATATACCACTCATGACAGCTTTCCCTTCATATGTATGCTAAGCTACATAACACATTCGAGCAAGGATTTTCCATAACTGCACAACCTTTGCAATCTGCTGATTGAGATTGCAATCAGAGTGGTGTGTGCTCAGTGCAGTCCTCTTCTCTTTATGTCAGTTGATAAGGCAATCTGCAGTCCATGTGGAAGACTGCGAACGGACCCAATGTTAGCCTAGATGCTAATTCACATGGGCTATCTTTCAAACAGACCTCAGGTCAGGTCGACTCTGGAGACAGGCAATCAGAACCAGTCATGTTTGCAATTTGTGGCTGTAAGTCGACCATCTGAACTTCGGCTGAATTCACAAGTCTGTAATTTTTATCGGATGGCATCTATCTGCTGCTCTTTTGCATAGCCACTCACTTCAATGGGCTAATTTGGTCCTCACAACAGGTGAAACTAGGACATGACTATTTTCTTTTGAGGATTTTTTGATCCGCAAAGCAGAACAGACACGTGAAAATAGCTGTAGACTATCATGTGTCTGTATGCTATCCGTTAAAAAAAATAGTAAACATATTCCAAAAACAGACATGTAAATGAGGCCTTATCTTGACCTTTGGCGCTAACTTGTCACCAGGTGAGGCACAATGTCAGCAATTGTTAACCTTGACCCCGAGATAGTCACAAGTCATTAATGGTCACCTATGACCACGGTCACAAGTTAAGCTCATAGGTCAAACTTGAGAAGTACTGATCTGTGACCTTGATGAGATGTGAAAATCAAGGTGAAAATTTTGACAGTAGACAAAGGTGTCTCAAGGTCAGTATTCAACAAGTAGGCAGGTATTTTACTGACCCATATTGGACGTTGGCCAATCTGTGACTTTTTTGTTCTCTACACCAGTCCAATACCCAGAACAAAAAGCCATTGAGAAGAGCAGCTCTAGGAGGACTCACTGTATGACAGCTTCTTGTTGATAGAGCTACTACAACCTCTCCTTGGCTTAATTTTTTAGGGGTCACCAAAGCAGACAGTCCTTTTAAACCAGAAAAAAACAAAATTGAAAGCTCATTTCAAGTTGAAGAAGCAGGTACTGGATATGCGAATCGATAACAGACGAGGACTCTTGAAGAACAGTTTTTGGATTCTCAGTTTATTATTATTAAGCAAGCTTGAGCAATGAGTTCTCTGCCTTTCAGTCACGTTTTACAGTCATCCCCAAGCTTCTTCCTCATCCCAACAGATGCAGTCGATTCTCATAATTGTGCACAAAAATTGGTTATTGCTTCCTGCGCCAAGTCTATGTACATCTATAAAATGTCAAAAAGACGCCATATTGCCCAATAAGAAAAAATTACTCCTTGCCCTCTCTAGTCTCTCGCCAACCTATAAATGCAAGTCTATAGCTGATGACATCTTGAAATGAGCAGCTTCCTCCTGCCGGCCATAGATGAAACCACTTTCTTGAAAGACGTTTAATTTTAATAGATGTCGTTGAAGGTGATGTCATCAAGGCCAAATAGCTTAAAACTCTATGACATCATAGATGCCATGATAACCGTGATGGATACTCATTCATATTGGGCATAATATAAAGATATCTATGGTGACTTCTACTTGAACTAAGAACAATTCTACTTTTTGGTCTGGGTATGAGCCCTAAAATTTAAATATGGGAGTCTTATGTAATTGGAGATGTCTACCATTTACCAGAAATGGGGGCTCTTAGCAACGGAAACCTCATTCATCAAACCACCAGCAGACACAGAATGAAAAGAACAAAACATGGGCCCTTCGCAGTCTAATAGCTCATCATAGTGCACAATTTCACATCTTTGGAGATAGAAATGGGGCCCCTTAATCTTGGGCCCCTGTGTGGCTTCACAGGTTGAACTAACGATATGTTCACCTCTACTTCAAACTATGAAAGTTGGATTTTCCTGGGTTGTCCATGGACATAGCAGAAGGTTTTCCTCCTTACGATATGAGACAAACTAGCGGGGGGCATCTCCAAACAAGACCTCTTGCATGGGTAAAGCGGAGACACCTTTGCATTACAGAGACACCCATAAACCCCGGAGCAAACAGCTGAGGTCACCGTTGCATGAGCTTCATTTCGACAGAAAAAAGTTCTCGGGTTGAAATGAACCCCGTTAAATTACGTACCTTCTTTGCAAAATTTGTACTGCCATCTAGTGTTTCAAGTAGCGCTTATATCTACGTATCTTGCGAATTCCGCATTCCTTCATGTCATTTGGTTATTCCAGCTGCCATCTTGTGTTTAAAGTAGTGCATTACAAACGTACTACATATTTTGTAGAATAACTCATCATATCTTATAAGCTGGAGGACTGTCAGTTCAGGTTATTTTTTCATCTCCCGAAAGCCCTATAATACTGCTTGAATACAAAGATTTATTAACGGGTATTTACGTCCAACTCCATATTGGAGAATATTATTTTGCTCCTGTCACGATAATTCGGCTCCAGAAATACTGTCAGTTTTGGTCATCTTGGTTTGGTTTTAGTTCATATGCGTTCTGCTTGCATTTCATGCCAAATGCCTGTGGCTACAGCATGCAAATGTGAGTCAGTCTACAAGAGTTGCATCCTACTAGAGTGAAAATAGAGATGGACCCTGCTACTGTTCTAGGAGTCAAGGGTTAGGCATCTGTCAGGCGTCCATAGCGGGGCCGTATTTTACCGTCCATATTATAAGTTAGGTCGGATCGGTAGATTTGCTGTTGAGTCAGAACGTGCCGCGATAATATGAGCAGTAAAATGCAGCCGCATTAAGGGCGCCGGATCCAGGCCTTAGAAAGGGCTATTGCTCATCAGCATCAGTTCCATTCTTCGTGTTGATGCATAAAGGTCTTCTAGATGATTGTGTTGTGTTGTGTTGATGATTGTGTTGTGTGGTAATGTCTGTGGTGATAGCATGCCCCAGGCACACAGCTGATTACCCATGAATGAGATGTACTGATGATGCTACGACTAAGACATAATAATATAGAATAACGAGTACAGTGGCATTGATTCACAGCAGCTGACAGAGACTAATAGGAATAGTGCGCTTCCTGCTAAGTAGAAGGTGTCCTCACTTCTGCCCACACAGTGTAATAGGGAGAGAGGGTAGACTTTTGCATATTTTAACAGGGCACGACTGTATGAGCTATGAAGCTGCTTTTCTCCCAGGTTATGAACTGGTCTTTCCATTTTTTAGGGTGGCACAATCGGGAGGCAGATATGATTCAGCCCCTAACACTGTTTTGTAATGTAGACAAAAGACTGATATGTCTCCACCCCCTGCAGGGTGATACAGATAGGAGGCTATGAGTCTCCTCCCCCTGCAGGGTGCTACAGATAGGCTATGAGTCTCCTCCCCTGCAGGGTGATACAGATAGGAGACTATGAGTCTCCACCCTCTGCAGGGTGCTACACATAGGAGGCTATGAGTCTCCTCCCCCTGCAGGGTGATACAGATAGTAGGAGCTATGAGTCTCCTCCCCCTGCAGGGTGCTACAGATAGGAGGCTATGAGTCTCCACCCTCTGCAGGGTGCTACACATAGGAGGCTATGAGTCTCCACCCCCTGTGGGGTGATACAGATAGGAGGAGCTATGAGTCTCCACCCCCTGCAGTTTGATACAAATAGGAGGAGCTAACAGTCTCCACCCACTGCACGGTGCTACAGATAGGAGGAGCTATGAGTCGCCTTCCCCTGTGGGGTGATACAGATAGGAGGAGCTATGAGTTTCCAACTACTGCAGGGTGTACAGATAGGAGGAGCTATGAGTCTCCACCCACTGCAGAGTGCTACAAATAGGAGGAGCTATGAGTCTCCACCCCTTGCAGTGTGATACAAATAGGAGGAGCTAAGAGTCTCCACCCACTGCAGGGTGCTACAGATAGGAGGAGCTATGAGTCTCCTCCCACTGAAGGGTGCTACAGATAGGAGGCTATAAGTCTTCACCCCCTGCAGGGTGCTACAGATAGGAGGCTATGAGTCTCCACCCTCTGCAGGGTGCTACACATAGGAGGCTATGAGTCTCCACCCCCTGTGGGGTGATACAGATAGGAGGAGCTATGAGTCTCCACCCCTGCAGTTTGATACAAATAGGAGGAGCTAACAGTCTCCACCCACTGCACGGTGCTAGATAGGAGGAGCTATGAGTCTCCTCCCACTGAAGGGTGCTACAGATAGGAGGAGCTATGAGTCCACCCACTGCTGGGTGCTACAGATAGGAGGAGCTATGAGTCTCCACCCCTGCTGGGTAATACAGATAGAAGGAGCTGAGTCTCCTCCCCCTGCAGGGTGATACAGATAGGAGGAGCAATGCATCTCCACCCCATCCAGGGACATACAAATAGAAAAAGCTATGAGGCTCCTCCCCCTGCAGGGTGACATAGAAAACATGAGTTATGAATCTCCTCCCCTGCAAGGTGATACAG
>JARQOD010000004.1:531960845-532080433 GCA_033576555.1 Oophaga sylvatica
GGACTTTGGGGCCTTCTCATGTGAGTTAAACCTCCTGCAACCCGGACGGGGGTTTGGGGAGAAGGGCCCAAAAACCACCTTGGCCCCTATCTGGACATTTTTTCGGGCTAGGAAGGAGGGGGGGGCTCCTTGTTCCCCGTGGGCGGGGGCTTAAAAAAACGTGTGGTGATTCCCTGGAAAAACCCCATTTCCCCTTTTAATTTTGGGTCAGCCCCCCCGCGGGTTCCGGTCCCTATCCCTTTTTCCCCGGGCCGACTCCGGGGGGCGGGGGGCTGTGGGAGGGGACATTTTGGGACCGAAAGGGGGCCATTCGGGGGCCCCAAAAAAATAAACCCCCGCCGACGCCCATCGGCCCCCCCGCCCACTTTTGCCCCGGCATTTAGGGGGGTCCCCGCCCGTAACATCGGGGTGCGTGTAATCCCCAAATTTCGAAACCCGCTTCGGGGGGGCCTTTTTAAGGGGTTTTGAACACCCTTTCCCTTTGGCTCCCGGTTTTCCCTTTCCGCCACGGGGGGGATCCCCGGGGACCTTCCATGTCCCCCTCCTGAAACCCTAATTTTCCCTTTTTCCCATCATCTCCCGGGGGGCATGGGGGTTGTTTACAGACGATTATGAGTGAAGCATTTTGGGTGCAAGGGGGGCGGGGAAAAAATTTTATTTGGGGTTTTGGGGGGTTATGGGCCTGGGGGTAGGTCATGGGAGCCTGCTGGGGTTCAGGTCCGCCGTTTCGCTGCCTTTGAGCGGAGGGCCCAAAAAAAAGGGGGGGGGCCCCCGGGGGGGGGGTTGTTTTTCGATTTCCCCCTCTGACAAGGGGAGTCTAAAACCCCGTCCCAGGGCTGTCCCCCATTCATCCCCGGGCCGCGGGGGCCCCGCCCCAAAAGGGGCGTATGTCCCCCATCTTCCCCCTTTTGGCTTCAGTGACTTGCTGCTCCCTTTCCCCCGGGGGTTGAAAAAAAAAGCCAGTGCGGGGCGACGTCTTTGGGACAAAGTTGCTTTTCCCCCTTTTGAGCATGCCCCGGGTGAGATTTCTCTTGGGGAAAAAGGGGGGACGTGCTAGGTCTTCAGAAAGCTCCTTTTGGTTCCCAGGGGTCCTGTGACTATGGAGTTTTGGCACAAATTTATTGGCCCCTTTTTTGGAGGTCCTGTAGCTTTTAAATTAAAAAAGGGGGGAAAAAGCTGAGCCCCCATGGTAAATAACCCTTTTATACTTTGCGCCAGTGTGGTCATGGGTGGGGGGGTTGGGGGCCCGGCTAAAATAAGCCCCTAAATCCGCCCTTAAAATTGGGGGGTTTTGGGGGGAAGGGTAGTTTGTCGGGTCGGTGTCCTAGTCCCCCATTTTTCCGGGGAAACCCGGGGAAAAAGGGGTTTTTTCCCCATTCAGGGCCTGCTTTCCCAAAAACCCCCCTAGTTTTGGGGGGGACTCCCGCGGGACTTTAAAGCGCTGATACGTTTTTTTTTGGGTTCGCTTAGCTTTAAACTGTCCCCCTGGACCCTAACGGGACCAAAAAATTTTTGTCGGGGCTCTGGCGTAAAAAAGGGTTCGCTTTAAACCCGGGGGAACACCCCTAGGTTTTTTAACTTTGCGACTCTTTGGGGTTTAGGGGTTTTCGCACACATCGCCAATACGCTGCGGCCCCTTTTTGGGTTTTTGGGAGAAACAATTTCGCATTTAAACCCCCCAAAGGCTGGGGTTTTTATTTTGGCGACCTGGGGGAACAGAGTTCGCTTCCGCGTTTTTTTCCCAACCAGGCCCGCCTGCCGGGGGAAAAGGGGGGTGCGAAGCCCTTTCCCCTAACCCAAATTTTTTGGGGTCCCCCCGCAGACCCTTACACATCTCACAACTTTTAAAATTAAGTATAAAAGAATCCGTCAACAAAGTAAAAAAAAATCTTTAAAATGTAAGAAAAAAGGTCTTCATTCCAAAAAATTTGAAACCCTTTGAAGGTATTTCAAGGGGGTCATGATCTCTCTCACTATGATGAAAGAAAAAAAAAAAGGGAAAAAAAAGAATTCCCCCGCTGCGAGGATAATTTAATCAGAGATCCAGCAGTTGGGACAGCCCCGGAAAAAGCCCCCAAAAAAGTGCACAAATTCAAAAATCAGACCCCCCCCCAACATCAATTGTGGGGGGAAAAGTGAAAACATGTTTTTTTGGGGGAATTTTTTTGAAAGAAGCCACACCGATGATTTTCGAGAAAGAAGGAAGACTTGTTTGGACCAACTGGGGCTGTTCAGTAAAAAATTTTAGTTTTTTTTTCCCAAATTCATCAAGTTAGGCGAAAAAAAGGGGGGGTTTTTTCTCTTATGGTGCCCCCTACACTGGGGGGGTTTTTGTGAGATGCTGGGATTTTTGGGTAGTTCAATGTTTGTTTTTTTCCCAAAAATTTAAAACCACTTCCCCCGCATGACTTCCACACATTATACAACGACATTATCCCCCAAAACTGGTTTGCACTTAGGGAAACCCCATTTTTCGTAAAAAAAAATTTGCCCAAAACTCCCTTCAGGCAATGAAGCGTTTGACCAAGAACAGAAGGTTGGGGGGTATCAGGAAGGGGTCCCCCCAATTACCGCCAAACCTAATTTTTTGGTTACATAATTCCCTCCCCCAAAGGAAAAAAAAAAGCCAAATACATAAAGGGTTAAAACCTTTCTCCAAAAATTTTGTCGCTCACAAAAACCCATTTTTTATGTGTATGGGGAAAACCCTTTCCAACCTTTTTAAAAAGCTTCTGTTCCCCATGATTCTTTTGTGGTAAGGCAGGGTTTAGAAAAGATGGACCAAAGCACCCCAAAAAATTCCCCGCAGGGGGAAAAAGTATTCAACACTGTGGGAAAAAAATTCCAATGTTTGCCCCCATAAACCCTTTTTTAAAGTTTGCCTTGGGGGGGTTAAACATCATCAAGTAAAACAAAGGTACTGGGGGGGGAATTTTAAAATAACAAATATTTGTTTTTTTCCGTTTTCTTTGCCCCCTGTTCCTAGGGGTTTCTTCTTTTTTGGGGGCCCGAGTTTTAATCTACAATGTGCATTTTCCCCAAATTTATAAACCCCCAAACTTAAAAAACCCTTTTTATGTAAAAATTAGAAAAAAATTTAAAACAGGGCTGGGGAAAAAATATTTTTTCCCCCGAGCCCCATGGTTTTGGGGGAAATTTTTGTGGGTTTTGGCCACCCGGGAAAGGGGTTCAACTTACCGGGGGGGGTTTTTTTTTTCCAATATTTTTATATTAAAACCTTGCCCCTACTGGGGTGGGCTTGGCCCCCTTCCATTTATTTTGAGCCCTTTGCTGGCTCCACATGGGGTTTTACAATTGTCCAGCTGTTTTGTGACATTTTTTCCCAGCCCTCTTAAGGAAAATTAGAGAAAAACCCCAGCCCTTAGTTTTAGACTCTTTTTTTTGAGGGTTTTTGAGTAAAAACCCCCATAGGTTAACCCCCTTTTTTCTCTTTTTTAACCCCCTTTTTGGGGGTTTCTGCATTTCAGGAACTGTTTTAGACCTGTTTCTTTTGGGGGACATCTTTGCAAACTCCTGTGGGTTCCTTTTTTTTCCCAAAATGGTTTTGTTTCGGAATTTAAAAATTTTTCCCTCTTCATCCCCCCGGGGGTTCCTGTTTTTTCCAGTATGCCCAAGCCTCGTTTTTTTCCCTCCCCCAAAACCTGTGCGCCAACACCCTGGGCCCTATTTCCCCTTGACTTGGGGGCTTCATGATTTTCCCCCCAATAGCCAACCCCCTGGCCTAAAAGAAAATTACTGTTTGCCTGTTTTTGGGGGAAAAATTTTTTCCCATAAAATTAACGGGAATTTTAAGGAAAAGCTGTTTAATAGCCGAAAAAAACGGTTTTTGGTTTATGAAACCATACATATGGAGGTAAGGGAAAAAAAGGGGTTTTCAAAAAAATTAAATTTTTTTGCTCTTTTTTTGGGGAAACAAGTTTTTTTCCCCCCTTAAAGGTCAATTTTCTTTATAAAAATTAAATTTTACAAAGGTATATTTTTAAAATTTATTTGGCTCCCAAAAAGTTGTTAAAGTTTTTAAAGGGTAATTAAAAAATTTTTTCCCCCCCCCTTTTCCCCGAATCCCCCTTCAACTTGGAAAGGGGGCTGCAGTTTTGGGTTTTCTAAAATTGTGGACAAAATTGGGCACCCTTGTTTTAATTGACCACGGGGCTAAGGGGACGACCATCTTTAGTAACTCCTACAGAAGGCCCAAAACACATATTGTCACAGTTTAAACTTTTTTAAGTCCCTCTCTATGAGAGAGAAGATAATTTTTTTTTGGGAAATCAATAAAAAAAATTTTCTTTTAGTTCATCTGCTGACAGCGGGCCAAATTTTCGATCTCCTGATAAATGAAGTACAAAAAAAAACCCCCAAATAAAAAAATAACCCAACCAAAAACCCAAAAAACTGGTGATTTATTAGAAAAAAACCCCATTATTATTTTTTTAAAAATAAATGAAAACAGAAAAGAAAAATTTTTTTAGTTTTATTACCCCTTCACCCCAAAGGGGGGTTTCCCCCCTTTTTAAAAGGGGGGCCCCCAAAATTTTTTAAAAATTTCGGCCCACTGTCTCTTTATGGTTAAAACTCGGGAAAACGTTTAAAGGATCCGGGGTTTGGGGGAATTTTTTTTGGGAAAATTATTTATTAAACGGGGAAAAAAAATTTTTGGGTTATACTTCTTTTTTTTTTAAAAAAAAAAAAAGGGGGCGAAAAAAAAAAATTTTGTTTTTTTAAAACTTTTTTTTTTTTTTTCCCTTTAAAACAGAAGATATGCCCCCAAAAAATTTTAAAAAATTAACATTTCCCACAGTTTTTTTTAACATCAAAATTTTTGGGAAAAAAATTTTTTTTGTTAAAATTAAAAGGGGGGTTTTTAAAATTTTCCGGGTTTTCCCATTTTTACAACAAAATTTAAAACCCCTTTTTTTGAGCCCACCTCACTTTTGAATCATTTTGGGGGGTTTTATAGGGCAAAAAACCCCCCAAAAAGTGCCCTTAAAAAAACCACCCCTCAAGGACCCCAAAACCCCTTTTCAAGTTTTTTAAATAACCCTTCAGGTACTTCCAGGGGGGAAGAAACGGGAAGGGAAAAAATTAATATTTAACTTTTAGCCACAAAAAGTTTTTTTAAAACTTTTTTTATTTTAAAAAGGGTTTTAAAAAGGAAAAGGGGCAGAAAAATTTGGGTTGAAAAATTTTCCCTTTGAAAACGCCATCCCCAGGGGGGGGGAAAAAAACCATTTTTTTGGGCACACGGCAGACTGTAAGGGAAGGACGCCGTTTTTTTTAAAACTAAATTTTGGCAAATTTTGAATTAGATTTTTTTTGTTTTGGAAAACCCCGGAAACCCCAAAAACGGGGAAAACCCCCCCCAAACCCCCTTTGGGGAAACAACCCCCAAGGACTTATTAATTTTTTTTGAGCCTTTAAAAACCCCCAAATTTTTTTACAAAGTTATTGCCCTGGTGAAAAAAAAAAAAAAACCCTTTTTTTTTTTTTAAAAAAATGAAAATTTTTTTTTCGCCCCAAATTTTTTTTTTTCACAAGGGGTAAAAAAAGAAATTGGACCCAAAATTGTTTCCAATTTCCCCTGATTCGTGTACCCATATGTGGGATAAAATATATGGGCGCACGTCGGGGTGGGGAAACGAAGTGTGACTTTTTTGGGTTTCAGACTTTGATGGAATGTCTGGGATCAGTCGCTTGGGGGGCCCCTTAGCGTTAAACATGGGAAACCCCCAATCCCCCCTTTTGGAAAAAAAAGACCCCAAAAAGGAAAATTTTTAAGGGTGGTAGCACTTTGCCCCCCAAGTGTTTAAGAATTTTATAACAACCTAAAAATAAAAAACCCCTTTTTTTTTTTTTCAAAAAAGATTTTTTCCCCCCCAATATTTTTTTTCCCCCCGGGTAACGGAGAAATTGGACCCAAAATTTGTTTTCCAATTTTTCTGGTTGGAACCCAATATGTGGAGTAAAAAAGGGGGCCCCGGGGGGGTCAAGGGGGGAAAAGGCTTTTTTGGTTTTAGATTTGATGGAAGGTTGGGGGGGTCATGTCGCATTGGGGAGCCTGTGAATCAAAAAGGGGAAAACCCCCCCCCAAGTGCCCCCCTTTTGGAAAAACCCCAAAAAAAATTATTAGATTGGGGTACCTTTTAACCCCCCAAAAGCTTCACAGAAGTTTAACGTACACGAAAAAAAAAATCCCTTTTTTTTTTTTTAAAAAATTTTTTTTCGCCCCAATATTTTATTTTTACAGGGAACGGGGGAAAAAATTTGGGCCCAAAAATTTTTGCCAGGGTCCGGTAGCGGTCCCCCAAATGTGGGAGTAAATACTTTTTGGGCGCCCGTGGGGCCCGGAAAAGGGAAATAGTGACTTTTTTATTGCAATTTGTAAAAAGGTCGGGGGGCAGGGCATTTTGGGGGCCCCTGAGCGTCTAAACGGGGAAACCCCCCCAAAAGGGCCCCTTTGGGGAAAAAAGACCCCACAGGAATTTTTTTTAGAGGTGGTGACACTTTGAACCCAATGCTTTTCCAAAATTTATAACGACGCCTTTAAAAAATAAAATCCTTTTTTTTTTTAAAAAAATGTTTTTTTCCCCCCCCAAAAAAATAAAAATTTTTTTTTTTTAAAGGGGGAAAGGAAAATTGGACCCAAAAGTTTTTGCCAATTTGGCCTGGGATGTGATCCCAATTGTGGGGTAAACTATTTTGGGCCCCACGTGGGGGGGGAAAGGGAAAAAACTTTTGGTTGCGATTTGATGGAAAAGGTCTGGGGCGTCATGTGCATTGGGACCCCGACGCCTAAACAGGGGAAAAACCCCCCCCCAAGGACCCATTTTGGAAAATAACCCCCCAAAGGGGAAATTATCTAAAGTTGGTGAGCCTATGAATCCAAGTTTTCACGAGTTTTTAACATACAGCCTTAAAAAAAAAAAAAAATCTTTTTTTTTTTACAAAAAGTTTTTCGCCCCATTTTTTAAATTTTCCCAAGGGTAACTTTGGGAAAAAGGACAAAATTGCCAATAACTCTTGTGGTCCAGGACGCGATCCCCCTATCGGGGTAAAAACTTTTTGGGCCCATGGCAAGCCAAATGAAGGGGACCGTTTTACTTTTTCAAGCAGTTTTTTGAATTGAAAATCGACCCATGTCACATTTGGAGAGCCCCTGAGTGCCTAAACACGGAAACCCCCCAATTCAAATCAACCCAACCCCAAAACCCCCCCAACCCCAATCCCAACCATAACCCCAAAACCCCAACCTAAACACCCTATCCCTAATCCCAACCCTAACCAACCCCAACTTAGCCTTTTTGATCGCTTTTTATTTCGATTTTTGGGAGGTTAGAATGAACAAAAATCAGCAATTCATGAATTTCTTTTGGGGGAGGCGTTTGTACCGTTCCGCGTGTGGTAAAATTGATAAAGCAGTTTTATTCTTCGGGTCAGTACGATTACGGCGATACCTCATTTATATCATTTTTTTTATGTTTTGGCGCTTTTATAGAATAAAAACAATTTTATATAAAAAATCATTATTTTTGCATCGCTTTATTCTGCGAGCTATAACTTTTTTATTTTTTTGCTGATGATGCTGTATGATGGCTCATTTTTTGCGGGACAAGATGACGTTTTCAGCGGTACCATGTTTATTTATATCCGTCTTTTTGATTGCGTGTTATTCCACTTTTTGTTCAGCGGTATGATGATAAAGCATTGATTTTTTGCTTCGTTTTCTTTTTTTTTTTTTTTTTAAGGGGTTCATTAAAGGGGTTAACTAGTGGGACAGTTTTATAGGGGGGTCGTTACGGACGCGGCAATACCAAATATGTGTACTTTTATTGTTTTGGTTTTTTTATTTACAGGAAAGAATGAATTTATTGGGGAATATTTTTTTTTTTTTTATGATTTTTTTTTACCACTTTTTATTTTTATTTTTTTTACTTTTATACTTTGTCCCAGGGTGGGACATCACTGTATTTTAGCAGATCGCTGGTGTGACAGTGTGCACAGCACTCTGTCACACCAGCGATCGCTCTGGCACTGCTGCAGGCTTCCCCAGCGCCTGCTCTCAGCAGGCACTGAGGAAGCCGCCTCCCTGCAGGACCCCGGCGCCATCTTGGATCCGGGGACCTGGAGGGAGGACGGACCCTCAGAACAGCGCGACACATCGCGCTGCTCTGAGGGTCTCAGGGGAGCGCGCAGGGAGCCCCCTGCCTGCGCGATCCTCCCCTGTGCCCCGGGTACACCGCGATCATGTTTGATCGCGGTGTGCCAGGGGTTAATGTGCCGGGAGCGGTCCGTGACCGCTCCTGACACACAGTCACGGGTGTCAGCTGTGATAATCAGCTGACACCCGGCGGCGATCAGCTGCGCTCCCCCCGGAAGCGCAGCTGATCGCCCATGACGTACTATTCCGTCCATGGGAATAAGGTCCAGGGTCACATGGACGGAATAGTACGTCTGATGGCAGAGAGGGGTTAACTAGGCTTGAGAAAGTATTCCACCCACTTAGCATTTTTCGAGTTTTGCCACCTCACAACCAGGAATTTGTATGTTTTTTTTTCTTTTTGAGGGTTTGCATCAGTTCATGTAAAGAATGTGTCTACAGCTGTGAACATTTCGTTTTCTTTTTATTGTGAAGTAAACAACAAATAGGACAAAATAACTTAAAAATTCAGTATGCATAACTATTCACCCGCCATTAATGAGTACTTTGTAGAGCCTCTTTTATGGCAATTACAGCTGCAAGTCACTTTGGATGAGTCTCTATTAGCTTTCCACATCTTGCCACTGCCACTGGGATTTTTGCCCATTCCTCGAGGCAAAATTGCTTCAGCGCCTTCAAGTTGCATGGTTACCCCTGGTGAACAGCAATCTTCAAGTCTGACCACAGATTATCTCTTGGGTTAAGGTCTGGGCTTTGACTAGGCCACTTTAAAACACACGGTTCCCCTTTAAACACTTGAATGCTGCTATCCCATTCTCAAATCACTGACACTGAAACAAGTTTTGCACAATAATATCCCTGTATTTTGCATCATCTATCTTCTTCCTCAACGCGAACAATGTTCCCTGTCCCTCCTGCCAAAAAGGTTCCCCACAGCATGATGCTGTCACCACCATGTTTCACTGCGGGGAGTGGTGTTCTTGGGGTGATGAGTTGTGTTGGTTTGGTACTAGACAGAGCGTTTACCTTGATGGCAAAAAAAGTTCAATTTTGGTCTCATCGGACAACAACACTTTCCTTCATAAATATGAAGAGTCTCACTCATGTCTTTTGGCAAATTCAAAACGAGCCTTACAATTTTTGTGTGTAAGTAAAAGCTTTTTTCTGCTCATTCTTCCATAAAGGTCACTTTTATGGAGTGTATGGCTTATTGTGGTTATATGGACAGATACTCCAGGCTCTGCTTGGGAACTCTGCAGCTCATTCAGGGTTACCTTTGGTCTCTGTTCTGCCTCTCTGATTAATGCCCTCCTTGCCCGGGCTGAGAGTTTTGGTGGGCAGCTATCTCTAGGCAGATTTGTTGTGGTACCATTTTCTGTCACGGGTGTGTCAGAGTCTGCAAACCGTTGCTCTGCATCTGACTGCAGAAGGTCTCAGCAGTTTGCTTTGTAGACTTCTTACTGGTCCTTCTGACTCTAGGACCCAGTGGCAGCCTTCCCTCGGCTCTAGTTGACACTCCTGGACCGGAGTGTTGCCAGTGAGATTTATATTTCCCTGTTAAGGCTTGGAGCTATGGCAGTCGGCCATCTTCCTGTTTGGTATTTGGAGGACGTCTGTGTTTCTCTCTGAGTCTACTCAAGCTAAGTGTTCTCCTTGTTTGTGTATCCCATCTGTCTTTAGTTATAGTGGGGATCGACCAGCGTTCACATAGTCTTTCTAACACTGTGCGTGACATTATCACAGGCCGTTCACGTTTGTAAAAAAAACTAACACGTGGTTTTTTTTGGTGTGTTTTTTTTAGTGTGTGTTTTTTTCTTTTGCTGGGTTCATGGATCTCGTTTCTATGCTGGCAGAGCAGCTGCAGAGGTTAGCACTGGAGATGACTGACCTTCATTCTGATGTTCAGCAACGGCAGCTGCTGCAGGCTCCCATTGTGGGGGACTCTGCAGGTAGGTCGGTCAAGCTTGAATCCAAAATTGCCCTCCTGGACAGGTTTTCTGGGGGTAGGGACAGTTTTTTTTTTTGTGTTTAAAGAGGCATACAAATTGTACTTTAAACTTTGTCCTTACTCCTCTGGAGATGAGGAGCAACAAGTAGGAATTATTATTTCACTGTTGAAGGAGAACCTCAGTCCTGGGCTTTTTCTCTGCCACAGGATTCTATGTGTCTCCAGTCTGTGGAAGAGTTTTACAGGGCCCTAGCCCTTATCTATGATGATCCTGACTGTATTTCCTTGGCTATATCCTGGCTGTGTCGTATTCAGCAAGGGGGTCGTTCAATGGAGACTTAGGCTATGTGCACATGTTGTGTATTGGGCTCAGGATTTTCCTGAGAGGATTCTGCATCTCTTTGTAGAATCTGCAGGTAAAAATCTGCGCGCTTTTGTGCGGATTTTGAGCAGATTTAATGCGGATTTTCCTGCGTTTTTACCCGTCCGGCTTTCTATAATGAAATGGGTGTAGAAACACAGCGGAACCAGCACAAAGAATTGACATGCTGCGGAAAATAAACCGCTGCGGATTCCGTGCGGAATTTTCTGCAGCATGTGCACAGCAATTTTTTTTCTCCATTGCTTAACATTGTACTGTAAAACACTTATGGATCTGCAGCGATTCCGCGCAGAAAATCCGCTGCAGATCCGCAACAAATCCGAAACATGTGCACACAGCCTTATAGCTCCGAATTCCACAGATGGTCAACTGATAATACAGTGGGGGAAATAAGTATTTGATCCCTTGCTGATTTTGTAAGTTTCCCACTGACAAAGACATGAACAGTCTATAATTTTAAGGGTAGGTTAATTTTAACATTGAGAGACAGAATATCACAAATAAAATCCAGAAAATCACATTGAATAAATTATATAACTTTATTTCATTTTGCAGTGAGAAATAAGTATTTGATCCCTACCAACCATTCAGACTTCTGGCTCCTACAGACCAGTTAGACTCCTAATCAACTCATTATCTGCATTAAAGACAGCTGTCTTCCATGGTCACCTTTATAAAAGACTCCTCTCCACAGACTCAATTAATCAGTCAGACTCTAACCTCTACAACATGGGCAAGACCAAAGAGCTTTATAATGATGTCGGGGACAAGATCATAGACCTGCACAAAGCTGGAATGGGCTACAAAACCATAAGTAAGACGCTGGGTGAGAAGGACACAACAGTTGGTGCAATAATAAGAAAATGGAAGAAATACAAAATGACTGTCAATTGACATCGATCTGGGGCACCATGCAAAATCTCACCTCGTGGGGTATCCTTGATCATGAGGAAGGTGAGAGATCAGCCTAAAACTACTCGGGGGGAACTTGTTCAAGACAGCTGGGACCACAGTCACCAAGAAAACCACTGGTAACACATTACGCCATAAAGGTTTAAAATCCTGCAGTGCCCGCAAGGTCCCCCTGCTCAAGAAGACACATGTGCAGGCCGTCTGAAGTTTGCCAATGAACACCTGGATGATTCTGTGAGTGTTTGGGAAAGGTGCTGTGGTCAGATGAGACAAAAATTTTGGTCTTTGGCATTAACTCGCCGTGTTTCGAGGAAGAGAAATGCTGCCTATGACCCAAAGAACACCGTCCCCACTGTCAAGCATGGAGGTGGAAACATTATGTTTTTTGGGTGTTTCTCTGCTAAGGGCACAGGACTACTTCACTGAATCAATGGGAGAATGGATGGAGCCATGTACCCTAAAATCCTGAGTGAAAACCTCCTTCCTTCTGCCAGGGCATTAAAAATGGGTCGTGGCTGGGTCTTCTAGTGACCCAAAACATACAGCCAAGGCAACAAAGGGGTGGCTCAAAAAGAACCACATCAAGGTCATGGAGTGGCCTAGCCAGTCTCCAGACCTTAATCTCATAGAAAACTTATGTATTATAAGATGCTAGAGAGATAAAAACGCAAATAGGGTCTTATCCGATGGTGAAGACAAAATATAAAATTTGATTGCACTCACCTTCTTTTCAAGGTATTCGGGTGTGTAATAACTCATCGGAGCTGACTGCTGCAGCAGGACCACTGGTCAGGCAAGTGACCAAACAATAGTATTCAAACTGGACAGATTCGTGGTGAAAAACCCGCGCTGCTGTACAAATCTCGATCCAACAGTAAAGATGAAAGTGATGGTTTATTTTCTTTCTCAACGCGTTTCAAAGTCACAAGGACTTCTTCTTCAGGTCTCATCTCCTGAAGAAGAAGTCCTTGTGACTTTGAAACGCGTTGAGAAAGAAAATAAACCATCACTTTCATTTTACTGTTGGATCGTGATTTGTACAGCAGCGCGGGTTTTTCAAAACGAATCTGTCCAGTTTGAATACATAGAAAACTTATGGAGGGAGTTGAAGCTCCGAGTTGCCAAGCGAAAGCCTCAAAATCTCAATGATTTAGAGATGATCTGCAAAGAGGAGTGGAGCAAAATTCCTCCTGACATGTGCGCAAACCTCATCAACTACAAAAAACGTCTGACTGCTGTGCTTGTCAACAAGGGTTTTGCCACCAAATATTAAGTCTGGTTTGTCAGAGGGATCAAATACTTATTTCTCACTGCAAAATGCAAATACATTTATATAATTTATACAATGTGATTTTCTGGATTTTATTTTTTATATTCTATCTCTCAATGTTAAAATTAACCTACCCTTAAAATTTATAGAATTGTCAGTGGGCAAACTTACAAAATCAGCAAGGGATCAAATACTTATTTCCCTCACTGTAAATATAATGAGCCGGCTCTCAGAAGCCAATTCCTTCAGGGCCTCACTGAAAGGTTAAAGGACGCATTAGCAGTGTATGAGACTCCTGTGTCAATGGAGGCTGTCATGTACTTGCCTATTCGGGTGGATAGACGCCTGTGGGACAGATGGGTAAGACCACCGTCTTCTGAGCCTTCTTTCTGGCACAATACCTGGGTGTTGGAGGGAAGGTCCAAGGGTGAACCTATACTTGCAGAGTTAGAGGAACCCATGCAGCTGGGAGGGACATTCACGCCGTATGTTTCCACTGACATTTGCAAGAAAAAGGGTGTATTTTTTTGTGGGAGGAGGGGACATTTTATTGGGGCTTGTCCTATGATTCCACAGAAAAAGAAACTTGATTAACCTTTGGGAGCCTGGAGCTTGATAATCAAGGGGTATGTTCATTTTCAGCCTGCAATTCTTGGTTTGTCCTGATAGCAGAGTGGTGCTAGAGAGCAGGTATGAAAACATTTCTGTGGTTGTGGACATTGGAGCTGGAGTCAGTATGGTGGAAGCTGAGTTTGCTAGAACTGACTTGTCTGCTCTACCTTGGCTAAACCTATTCCTATTTGCGCCATCGACTCAGCACCACTTGCACAGAGAACACTAACACAAATTGTTCATAACATAAGACTGAAGGTGGGGTCTTCGCATTATGAAATAATCCCTTATGTCCTTTAGGGTCTCCACACTCCAATGGTTCTGGGTTTGCCCTGGTTGCTGAAGCATAATCCAACTGTGGATTGGAAATCCAGAGAGATTGTAAAGTGGGCAGATTACTGTCATGGTAACTGCCTAATTGTTTCCCCTTCTGCAGTATCTACTTGCCGGTATTTTTTTCTGACTTTGATGACCCTGCCCCAATTTTGCAGAAGGGGATAGGCATCTTGGACTTGTACCCTCACCTGGATGGTGAGATGTTGGAGGCTGAGGGAGACACCCCTGCCTCCAGCCCTTCTGGGCGGTTGTTTGTGCCATCTAATTTGTGCCGCAAAGTAACTAGAGAATATCATGACTCTGTACTTGCTCGTGACCCAGGTGGTAAGGCAACCACCAACCTCCTTTTTCGTCATTTTTGGTGGCCGGGTTGTATCTGGATGTGGTTGAACAGGTGTCTGCTTGCAGTGTTTGCGCACATTCTAAAGTACCTCATACCCGTCCATCAAGTCCAGTTTCGCAACTACCTGTTCCTAACAAGGTTAGGGGAAACAGGTATAAACGTATGATTGTCAGTAAACGTGTGCCATGTGTGGACCCAAATGTGAATGATTCTGTGTGGTTGTCTACCAGGAAGTTCAGGCTGAGGGTTCCTTACTGGAAGTTGGGACCTAGATTAATTTGTCCCTATAGGATAACCGCCTTCATTGGTCCAGCAGTGTTTCGTCTTGAGCTACCTCTGTCATGATCCCAGTGCAGGTTGGACCTGCATGCCAGGGGTTAATGTTTTGATCCCAGTACAGGCTCGTACATGCACACCTGGGCCTTGGTTCGGGGAGAGCTTCTTATAGCCCTAGGAAGCGCCAATCCCCGTCAGTTATACTTTCGCCCTTGGCAGAGTGTGCTGACCCCTGAGTGTGTTTGTGCTGTGTTCTGGTTTGCCTGATACTTTGGTTTTGACTCTGTCTGTTCTCTGGATACTGATTGTTGGATTCTGTTTCTGTACCTTCTCTGTCTGTTTGGTTTTAACCTCTGCCTGGCCCCGACGATCCACTCTGTCTTATCCTTGGTACTATACTGCTATCTCGTGCTTTGACCCCGGTTTGTTCTGATTTACGTCTCTGTCTTTGCCCCTGGGTAACTGTCCCATAGTTACCTTTTTAGGAGTTTTCCTTCAGCTTCTAGCTCTCTGGAGCTGAAACCACGCCCCCCAGCCATCAGGTGATTCAGGTCCTGAAACTATCTCTCTCCTGCCCTGCTCACCCTGCGTTCTTAGGAGCCTGAAGCTGTCTTCGGTACCCGTCTTCCGGGAGATTGCACTGGTGTGTTCTCTGGCAATCCTTTCCGTGATACCTCAGGCTCTTAAGATCTACAATGTTTTTCAGAGGTCTTGGCTCAAGAGATATGTGGAACCTCTTGAGCCCTCACCCCTACCGCTGCCCCAATAATGGTTGATGGAAACCTAGAGTTTCATATTTCGAGGATTGTAGATTCTCGCCTCCTACGTCGTTCCCTACAATACTTGTTCATTGGAGGGGTTACTGTCCAGAGGAAAGGATATGGGTTTATGCATCAGAGGTGAATGTTCCCAGGCTGGTTCGTTCATTCGACACCTCTTATCCTGAGAAACCAGGTCCTAAGTGTCCGGAGGCCACTAGTAGAAGGGGGTTACTGTCTCTGATGTGTCAGAGGCTGCAGAAGGTCTCAGCAGTTGGCTTTGCAGACTTCGTCCTGGTCCTTCTGACTTTAGGACCCAGTGGCAGCCTTCCCCGACTCTAGTTGACACACCTGAACCGGGGTGTTTATAACTCCCAGCTTCCTAGTGGGAGTTGCCGGTGATATTTCCATTTCCCTGTTGAGGCTTGGAGCTATAGCAGTCAGCTATCTTCCTGTTTGGTGTTTGGAGGACATCTGTATTTCTCTGAGTCCACTCAAGCTAAGTGTTCCCCATGTTTGTGTATCCCATCTGTCTTTAGTTATAGTGGGAATCGACCAGTGTTCACCCTGTCTTTCCCTAAGCAGGGCTTACTGCTAGGGTCAGGCAGGGATTAGGATTCCTGCTCGGCGATAGGTGCAGAACCTATATACTGACACTTAGGGCAGACAGGTTGACGTTAGATCTGCCAAGGGGTCTCCACTCCCCGCTTCCCTAGTACTGGGTTTCCTTCCCCTTATCCCTTTGTGTTGCACTTAGTCTTTCCTACACTGTGCGTGACATGTTCTTTCCATTTGATGATAATGGATTTTATGGTGTTCTTTATTATTATTATTATAGCACCATTTATTCCATGTGAAAAGGGGTATACATAATAAATACACATTTATAATAAACTATCTTGATGGCAGCCTTCCTTTCACTAAGAATATGACTTATGAAGGTAGCTACTTGCACCAGAAATTTTTGGGGGCTTCATGGCAAAGGGGTGAATACATATGCACATGCCAATTTTTAGTTATTTGATCCATTAATTTAATTTACGCCTATATTTTTCTCACTTCACTTCACCAACTTAGACTATATTACTGCTGACGCATCACACACAATTCAGATTGCAAAAATATTTAAGCACAGGTTGCAATATAACAAAATAGGTAAAAGGCCAAGGGGGTGAATACCTTTGCAAGCCACTGTACTGTTCATATTTGGCTCTACTAGCCAGCTCGAGCATTTGTCACGAGAAGTTTCAAATGACATACTTGTGGACACGTGATGACCACTGGAACAAGCTAGCAATGCCAAATCAATGCTTGTCGAAAGTTGGCCTGGAGCGAAAACCTCCCTTAATAAAATCATAATTTCCTAACTCCCAGGCCATGCATGTAAGATTCTATATGGTCATAGTGCCCTCTTCTTGCATCAATTTTCCAATTTGGAGACAGAATGTCAAACTTTTGAGGCGTTTAAAAAAAATTATTGAAAGGATTAAAGGTGCACTGTACTTCTCCAGTGAAGACAGGGCTTTTGGCTTAGGCTATAAGCTTGAGATCCTTAGCAAATTTGCAATCCTCTACTTTCACTTTGATTCAATAGGGTCTAAAGCCTGACATACATATTAGATGACTGTTGGACGATAGCCATCTCTGCCGTCTTTCCCATACACAGGAGTGCTCATTCAGCCAACCGTTCTTCTGTTCTCTGTGAAAGAGCCATCAACAAACATCTGTGGATGGCTTATCTCCTGGAGAACAAATTGATCAGCAGTCCAAAATTGGAAATGTCCAAACGACATCCGCCCACATTGAGTATTTGTCTGGGACCTCCATACACATCACATCGATATTGGCCAGTTGAGGCTAACATTAGTCTTTCTGAATGAGGAACTTAAAACAAGGGACTATGTATAGATGATATCTACTGTATTCTGTACAGTACTTGGAAGAATATATGGAACTATTCATGATATACTGTATAGATACAGAAATATAAATATTGTCCTTCCTTCATCCTTATTGATTTGTATGTGATAAAGAGTAACTGTATGCTTATACTGGTGCGTAAATGGATTTCCAGTATTCTCCACTGGTGAGATCGTTCACACTGATGCACTCAGTACATTTTCTCTTTTTTCCATACTACACGTTCTCCACGCAAAGGTTGAGAGCTTTTAATTCAGCTCCAATGTATCTCCATCTGCCATTGGCCTCCACAGTTTCTATTCTACATAGTGGTTCCTTTCATTGTGCCCTTTTAAAGGGAATCTGTCACCCCAATATTGCCATATCAGATAAAGATATGGCTGAATAGTGCGTCCCCTAACAAAGCTAACGGTAGGTATCATATATCCTGATACCCCGTTTTCATATCAAAATACCTTTGTAAACTTCGGTTTTTGCGCTGTCAATCACGGTGGTCAGGTCAGAAGGGCAGCGTTTTCTCTCTCTCTCCCCCCCGCTCCTCGGCATCAGTTGCGTATCGCCGTCTGTGAATACCACAGATGGCGTTCGGCTTCCCGCAATTGCGCAATTCAAATTCGGGCCGGCGCATGCGCAGTGTGCTTTACCCAACAGTGGGCAAAGCATATAATCAGTACAGCACATGCGCTACTCTTTCCTTGCCCCGGAAATGACTGCTTGCCTTGGACGACTTCCGGGGCAAGGAAAGAGCAGCGCATGCGCTGTACTGATTTTATGCTTTGCCCACTGTTGGGCAATGCACACTGCGCATGCGCCGGCCGAATTTGAAATGGGCAATTTCGGATCTGAACAGACCTCCTGGGATTCACAGACGGTGATACAACTAGCCGAGGTGCGGGGGATGAGAGAGAAAACGCGCTCTGACCTCTACCACTTGTGACAGCGCAAAAACGAAGTTACTTAGGTATTTTATATGATAAGGGTATCAGGAATTTGATACCTGCCTGATAGCTTTGTTATGGGAAGCACTATTCAGCCATATCTTTATCTTTTTGCATATTGGGGTGACAGATTCCCTTTAATGAATGATAATTCTTGGAACAGGAATATGCAGCTTGGCTGGTAACTCCATCTGTATTCAAAGGAAATGTTTTCCTCTTCACATACATAGAGGAGCATATAGAAATGGAGATCAATATTGGACTTCGGTGACAATAGACCTACTCGTCCAAATAAGCAGATATCACAACAGGTCACCACTGGAGATAAACTTATTTTTGGATACAACTTGTGACACCAATGCAGTGTCTCACTTTGTTCTTTTTAGAGATGACCTTTTACCAAAATTTTTATGTTGAACTGGACACATAGTGTAACATGTGCTGAAGACAGATACAGAGAATAAAACATTCTTGTTTTTCTTTTTCATTTTGCTTCTCTGTTGTGGAGATATTAGCGATCAAACTATTTGACACTTAAAAAGTTTTTCTTTTTTAAGTCCAAGTGGGCATTACCTGGGAGATTTCACGGGGGGCATTTAATGATAGTGTTATAGTGTGATTCCACATCGGTGGACAATCTCGGAAAAATCGCATAAAACTACAGCACACAGAGAAAAGAAAAGCGATCAACAAAGTTCCCTAGTGATCATATAAATATGCAAAAAATAATATTTATTAGGATAAATAGATACAAGGAGAGGAGGAGTTCCACCTAATGGCACATATGGAAATTGGACGCTCAAAAGGGCCAATACAATACCACTTGAGAAAGGCTCATACCGCCGAAACGCGCGTCGGGGTGGATGTTCTTGGACCAGCTCCTGCTTCCCTAATAGGTAATAACCTTAAGAACTGACTGTTATTATGTCTCACACAGAGTTTGATGTAAGCTGTATGTGGATTACTGATTATGATTGGCACAGCTGGAGCACTATAAGAGGAAAGATACTAAATGTCGCTATGACAAGACTCAACTCTGATTAACTGCTTCTCCCCCCCCCACACTGACTGCCAGAAATGAGAGCTGTGAGCTGTCAGATAACCACAGCTTATGATTGGTAAGCGTCAGAAAGAGGAAGAAGCACACACCCCAAGTGAAATCTCTCTGGTAATGCCCACTTGGACTTAAAAAAAAAAAATGTTTAGTGCCAAATACATTGATCACTATAATTTCCATAATAGGCAAAGCAAAAAGTTTTATTCTACTCTGCAGCATTACTTGTATCATGTGTCCAATTTAGTTTTGGTGAAAGTTCCTCTTTAAGGAGCTAATCATTGCACAAAATTTTCATATGAGTGCTTACGATCAGATTTTTTTCGTCATGCTGCCAGAGGACATCGAACTTCATCAAGTTATTGGTGATCTTAAAGGTCTATGCACAATGTGGACCCTTTGTGGATAGCAACTGCTGGGAGTGGGAAAATGCTAGAGGGGCTTACTTACTCCCTCTATGGAGTTTTGGAATTGGGAACCGAGAATATCGACAACTACAGATGATGGAGGTGAAAAATGATGTGGCGATGCAGAAAAAGTGGAGAGACAGTGTTTAATATAATATGGAGATCTGAAAGGCTAAAGAAAGAATAAAAAGTTTGGGACAGAGTGGCCTAATATTCACGAGCTTTAATTTCTTAAATTCAGTTTTTGCTCATCGCAGAGTTGGGCTATTTTCCAATTTTTACTATTGAAACCTTGCCAGTTTAACAGCTACGTAATTCCTATTTAAAGGAAATCTGTCAGTAGGATCATCTCTCCTAAGCCATCTGTATGGGCTTGTAGGTCTTAGGAAATTAGACAAAATTATATGTTTGTATCTGCAACCTGAGATTTTGTTCCAGAGAAAACCACATGAGCTGTTAAGATCTGTAGGCTGGACATAGATCTCCCCGAGAATCTGCTTTCAGAGCTTATTTTAAGTAGAGTTGAGCAAAAATATTCGGAATCGGTCGCCGAATTTGAATTTGCCATATTCGTGCTAATTTGGTACCCTATTCGTACTAAATTTATATTCGATGAATGGTTCGGCACATATTCGTTAATTTCTACTCCCATTGAGACCAATGACATTTGGCTGAATTTGGCAAATGTTATAAAAACAATACTCGCCGCCGATTGTAATCAGAAACAAATTTTGAAAAATTCAGTCAACTCTAATTTAAAGTCGAAGGGTGAGTTACCAATTTGAGACATGTAATAAATGACACTTTGCTCTCATAATCACACACAGCTCTGCAGTGGGATAAGAACTAACACAGGACAGCATCTGCAACTGCAGTTGTCCTTTCATAGTGCTTCAGGTTTCATCTGCCAGGATGCAATTTTGGGGTAGGGGCGTACAACAGAGCGGACAGCACTGTGAGAAGGCAAGTGCCAATGCGCTTGTGTTTGTAATGAGACAACGTTCAACTCTGCTGCACTGCGTTGGTTATAATTAGGCAGAGCTCTGTAACAGAGGAGACAGCTCTACGAGAGGATAGCTGCTGCTGCGAATGTTTGTAATGAGACAAAGTTCACTTCTGCTGTGCTGTGTTAGTTCTGATCTCACTGCAGAGCTGTGTGTGATTATGAAAGAAAAGTATCAGTCATTACTTGTCTCACTCTGGTAATGCCCCCTTTCTTTTCCAATAATCTCTGGAGGCACATTGTCATTCAGATCTATGTCCGGCCTATAGATCTTAACAGCTCATTTACATGTGAGAAAAAAAAGGATTTCTATTAAATAAGACATCGGATTGCATCTATCAAAGTAACTGTCATGAGGTGACTGTCACAGTGTTATAAGATCCAACGGATGGTCAGTCAGCTTACGGAACAACACACAACGTGGATGAAATTGAGGGGAGGAAGGCCCTACCAATAGGGAATGAGGGATGGTCACCACCTGAGCTCAAACCTAAGCCTGTCCCTGCACTCCCATAACGCCCTATGCGGGTCCTTCCCCCCGCCGCCGTCAGGATACCTCTTCCCTAGTTGTCAGCTATAACTGCCCTGGCAAGTGCACTGGCTGGCAAGAAGCACTAGCCTTACCTCTGCAGGTAATAAACACAGGGGGAAGTGACAGACATCAAAGGGACAAGGTAACAAAAACACCACACTTAGCTTTCTCTGCTGCAAAGCACCGCACAGCAGAATAAAGGCACCAGATAAGCGAACTCAGCAGAAGCACCACTGCACCCAGAGAGCTCCTTACTCCAACTTGGTCACTGCAGATTGCTCTAACATCGACAGTCAGCTGATGCATCAGGTGACTTTTTAAAGGATGGTGGGAGTGGTCAACGCCCACATCAGCTGACCCAGCAGCAATGCAATTACACCAGCTTGCCAGCAAGGAAAAACTGACATTTAACCCCCGCTGGCCTGAAAGGAAAAAAGGTTTAACTCAATGGAATTAAATCTGCCACAAATCCAAAAATGGATTGTGACAGTATCATTTTATTCAACTTTCTATGACTTGCATGCCCATATAAACCACTTAGAAAGGTTGATCCTACTCACAGATTTCCTTTAAAACCTGCCTACATATCCCTAAATAATCCTTTGATCTGACAATTGTCCTCAATATTATTGGATATAAGCATCAAAAATGTACTAAATGGTATAGAAGAAGGAAACATAGAAAACAAGAAAAAAGGAAGAGGCAGAACAAAGAAGAACGTACCTTCCATCGGGCTATTGGCATCCATACGATTCGCAAATACAATATCGACATATTCCAGCTGCAGCCGTTCTAGAGACCCCCGGAGACCTAGTGGGCAGTGAAGATCAATATAAGATGTTTAGAAGGCAGAGACAGAAAAGGGCAATTGGAAAGGACAAAATGAGCGGCGGCGTTAACAGGACAGTTTTCATTAAACGACTCCCAATTATAGATTCTTCTGTCATTGAGACTGGAGCTACGAAGACAAAATCCCCAAAGGACAGTCTCCTACTCTCATGCTTAAATGAGACATCAGGCTCAGGGAGGCCAAGATGGGAATCCCAGAGAGACCTAAGAAGCCAGTTAGCCCTTAAACTCCTCTCGATCCTTCACATCCTCCAAACTCAAGTCCTATGGGCATGTTAGTTTGTATTATCAAAGGGACCACTTATCAGAACAAGAAAAGGTTCACATTTGTCTGATCCTTGATCAAGATGCAAATCAAGTTCAAAAAGGAATTAGACCTGTATATTTTCACTCTGAGGTTGTTTGAGAGATTGCTACCTGTTTAAGGACAGAAGCAAATTTGAAGGGTAAAGCATTCAATCACTTTTCAAGTAGTTTTCCACTTTTTAATGATCTGGAAATTCCAGCAAAGGACCAGCTTTCGGTCTTCACAGGTGATTTGAATAAAATGAAAATATATTTAGAATATAACTTTGAATTAAAAGGAATAAAGTCAAGATACAAAAGAAATCCGTATATTGGATCCCTATGACGGTGAGAAAGGGATCTGACCGTATGCAAAATGATGCTATATTTAAGTCGGAATTTTGGCTTGCACCCATGGAGTTTCTACGCATGCCCACAACAATCAGGAATAATTAAACAATGTATAAGCAAATCATAAGTAACTCTTATGTTTCAAGAATCATTCTGTCACTAAAGACTTCTAGGCGTCTCGTTTCTTATCTATAGAACAACATCTTACAGAATATTCTGAAAATTTTTGCAGGCTCAGCCTTGGTTTCTTTTAGCAGAAACAAAACATGAATTTATAGAGCTGGTATATTGCTAGCATATAACTAGAACTATAAAATATTGGCAAATTATGGATTATAATATCTGTGTTCATTATTTTTTTTATCATTAATGTCTTCTAAGGTGCCAACAAAACATCCAAAGTTGGGCTCAGCTATTTGTAACAGTACGTGAGCAAGGACTTATACGGCCCAATAGGATTGTGAATCTACAGCAGTTTTTTTTTTTCAGCACCATGGTTGATCTAGATGTTTGAGGCAAAATTATGTTACTGGAAAAGCCCAGGTCCTAATGTCTAAGGAAGACCAAAGACTCTACTTATGCCTAAGAGGATAGCAGAAGCATAAATCACCACCTAGGAGTTACAATCTACAGATTAGTCACTGGAGCTCAAAGCTTTCAATCTCTTGCACCCATTGATATTTAGGAGAACATCAATAAAATCAAGGTTTGGAAGACTCAAACCAGAAACCAAAAGGTTCCAAGGCATTAATGTTCACTGGCAAGCTTTTAGTTTCATGAATGGTCATGGACCTATCTTGGATTCCCACCAATGTTATCTTTTTGACAAGTCTCATGAAATACCTTGAAAAGTATACATGGTGGACAGGAAAAAATGTTAGGGGACATCAAGTTCAGATATATTTAAGCAAACCACCCAAACTTATTAAAGAGTTTGTCTTACAAAGAAAACCACCATCCATATGGACATATCCTGTTTTAGGGTATCCTGAAAAAGAGTTGTTCTGTTCAATTCTGGCAGACTTTTATTACATGGATGGCTATACATCTGAGTGGCAGCCATATAACCCTACATTTCATTGCAAGAGAAAATTCTAACTGGTTGGGGCAATCCTTGGAAAAATCATAGAATGATAGAGTTGGAAGGGACCTCCAGGGTCATCGTGTCCAACCCCCTGCTCAATGCAGGAGTCACTAAACCATCTCAGACAGATGTCTGTCCAGCCTCTGTATGAAGACTTCCATTGAAGGAGAACTCACCACCTCTCGCGGCCGCCTGTTCCACTCATTGATCACCCTCCCCTTACAGACAAATCAGCTATTTGCCAGGAATACTGGGAAGAGCAACATTTTAAGTGTTGTCTTATGAATAATCAACCCCAATAAAATTATTTAAGCAGTCCTTACCATCCATGTAGGGTTAATTACTGACTACCTCAATACAGACAGATGTGCTGACTCTTGCTGTATTCAATAGTGTTGTTGTACAATTGACTTATTTTCCTCATGTCCCTCCCATGAAATATCAGCAGGAGCAGTCTCTTTCCTCAGGGAGGAGCTTTCTCCGGACCTCAGAATCATCTCCTGAGTGAAGCACGTTTTTATGAGCTGCTATTAGAGGATGGTGAAGTGAACTGATAATTGCGCACATTCATGGATCGTAGAATTGGTTGTCACTTTTCCGGCTGACTCAGCCATTGTCCTCCTAAATTACCTAATTTTATATTAAAATGCATCTTTATTGTGGCAAAATAAACTATCGTCACTTAGGGATGGTTTTGGGCAAATTGACAAATGCCCCGGGCTCCTATTTCTCTGGGGACAATCCAAGTGAAGAGTGCCAAAACCTCAGAATAAGACAGAAATATTCATTACTGAGACCATCAGCCTGCAAAAGGCTTCCTCACTCCTGGTCTTCACTCCCTTTTAAATTGATAGTATATTATAAAGTGAAAGATTTATTTGGGGAATTTATCCTAGTATTATGTAAGAAATATAATATTGTCCTTAATAGATAAAAAAATCTTTTAAAACAGTTTCTATGTGCAAGAATATAATACCACTATCAATGTCTCCAGCCTGCCTGCGGTTTCCAGCATCTCAGATATTTGTGTCCTGCATAACTCACCCATATGCTGTACAGGCGCCTGTGACCCGTGTGCCCACCCGGACCTTGGGCTTGGAGGATCCAACTCACCTGGTGAGCCTAACATATGATAATACTGCCCCCTATGTACAGAAATATAACTACTATAATGCTGCCCCTATGTACAAGAATATAACTACTATAATACTGCCCCCTATGTACAAGAATATAACTACTATAATACTGCACCTATGTACAAGAATATAACTACTATAATACTGCCCCTATGTACAAGAATATAACTACTATAATACTGCCCTATGTACAAGAATATAACTACTATAATACTGCACCTATGTACAAGAATATAATCACTATAATACTACTCCTATGTACAAGAATATAACTACTATAATACTGCCCCTATGTACAAGAATATAACTACTATAATACTGCCCCTATGTACAAGAATATAACTACTATAATACTGCCCCTATGTACAAGAATATAACTACTATAATACTGCACCTATGTACAAGAATATAATCACTATAATACTACTCCTATGTACAAGAATATAACTACTATAATACTACCCCTATGTACAAGAATATAACTACTATAATACTGCTCCTATGTACAAGAATATAACTACTATAATACTGCTCCTATGTACAAGAATATATCTACTATAATACTGCTCCTATGTACAAGAATATAACTACTATAATACTGCCCTATGTACAAGAATATAACTACTATAATACTGCTCCTATGTACAAGAATATAACTACTATAATTCTGCCCCTATGTACAAGAATATAACTACTATAATACTGCCCCTATGTACAAGAATATAACTACTATAATACTGCTCCTATGTACAAGAATATAACTACTATAATACTGCCGCTATGTACAAGAATATAACTACTATAATACTGCTCCTATGTACAAGAATATAACTACTATAATACTGCCCTATGTACAAGAATATAACTACTATAATACTGCCCCTATGTACAAGAACATAACTAATACAATACTGCCCCTATGTACAAGAATATAACTACTATAATACTGCTCCTATATACAAGAATATAACTACTATAATACTGCCCGCTATGTACAGAAATATAAATACTATAATACTGCTCCTATGTACAAAAATATAACTACTATAATACTGCCCCTATGTACAATGATATAACTACTATAATACTGCCCCCTATGTACAAGAATATAACTACTATAATACTGCTCCTATGTACAAGAATATAACTACTATAATACTGCCCGCTATGTACAGAAATATAACTACTATAATACTGCTCCTATGTACAAGAATATAACTACTATAATACTGCTCCTATGTACAAGAATTAACTACTATAATACTGCTCCTATGTACAAGAATATAACTACTATAATACTGCCCCTATGTACAAGAATATAACTACTATAATACTGCTCCTATGTACAAGAATATAACTACTATAATACTGCTCCTATGTACAAGAATATAACTACTATAATACTGCCCCTATGTACAAGAATATAACTACTATAATACTGCCGCTATGTACAAGAATATAACTACTATAATACTGCTCCTATGTACAAGAATATAACTACTATAATACTGCTCCTATGTACAAGAATATAACTACTATAATACTGCCCCTATGTACAAGAATATAACTACTATAATACTGCTCCTATGTACAAGAATATAACTACTATAATACTGCTCCTATGTACAAGAATATAACTACTATAATACTGCCCCTATGTACAAGAGTATAACTACTATAATACTGCCGCTATGTACAAGAATATAACTACTATAATACTGCTCCTATGTACAAGAATATAACTACTATAATACTGCCGCTATGTACAAGAATATAACTACTATAATACTGCCCCTATGTACAAGAATATAACTACTATAATACTGCTCATATGTACAAGAATATAACTACTATAATACTTCACCTATGTACAAGAATACAACTACTATAATACTGCTCCTATGTACAAGAATATAACTACTATAATACTGTCCCCTATGTACAAGAATATAACTACTATAATACTGCCCCTATGTACAAGAATATAACTACTATAATACTTCACCTATGTACAAGAATACAACTACTATAATACTGCTCCTGTGTACAAGAATATAGCTACTATAATACTGCCCCTATGTACAAGAATATAACTACTATAATACTGCCCCTATGTACAAGAATATAACTACTATAATACTGCACCTATGTACAAGAATATAGCTACTATAATACTGCTCCTATGTACAAGACTGTAACCACTATAATACTGCTCCTGTATACAGGAATATAACTACTATAATACTGCCCCTATGTACAAGAATATAACTACTATAATACTGCTCCTGTATACAAGAATATAACTACTATAATACTGCCCCTATGTACAAGAATATAACTACTATAATACTGCTCCTATGTACAAGAATATAACTACTATAATACTGCTCCTATGTACAAGAATATAACTACTATAATACTGTCCCCTATGTACAAGAATATAACTACTATAATACTGCTCCTGTATACAAGAATATACCTAATATAATACTGCTATATACAAGATTATAACTACTATAATACTGCACCTATGTACAAGAATATAACTACTATAATACTGCTCCCTATGTACAAGAATATAACTACTATAATACTGTCCCCTATGTACAAGACTATAACTACTATAATACTGCTCCCTATGTACAAGAATATAACTACTATAATACTGCTCCCTATGTACAAGAATATAACTACTATAATACTGCCTCCTAGCTGAGAGGTTGTGTGTTTGTAGCTCTCCTGATGTCTGGAGCAAGCCCAGGGAGGGGCCACCCTGGGCGGGGAAGCTCCCCAGGCAAGGCCCAGGCTTCCCGGCCTACACTGGGACAAGCCTCCCAGGCCTCTCCTAATGGGAATGTTAATCCCAGAGCCACTGTCAGAGCAGTGAATGCAGCGAGCCAAAGCTGCAGCAGTTCTGTGAAGGAGGAAAAAGCCGTCAGTAAAAGTTTTGGGAGGAAAACCTTCTCCAAGTCCAGCAAAGAAGCAAGAAGGAAAAGTGTCGGTCAGTGAAGGGTTACAGCACAATGTGAAGTCAGGTAACTCCCCAGTCAGCAAGCAGCTCCTGCCAGGTGCACAGTTGAGATCAGCCCCAGCTGTGCAGATCACCTCTCCTGCTCCCAGGCAGAGACGGACGTCTTTGGAAAGACAAACCATCCAGGAGAACTTACAGCAGCATGGCAGTATGGCGCGGTCAGGACGCACACTGTCGCAGTCAGGTGGCAGCAGTAAAAGTGCTGTGGAGCCTGGAGCCATGAAACCAGCGGTGGTGAAAATTAAGGAGACGTCTGGGTTCAAGCAGCCGGGGACATCGCTGAATGCAGGATCCCAGGAGGAGACGCCACGTGCACCTGAGCTTCAGCTCGCAGAGGAGATCCCAGGACTGGTCAAGAAGTTTGGTGAGTTACAGCAGCAGAAAGACTCACTACAGATGCAGATAGACACTTGCTATAAGCTAAAGGCTATTAATCCCGGGAGTCATGATTTTTATGATGAGACTCTGAACACACTGGGTGTATTGCTGGCAAAAGTGGTGAGGGACATGGACTGCGTCCTAGAGAGGATGGGGCCCCTGGCGGAGACTTATAGGAACCAGGAACTGTTTAATTCACAGAAGCAGAACTCTGCAGGTTCCAGGTCAGACATTGTCCCAGGTGGACCCCAGAAGCAGGTGCGGCCAGTGCTGCAGCCTGCAAGTTTCTGCTTCCAAAAGGGGCAAATGCCGCACCAGCAGCAGCCTGTAGTACAGACCCCAGCAGACGTACCACAAGTCTCAGAATGCCCAGCAAAACTGCCTGCAGCAGATCCAAAGCAGAAGCATGTAGTGCAGATTCCAGCAGAGTACAACAAGTCACAGAATGCCCAGCACAACAGCCTGCAGCAGATTCCAAGCAGCAGCATGAAGGGCACATTTCAGTAGAGGTACAACAAGTCGCAGAATGCCCAGTACAGCCGCCTGCAGCAGATTCCAAGCAGCAGCATGGACATTTTTCAGCAGAGGGACTACAAGTCTCAGAATGCCATGCACCACAGTTGGGCAGTGGACATGTGCCGGTAGTTCCTGATGGTGCCCAGCAGGGCTCTGATGCTGGGGATAACCGCGCTGTATCTGAGGGGTCGGGGGTTTGGGGGAGCACAGTATCTTTGGTGGAAGCTGCGCAGTCTGATAGTGACATTGATGTTGATGATAATGTACATGATAATGTCTGTGATTTCCCCCCTTTAATTCCGAGCACACAAGGTGTAGCAGCCCCCCCTGCTGCTGACCCTCACCCCGTCAGTCAGTCTAGTGTGACCCCGCAGGTTCCCCCCAGTAATGCCTGGAGTCGTGGCGCTCCGTCCTTCACCTCTGGTGCCAATTATACCGGCCAGGCGTTTAAACGGAGAAACGTTGTGCGTTTCCGGCACAGAGGTGCCAAGGAGGATCTGCCAGATAGAAGGTTTGTGGTCAGGGAGCTCTTGTGTCGCCAGATGGGGTTTGCGCCAGTCAGCATCTTGGCGGTGATTAATCTTCCAGACAGGCAGGGCTATGACGTCAGCTTTAAGCTCATGAGTGACCTGGACAGGTTCTGGTCTAATTTCCCCAAGTTTAGAGACTCTGAGGGCTGGAGTAAGTTCAGCTTTATTCCTATCTCTAAGCCAGACACCGTTACGGTTAATCTTATCTTCTGGAATGAGTCTGTTCCCCCGCAGGACATTGTGGTGTGGCTCCGGAGGCATTGTGACCTGGTCTCTGACCTCACCAAAAGCAGAGACAATGATGGTATCTGGACGGGAGGGTGGAGGGTTTTGGTGAAACTGCGCCAGTGCGATAATATCACTGCCCACTTACCCAACTCCTTCTTTATTGGGAGGGAGAGGGGTGTGTGTTTCTATCCTGGGCAGCCTCGTAAGTGCTTCAAATGTGGCAAGGCGGGTCACCTGGCAAATACGTGTACTGTGGTGAAGTGTAACCTGTGTGGGGAGGTCGGCCATGTGGCTGCAGACTGCCAGAACATCAGGTGCAACCTCTGTGGGAAGATCGGTCACCCTCACAGGGACTGTCCTGACGCCTGGCACAATATCTGTAAGGACTATCCTGATGAGGATTTGGTGGCAGGGGCAGAGATTCTGGAGGAGGCAGCTTTACTGTCAGGGGAAATACTGGCCAGACCGGAGGCCCACCAGGGGTCTACTCAGGTGACACCAGAGCAGCAGGGTTCAGAGGGTGCACAGGGAAGTATGGAGGTTGTCTCTCAGGGGCAGCAGTCACAGGGAGGCATTACTTCAGTACTACCATCTGTGTCTCAGACTAAAAGGAAGAAAAAGGACAAGACCTCCCGTAAACCTGAGAAGGAGTATGACACTGGCCAAGGAGCCAGGAAGAAGGTCCAGAGTTCTGCAGGTGTAATGGACTTATCTAATAGGTTTGGTGTTCTGTCTGAGTCTGACAGTGATTTTGAGGATGACCTTAGAAGAATTGACGCAGAGTTTGATAGGGACGTAGAGGACTGTCCTCCGCCCAAGCGGAAGCCATTACCTGAGGGCTCTCGGGTAGAGTCTGAAATGGAGACCGGTGGTGACCAGAATAACTCCGACTCAGATCTGTGACGCCGTCAACCACATAATGTCCGAGCCCAGATAGATAAAATCATTAGGAAATGTTAAGTTATGGAAGGATGTGTCACTGGGTTGAAATATGATGTTTTTTTTTCCAACCAGGTGTATGGACTCTTTAAGATAATTTTATATGTATAATCCGGATATGTAATGAATGTATGTACAATCCAAGTGAATTTAGTTTTGTATTACTGGAGGAATGTCAGTATATTTGTATTTGTTTGGTTTTTACAATAAAAATTGCCCCATGTACAAGACTATAACTACTATAATACTGCTATGTACAAGAATATAACTACTATAATACTGCTCCTGTATACAGGAATATAACTACTATAATACTGCCCCTATGTACAAGAATATAACTACTATAATACTGCTCCTGTATACAAGAATATAACTACTATAATACTGCCCCTATGTACAAGAATATAACTACTATAATACTGCTCCTATGTACAAGAATATAACTACTATAATACTGCCCCCTATGTACAAGAATATAACTACTATAATACTGCACCTATGTACAAGAATATAACTACTATAATACTGCCCCTATGTACAAGAATATAACTACTATAATACTGCCCCTATGTACAAGAATATAACTACTATATTACTACCCCTATGTACAAGAATATAACTACTATAATACTGCCCCTATGTACAAGAATATAACTACTATAATACTGCCCCTATGTACAAGAATATAACTACTATAATACTGCCCCTATGTACAAGAATATAACTACTATAATACTGCACCTATGTACAAGAATATAATCACTATAATACTACTCCTATGTACAAGAATATAACTACTATAATACCGCCCCTATGTACAAGAATATAACTACTATAATACTGCCCCTATGTACAAGAATATAACTACTATAATACTGCCCCTATGTACAAGAATATAACTACTATAATACTGCACCTATGTACAAGAATATAATCACTATAATACTACTCCTATGTACAAGAATATAACTACTATAATACTACCCCTATGTACAAGAATATAACTACTATAATACTGCTCCTATGTACAAGAATATAACTACTATAATACTGCTCCTATGTACAAGAATATATCTACTATAATACTGCTCCTATGTACAAGAATATAACTACTATAATACTGCCCCTATGTACAAGAATATAACTACTATAATACTGCTCCTATGTACAAGAATATATCTACTATAATACTGCTCCTATGTATAAGAATATAACTACTATAATACTGCTCCTATGTACAAGAATATATCTACTATAATACTGCTCCTATGTACAAGAATATAACTACTATAATACTGCTCCTATGTACAAGATTATAACTACTATAATACTGCTCCTATGTACAAGAATATAACTACTATAATACTGCTCCTATGTACAAGAATATAACTACTATAATACTGCTCCCTATGTACAAGAATATAACTACTATAATTCTGCCCCTATGTACAAGAATATAACTACTATAATACTGCCCCCTATGTACAAGAATATAACTACTATAATACTGCCCCCTATGTACAAGAATATAACTACTATAATACTGCCCCTATGTACAAGAATATAACTACTATTATACTGCCCCCTATGTACAAGAATATAACTACTATAATACTGCCCCCTATGTACAAGAATATAACTACTATAATACTGCCTCCTATGTACAAGAATATAACTACTATAATACTACTGCCCCTATGTACAAGAATATAACTACTATAATTCTGCCCCTATGTACAAGAATATAACTACTATAATACTGCCCCTATGTACAAGAATATAACTACTATAATACTGCTCCTATGTACAAGAATATAACTACTATAATACTGCCGCTATGTACAAGAATATAACTACTATAATACTGCTCCTATGTACAAGAATATAACTACTATAATACTGCCGCTATGTACAAATATAACTACTATAATACTGCTCCTATGTACAAGAATATAACTACTATAATACTGCTCCTATGTACAAGAATATAACTACTATAATACTGCCCCTATGTACAAGAATATAACTACTATAATACTGCCTCCTAGCTGAGAGGTTGTGTGTTTGTAGCTCTCCTGATGTCTGGAGCAAGCCCAGGGAGGGGCCACCCTGGGCGGGGAAGCTCCCAGGCAAGGCCCAGGCTTCCCGGCCTACACTGGGACAAGCCTCCCAGGCCTCTCCTAATGGGAATGTTAATCCCAGAGCCACTGTCAGAGCAGTGAATGCAGCGAGCCAGAGCTGCAGCAGTTCTGTGAAGGAGGAAAAAGCCGTCAGTAAAGTTTTGGGAGGAAAACCTTCTCCAAGTCCAGCAAAGAAGCAAGAAGGAAAAGTGTCGGTCAGTGATGGGTTAATGCACAATGTGAAGTCAGGTAACTCCCCAGTCAGCAAGCAGCTCCTGCCAGGTGCACAGTTGAGATCAGCCCCAGCTGTGCAGATCACCTCTCCTGCTCCCAGGCAGAGACGGACGTCTTTGGAAAGACAAACCATCCAGGAGAACTTACAGCAGCATGGCAGTATGGTGCGGTCAGGACGCACACGGTCGCAGTCAGGTGGCAGCAGTAAAAGTGCTGTGGAGCCTGGAGCCATGAAACCAGCGGTGGTGAAAATTAAGGAGACGTCTGGGTTCAAGCAGCCGGGGACATCGCTGAATGCAGGATCCCAGGAGGAGACGCCACGTGCACCTGAGCTTCAGCTCGCAGAGGAGATCCCAGGACTGGTCAAGAAGTTCGGTGAGTTACAGCAGCAGAAAGACTCACTACAGATGCAGATAGACACTTGCTATAAGCTAAAGGCTATTAATCCCGGGAGTCATGATTTTTATGATGAGACTCTGAACACACTGGGTGTATTGCTGGCAAAAGTGGTGAGGGACATGGACTGCGTCCTAGAGAGGATCGGGCCCCTGGCGGAGACTTATAGGAACCAGGAACTGTTTAATTCACAGAAGCAGAACTCTGCAGGTTCCAGGTCAGACATTGTCCCAGGTGGACCCCAGAAGCAGGTGCGGCCAGTGCTGCAGCCTGCAAGTTTCTGCTTCCAAAAGGGGCAAATGCCGCACCAGCAGCAGCCTGTAGTACAGACCCCAGCAGACGTACCACAAGTCTCAAAATGCCCAGCAAAACTGCCTGCAGCAGATCCAAAGCAGAAGCATGTAGTGCAGATTCCAGCAGAGGTACAACAAGTCACAGAATGCCCAGCACAACAGCCTGCAGCAGATTCCAAGCAGCAGCATGAAGGGCACATTCCAGTAGAGGTACAACAAGTCGCAGAATGCCCAGTACAGCCGCCTGCAGCAGATTCCAAGCAGCAGCATGGACATTTTTCAGCAGAGGGACTACAAGTCTCAGAATGCCATGCACCACAGTTGGGCAGTGGACATGTGCCGGTAGTTCCTGATGGTGCCCAGCAGGGCTCTGATGCTGGGGATAACCGCGCTGTATCTGAGGGGTCGGGGGTTTGGGGGAGCACAGTATCTTTGCTGGACGCTGCGCAGTCTGATAGTGACATTGATGTTGATGATAACAATGTTCATGATGATGTCTGTGATTTCCCCCCTTTAATTCCGAGCACACAAGGTGTAGAAGCCCCCCCTGCTGCAGACCCTCACCCCGTCAGTCAGCCTAGTGTGACCCCGCAGGTTCCCCCCAGTAATGCCTGGAGTCGTGGCGCTCCGTCCTTCACCTCTGGTGCCAATTATACCGGCCAGGCGTTTAAACGGAGAAACGTCGTGCGTTTCCGGCACAGAGGTGCCAAGGAGGATCTGCCAGATAGAAGGTTTGTGGTCAGGGAGCTCTTGTGTCGCCAGATGGGGTTTGCGCCAGTCAGCATCTTGGCGGTGATTAATCTTCCAGACAGGCAGGGCTATGACGTCAGCTTTAAGCTCATGAGTGACCTGGACAGGTTCTGGTCTAATTTCCCCAAGTTTAGAGACTCTGAGGGCTGGAGTACGTTCAGCTTTATTCCTATCTCTAAGCCAGATACCGTTACGGTAAATCTCATCTTCTGGAATGAGTCTGTTCCCCCGCAGGACATTGTGGTGTGGCTCCGGAGGCATTGTGACCTGGTCTCTGACCTCACCAAAAGCAGAGACAATGATGGTATCTGGACGGGAGGGTGGAGGGTTTTGGTGAAACTGCGCCAGTGCGATAATATCACTGCCCACTTACCCAACTCCTTCTTTATTGGGAGGGAGAGGGGTGTGTGTTTCTATCCTGGACAGCCTCGTAAGTGCTTCAAATGTGGCAAGGCGGGTCACCTGGCAAATACGTGTACTGTGGTGAAGTGTAACCTGTGTGGGGAGGTCGGCCATGTGGCTGCAGACTGCCAGAACATCAGGTGCAACCTCTGTGGGAAGATCGGTCACCCTCACAGGGACTGTCCTGACGCCTGGCACAATATCTGTAAGGACTATCCTGATGAGGATTTGGTGGCAGGGGCAGAGATTCTGGAGGAGGCAGCTTTACTGTCAGGGGAAATACTGGCCAGACCGGAGGTCCACCAGGGGTCTACTCAGGTGACACCAGAGCAGCAGGGTTCAGAGGGTGCACAGGGAAGTATGGAGGTTGTCCCTCAGGGGCAGCAGTCACAGGGAAGCATTACTTCAGTACTACCATCTGTGTCTCAGACTAAAAGGAAGAAAAAGGACAAGACCTCCCGTAAACCTGAGAAGGAGTATGACACTGGCCAAGGAGCCAGGAAGAAGGTCCAGAGTTCTGCAGGTGTAATGGACTTATCTAATAGGTTTGGTGTTCTGTCTGAGTCTGACGGTGATTTTGAGGATGACCTTAGAAGAATTGACGCAGAGTTTGATAGGGACGTAGAGGACTGTCCTCCGCCCAAGCGGAAGCCATTACCTGAGGGCTCTCGGGTAGAGTCTGAAATGGAGACCGGTGGTGACCAGAATAACTCCGACTCAGATCTGTGACGCTGTCAACCACATAATGTCCGAGCCCAGATAGATAAAATCATTAGGAAATGTTAAGTTATGGAAGGATGTGTCACTGGGTTGAAATATGATTTTTTTTTTTTTTTTTTTTTCCAACCAGGTGTATGGACTCTTTAAGATAATTTTATATGTATAATCCGGATTTGTAATGAATGTATGTACAATCCAAGTGAATTTATTTTTGTATTACTGGAGGAATGTCAGTATATTTGTATTTGTTTGGTTTTTACAATAAAAATTGCCCCTATGTACAAGAATATAAATACTAAAATACTGCTCCTATGTACAAGAATATAACTACTATAATACTGCTATGTACAAGAATATAACTACTATAATACTGCCCCTATGTACAAGAATATAACTACTATAATATTGCCCCTATGTACAAGAATATAATACTAAAATACTGCCCCTATGTACAAGAATATAACTACCATAATACGCCCCTTATGTACAAGAATATAACTACTATAATACTGCCCCTATGTACAAGAATATAACTACTATAATACTGCCCCCTATGTACAAGGATATAACTACTATAATACTGCCCATATGTGCAAGAATATAACTACTATAATACTGCCCCTATGTACAAGAATATAACTACTATAATACTGCCCCTATGTACAAGAATATAACTACTATAATACTGCCCTATGTACAAGAATATAACTACTATAATACTGCCCCTATGTACAAGAATATAACTACTATAATACTGCCCCTATGTACAAGAGTATAACTACTATAATACTGCCCTATGTACAAGAATATAACTACTATAATACTGTCCCTATGTACAAGAATATAGCTACTATAATACTGCCCCTATGTACAAGATTATAACTACTATAATACTGCCCCTATGTACAAGAATATAACTACTATAATACTGCTCCTATGTACAAGAATATAACTACTATATTACTGCTCCTATGTACAATAATATAACTGCTATAATACTGCTCCTATGTACAAGAATATAACTACTATAATACTGCCCCATGTACAAGAATATAACTACTATAATACTGCCCCTATATACAATAATATAACTGCTATAATACTGCCCCTATGTACAAGAATATAACTACTATAATACTGCTCCTATGCACAAGAATATAACTACTATAATACTGCTCCTATGCACAAGAATATAACTACTATAATACTGCTCCTATGTACAAGAATATAAACTATATAATACTGTCCCTATGTACAAGAATATAGCTACTATAATACTGCCCCTATGTACAAGATTATAACTACTATAATACTGCCCCTATGTACAAGAATGTAACTACTATAATACTGCCCTATGTACAAGAATATAACTACTATATTACTGCTCCTATGTACAAAATATAACTGCTATAATACTGCTCCTATGTACAAGAATATAACTACTATAATACTGCCCATGTACAAGAATATAACTACTATAATACTGCCCCTATATACAATAATATAACTGCTATAATACTGCCCCTATGTACAAGAATATAACTACTATAATACTGCCCAATGTACAAGAATATAACTACTATATTACTGCTCCTATGTACAAGAATATAACTACTATAATACTGCCCCTATGTACAAGATATAAACTGCTATAATACTGCCCTATGTACAAGAATATAACTACTATAATACTGCCCCATGTACAAGAATATAACTACTATAATACTGCTCTATTACAATAATATAACTCTATAATACTGCCCCTATGTACAAGAATATAACTACTATAATACTGCCCCATGTACAAGAATATAACTACTATAATACTGCTTCTATATACAATAATATAACTGCTATAATACTGCCCCTATGTACAAGAATATAACTACTATAATACTGCCCCAATGTACAAGAATATAACTACTATATTACTGCTCCTATGTACAAGAATATAACTGCTATAGTACTGCCCCTTATGTACTGTATGCAAAGTTGAAATGCTATTCACCTTCGATTATATGCTTCCGGGACAAGCCCCTTTCCGTTTCTGCTCTGTAGGGAAAGGTTGGAAGAGAAAAAAGACAAAACTATTATTTCCATGAAATAGGTGGTAAGGTATATGATGAATCTTTACTATATTTTAATGAAGTCATTACATCTTTATAGACTAAACTGACTGGGATCTTAAAGTGACGGGATCACCTACATTATTTTGCTACTTATATCCCCATAATAATAGAAGGTGATGACCGCGTTCCCTGAAATCCTGCTGAGCGATTTACAGCTGCCCCTTGGCCTATAGACAGGCTCTGAGGCACTGACTTCCATGGGAGTGTATTGTTGGCGTCGTTTCCTATGCAGGTCATTGGGCAGCAATTACCAGTTCGTCCTATCAGCCTCTTATCCCAGAAAATACGTCACCCCATAACAGTAGTTTACACTCTTCTGTCCCGTCTGATATGGCGTCTCGGACACTTACTGGCCGCCCCAGTAGATTTTGGTTGTAACCACATAACTTGAACGTCTAAAAAAAAGCAGAAAATAAATAGACGTGAGATAAATGACTTGGATCAATCGACCCCGATTCATCATTGCTGTTTTCTTCACTTTTCTGGAGTAATTTGCTCCTTTTTTAGTGACTTTAGTATTTGCACCTTTTCCTCTGAACACTTTTTAAGCTCTTTTTTTTTTTTTATTTTGAGTTTCCTCAACCCCTTTACATTTCCAGATGTTTTAAGACAAATTCATGAAATGCGACTTTTACCAACATTTTTGGCGCTTTTTATTGCAGTCTTTCTGCTTGGAGTAAGGCTTCTGGTGGGGTTTTCAATTTGGCACATTTTTGCAACTTTTTAAATGTTTGGTAATGAAAAAAATGGCTTAAATTGAACTTGTCACCAGGTTTTTGCTACGTAATCTGAGAGCAGCATGATGTAGGTGCAGAGACCCTGATTCTAGTGATGTGCCACTGTGTTTTGTGGTTTCAAAACTATCAGTGTTTTATCAGCTGGAGATAATTACTAGAGGACCAGGTGTCTAGTGCCTCCTAGTCCTGCTTCTCTGTGTAACTCCATCCCCACCACTGATTGCCAGCTTTCTGTCAATATAGAGTGTTCACAGAAAGCTACCAATCAGTGGTGTGGGTGGAGTTATTCAGAGAAAGCTACCAATCAGTGGTGTGGGTGGAGTTATTCTGAGAAATCTGCCAATCAGTGATGTGGGCGGGGTTATACAAAGCCCAGCATTCTATTCAGAGAAATCTGCCAATCAGTGATGTGGGCGGGGTTATACAAAGCTCAGCATTCTATTCAGAGAAATCTGCCAATCAGTGATGTGGGCGGGGTTATACAAAGCTCAGCATTCTATCAGAGAAATCTGCCAATCAGTGATGTGGGCGGGGTTTACAAAGCTCAGCATTCGGAGCTATGCCAGATTTGCAGCAGAAAAAACACTGATTGTATCACAACTGCTGCACCCAGTAAACTAAGTGATACATCGCTGAAATCAGGGTTTCAGCCCTACATCAGGCTACTGTCAGATAATGTAGCAAAAACCTTTAAATACAAAAATAAAGAGCATTTTTTATTTTGCACCAAATTCATCACTCCTTCCCTCCATACTTCCCCGTGTGCAATTTTGAAGAATTTGGAGCAAAAACCATCAGCAAATACCATAACTGGAAAAAAAAGGAGAAATATGACTTCTAGAAATCGTAAATGATGAATCGAGCCTGTACATATGAGGTGCATAGACATGTAGAGAGATAGGACTTCTTACCTCCATTCTTTCTTCTTAAGAATATTTCCCAGAGTCTTCTCTGCTCTGTTCGAAGATCAGACGATAAATTGTAATTACAGACATATAATCGCCCCCATCATAGGAAAAACAGGAACATAAATCCCTTGTGCTGCCCTCCTTCTCTAGGATTTACACATGATTCATGAGTCATGAGTAAGACTGCTTAGTGCAGTCGAAACGCGTCGACTGGGTCATGTCGACCATGAAAATTTTCTTTTGTACGCACTATATTTTCTTTTGAAAAATAAAAAGTAAAGAAAAATCCATCCTGTTGAGCTTATTTGGTTATCTTACTCTTCACTTTGTTGATTATTTTGCATGTGCTACAAAAAGTCCATGCAAAATAAAAATAAGTAAGCCAAACAAGAGACCATCTAAAGAAATATTCTCTTTTTGTTAATTAAATAATAAGACAAAAAGACCACATACAATTAGAACAGCCAACAGGCTACATTTGCCGTTCCTGACATACCCATGGTAGAGCTAAAGTCTAACCTTAAAGTATTACCCCTGAGGAAGCCACAAAGCCAGTGGCGAAACACATGAGATTCTTTTTTTCAGTACATAATACACTGCACACCAAATATAAAAGATTTCGGGTAAAAACATAATGTAATAAAAGAATGCAATTATATAACATTTGTTACCTGAAAGCAAAGGTAAAGTGCGAATGGAGCAAAATTCCATCTTCTATTGTCCTTAAGATAATAGTAAACATAACGAAGCTGGTGTGGTAATAATAAGTCCAATATCAAATAATATAGCGCTATGACAATGTAATGGTGAAATGTTGGATGCCAAAGTGCAAGTGGGGCAAAGAACCAGCTCATAGTGTCCATGATATATTGGGATTGCCGACATGCGAAACCATGAATATAGAAAAATATACTACCAGCATAGTAGAAAAGGTTCATACAGCATTAACAATGCATGATAAAAACCATCATGCAGGGCAGATATCAAGATCCACGTGTGCAGGCTATAATGAGGAGGAAGAGAGAAACACGCGTGTTTCGCCATTAGCTTTGTGGCTTCCTCAGGGGTAATGCGTTAGAAGTTGGACTTTAGGGCTATCATGGGCATGTCGGGAATTGCATATATAGCCTGTTGGCTGTTTTACCTGTTTTTAACTGTATGTGGTCTTTTTGTCTTGTCATGTAATTAATATACAGTGAATATTTGTTTAGGTGATCCCTTCTTTGGCATACATCTTTTTCTTTTGCATAGTTCATTCTGATTTGGTATGCCTTAGGCTGATCCCTGTCAACAAGGCGGCGCCCTCTAAGTATCATTGCATCAAGACTTCCATGCATCGCACTACTCACACCCAAAAAAAGGATTTAAAAGTTGTATGTAACCTAAAGTGGTACCAACCAATGAAAATTAGCTTGACCCTATGGAGAACATTATGACTGTGAGAATCAATCCAACTCCTCCACCCCCAAAAAAATGTAAAAAGTTGTATATACTCTAAAATCGTACCATTGAAAAGTTACTCGACCCGATGGAGAAAGTTACAACGGAGACAATCCTACTCCCCCCTCCAAAAAAAAAATATGTACCCTAAAGTCGTACCGATGAAATTTATCTCGACCTGATGGAGAAAGTGACAACTGTGAGAATCCTACGCTCTCCCCCAAAAAAAGGATTAAAAAGTTGTATGTACCCTAAAGTGGTACCAACCAATGAAAATTAACTCGACCGTATGGAGAAAGTTACGACTGTGAGAAGACGGGAACACAAACTATTTTTTTAAAGAAGTCAAAATAACCATAATGGGATTTATCTGTATTTATTCTAACCCACAAAATTAAGGTAAAATGACACCTATACCGCTCAATAACAGGGGTATACCATAGCAAAACATAAAATGGCGACATTTCCAGTTTTTTTTTTTAATAATAACAGAATTTAAGGATAGGATATTGAATTTTCTCTAAAATACTGTGAATAAAAAATTACAACTCATCCTGCAAAAAAATTGTCCAGCCGTTAGATGACTACATCAACACAAAGCTTAAAAAAAATGCTTAAGGCCTAAAATAGCCACATACCCATAGTACAGTAGTTACAGGAAAATACCCTACATAGCAGCTATACGGTAAAATTGTGCATATTCATCATGTCGTTTGACACAGATTCTGGTGAAGCTCCCCTTACTCTGACCTTCACACTTTTGTCCCTAGACCCAAGTCCATGCATAACACAGTTTCCTACAAGAGTCAAACATTTTCCCTGAGTATCTGTTCCTTCAATAGCAATGAGATTGATTAAACGCAAATTGCCAGAACCCAGTCATCATTTAATATTAAACCATATAAAAATTCAATTTATGAGTCCGAGACGATCCTGGCTTCAGAACATCTTGGCAGGTGCATCTGGCCGGAATACATAAGATCTTCATCATCTCATTTTCACAATAGTTTGTTGGCCTGGAGCAGAACCTAGACAAGGAACAGTCTGGTAGGAAGTCCCTGTTCCCTTTATAATGCCAAATAGGGGGGGGTGGGGAATTGGGAACCGCCCTACAAATATTTTGTAAATAATTTTTAGCTTGTAGGCAACCAGATCATTTGATTTTAGATCTTCTTCAGAACTGGATTTACTCTGGCCAAAGTTATTCCAGCAATGACGCCAACTACAAAATCAGGGAACGTGAGCTCCATCTCAATGCCTGTCCAGGCACATTATTAAATTGACGGTTGGGTAACCACAGAGTGAAACGATCACCCACCGGCACGTATCTTACTCTACATTGGCCACTAACAGGTTTTTTTTTAAACTCATTTTGATTATACCAGATGAAGAACAAGTGATCTTTCTGGGAAACATTCTGGATTTTTTCTTTCTAAAGAGATTATTTTATGGAATATCGGATGAAAGGTTTTAACCATGGCTGACTTTTTATCAATGATGAAGATCTGTCATCAGTCAACTTCAATAATTATTGTTAAATTTCACCTGACAGGTGATTATTGTGGTTGTAATCACCAATTTTGACCAACTTTAGACTAGTGTATATTTATATGTATACGGCCACCTTAAGAACAGAGGCTTTTTCTTACAAGTCAGGACTTAAGAGAAGTGACTCGTGTGACCTGTCTTGGGTTCTGCTAAATAGCAATGCTCATGGGAGGAAGGGGCTTTTGCAGTGAGATATTTTCCAGGCCAGTTCGGATATTACTGGACCTTTTTAGCCCTATAAGGGTGTTGTTTGCCTTAATATAAATAGATCTGTCCTGATGGACGCCCGTAGTGAGTGGGTGATCCAATTCTCTAAAATTGGTGGCCCATCTTAGATCATTTGGGGTCCAACTCGTGGAACCCTGCCAAACAGCTCAGATGAGCACTGTGCCCTCTTGTTTGAACCGGTCTTTAATGCACAATGCCGAACTTTTAGAAGTGTCTTTACAGCTTTGTTCCATTCACTTGAATGCATTTGTGTGGCTTAAATAATCTTCTTCGAACAGCCATTTAAACTGCTCCTCAAGCTCCTAATTAGTTTAGCCTGATGAAGAGACCTGAGTAGTCTGGAAAGCTTGCAATTTGTTACCATCTTTTCAGTTAGCCATTAAAAGGTATCAACCACTGAGGACTCTCAACTCTAAATATTTTTCCCTCAAGCTCCTAAGCAGTTACTTTCCTTCCACCCCTCCGCCAGCCTCTTCTTACCTGCCGGCCGCGTACACCTCAGCAGTGTCGAACAGATTGATGCCATGTTCATAGGCAACAGTCATGAGATTTTCTGCTACCTGGTGGAAAATTATACAGCCAGGGTCAGCAACCTCATTCATTGTTCTCCAGCCCCAACCATATGTCTCACACCTGCCCCATTTCATCCTGGAGCTGATCTGTTCACCCTCTCCAGCTGCGTTCCTTACCTCATCTGAAATCTGAGATCCAAAAGTTACCCAGGTTCCTGCAGATAGAGGGTGAGAGGAATGGTTAGTGATCATTTGGGACCAACCAAGTTTGTAAACACATATGCAAGACCATATCCAAGAAGTTCCACAATAGCTTACATATCAAGCTGCATTGTGCAGGTCCTTCAAACCCTTTAAGGACCAATTTTTCGTTTTTGAGCGTTCCTTTTTTCTTCTCCATAACTTTTTTATTTTTCCAATGAGATAGCCATAGTAGGACTTTTTTTTTTAGGAGAAGTTGTACTTTTGAATGACACCATTCATTTAACCAAACAATGTACCAAATTAGGCTACATTCCACGGATGAGCTTTTTGGTGATTTTTTTTATGCTTTTTTTAAGTAACCTATTTTACGAAATGGTGTAGAAAATCTGCAACATCAAAAATTCATCATGGGGACGTGACCTTAAAGCAAAAAAAAAATACAAGTACAGTAAAATAGCGAAAAATCTGCAATTCTCACATCGTTTTTAGGTTTTGTTTTTATACCGTTCATTGCGCTGTTAAAATTACCTGGAAACCTGATGTTAGGGAGCTGTGGTGACCAAAAAGCTGCAATCTCGGCATTTTAATTTTTTTTTCCTCATTACGATGTTTATAACATGGATTAATTCATTTTTTATTTTGTCAGACAGAACTTTCATGAATGTGGAGAGATCAAATATGGCATTTATTTTTATTATTTTTAAAATGTCTTTATTTTTAATGAAAGAAAAAGAGGTAATGCACATTTTATGTTTTAAAACTATTTTTTTTCCACTTTGGTCCACTTTATGGTCTACTTTGAGAGAAGGACCAAGATGGTAGTGATGGTGGCCTTCAGCAAGCCCCCAGCTGTCATAGTAACCCATCAGCACCCAGCAATGATGTGTAGCCCAGCTACGCAGGCACACATAAAAGTCCAGGAGAGTGCACTAGAAAGTAACAGCAACGCTTGATATGCATTCACTGTCACTCACACTTTCAGACACGCCCATCTGAGATATAAGGGGGAGTGACACATGGCAGGAGTGATTAGTCTGGAGGGAGAGTGAGAGAGAGGAGTCGTTCAGTCAGTTAGCTCCGGGAGGCTCAGGAGTGAGTCATTCCCTGGATAGTTTCCTGTCTGAGATAGTCAGATAGTTAGCTCCGGGAGGCTTAGGAGTGAGTCATCCCCTGGATAGTTATCTGTCTGAGATAAGATCAGTCTGAGTGGAGCTTAGTGTTCAGTGGAGTTCAGCCTGTTAGCTTCTGTCTCAAGGACAGAGCAGCCATTCAGTCTCGGTCCTGTGTGGACTTTGGAGGAAACTGAGAGCTGTGCAGCGAGCTCTGGATGAAGCTGACATTATTCCACAACTGCCACAAGTGCTTATGTTAAAAGCGGGAAGCAGGGCGAAGGGCACAGTGGAGAAGATAGAGAAGTGCTACAGGTATTGGATTACTTGCACTAAATAGCCGGACACCGGGTCCGAAGCATCGCTAGTACTCCACGTCTAGTGATAGAAAACCGGAGGCATCTGGACTACAGGTCGCAGAGAGCAGCCCTAAGTGTCAATACGTAACCGGAGACAGGGATAACGGGTCTAGCCTGATCAGCAATATAGACTTAGTTTTCACCACTTAGAAGTCTCCACCACAATGTTGGCCGGGCAGGACAGCTACTGAGAAAGCTGGAGATTCAGAGTTAACTTCGCTTCAGGCAAGTTGGACTCACCTACACATTGGAAGTTAAGGAGGCCTCTAACCTGCTCAGCTGTTACCGGAAAGTGCACTCTTCACCCCGACCAGCTCCCCGGGATCTGCTTGAACCATCATCAGTAAAAGGTATGAAAAGGAACTACCTTGTGTGTGACTGAATTCTTACTACACCCTGCATCATCTCCACCATAGACTTCCAGGGACCAGTCTCACCTGTGGGAGACTATCACCAAGCTGCCCCATAACATCCCCTGTGAAAGTCCTTACAGCAGTGCTGGTACAAATTACCAGAAACCACAGGTAGCGTCACGAACTATCCTAATAATCCCCTGTAAATATTCCCCCATTGCACGACCGCCAGGGCCACGGACCGAGCCACCGCTACCAGTGACAACTCCCATAGATGCCCATGGGCTCGGCTCCGAGTACCCCATAGCCCTGGTATCCACAATTGTGGTGCGTGGTCGCAACAACTTGGCGTCACGAACAGGATCCGAAACTTGCAAGTGTGAGTCCTGTGTGCCTATTGAACTGTTTATTTCATGAAAAAGACTGTGTGCTACTTTTGGCGCCAAATACCGCCATTTTACCGCCAAGTTGGCGCCCTGAAGTGCTGGTGAAGAAGGTGGGCGTGCATTCGTGGGCGTGTACCCCCCTGAGGCGCGAAAGATATGGCCGCCCTCTCCAAGGCCTACTACAATGTGAGATCCAGCCCCACTGCTAAAGAAATACGCCTCCTCTTCATCCTCTATGCGAAGAGGAGGAGACGCAAATCCCGCCTCCACGGAAAAGACCAGAATGTTCCTGTTGGATATCACAGTGGTACCTGGAGCGAGATGGCGGAAGGACAGGAGGATCTGAGCCGAGGACCGGATGATGTCCTACCTGTGCCGGAGCTGTCCCCAGATAGGGACACCGACCCCGCCATGATGGAGCTGCGGAAGGAGAACGAGGAGCTGAAAAAGAAGCTCCAGAGTCGTGCTGAACTGCAGGAGACGGAGAGGCACTGGCGCGCCCAAACTCAGCGGCTGCTGTGGGACGCAGTGTTCTCTCCTACAAGCCAAGCGCCGTCTCCTGAATTCCTGAAATCGCTGCTGGAGAAGGCTGAGGGACGACCGGAGGCGACCACCGAAAGAGCTGTACCTGATCCCACCGATGGAGCGGTGGAGGCGAAGGAGGCTGAGGAGGTCCTGCCCGTTCCGGAGTGCCAGCCCGGCCAGGAGGCCGCAGCGGGTCACCGTTCCCCGGCGCGGACACCGGAGGGTTCCTGTCCATCGTTGCCGGAAGTCGACTGGGACGAGATGGAGCGTATTGATGACATCACGTATGCCATCCAGTGGGAAAGAGAGATGCAGTGTCGTGAAGAGGAGCAGCGACGCCGGCAGGAGGAAGAGCGGGAGGTGCAGCGGAACCGACAACGGCAGTATGAGCAGTTGGTCGCTGACAAGGAGATGGTCCGCAACGACAAAGGTACCCGAAGAGAACCGCGGCGGCAGGGGTGCGTGGTAGAATTCCAGCTCCACAAGGGCTGGGGTTTCATCCGGGAACCGGGACTCTATCCTGGGGTATTTGTGAGCCGCCGGGACGTAGAGTCCCACCTGCCCATCGGTCATCCGGGAAGGGACCTAGTAAACGGGGACATAGTGAGCTATACGCGGCACTGGGGTCTGAAGGGATGGTATGCCCTAAATGTCGCAATCGTCAGTGACCCCGTCCCTGACGCCGGTAACGTCAACACTACCGAAGCGTCCCCGTCTCGAGCGCCCACAGCACCAGGCCGTACTCCAGCATCGCCCCCTGCAGGCCCATCGCAATCTATGTCGCAATCGGCATCGCCTCCTGCTTACTCAACGCAAACCAAGTCGCAATCTGTACAGCAGCCCAGGTCTCAGCCAGCGCTGCCGCCTAAACCGCAAACTGCGACTAAGTTAGTATCGCAAAATGTTGTGGTACCTGTAGCGACGCAATCGGCGTCTCACAAGGAGGAAGCACCCGGCGTGCCCCTAGCGGTTCGCACAAGGACTGTAGCGACCCAGACATTGATAGCAGGTCATGACCTGTTTGTAATGCGCTCTAAAGAGCATCGCGTTGTTCCAGCCCCCGGAGTGGAAGATGTAATTGAAAGCAATAACAAGTGAAGACCGGTAGGACCCAGACAGGGTTTACCGCATTCTAGTAACTGTAAAAAGTTTTGATAAAAGAAATAATTGCTGTTTTGCACTTTATTGCTATGTATAGTGTTTACATAGATTTACATATTTGGAATAGAATACCCGGCTGGGTAAAGAGAGTTAAAGAATTTTGAAGAAATTAAAAAGTAATGTGATAATTGCATAAGTTTTGCATAGTATACCCTGGTTGGGTAAAGTTAAAGTAAAGTTATTGACATGTGAATACTTGAAGAATATATGTGATTTAACCTTTCATGGACTGAGAGGCTGAGGACTGTGCCAGCCCAAGAACTTATCTTTGTAAATAGTTGCGCTTCGGTGCATTATCTTGGTTTTACATGAAACCATTGCTAACTACCTCAGAAGAAAAACCCGTATGGTGGGGCCCAGAGTGAGGTCTGCAATAAAGTCCTGCAGCCCACCCAGGACCCACGTGGGAGGTTTTTGGTGCGGGTCCTCCACAAGAATACTGCCTATACTGTGAATATTTAAAAAATGTTTTGATACTTTTGTATTATTCTTCCTTGTACATATTGTAACGTTTAAGAAATCCTCACCTCCCGGATGGGATGAGTTTGAAATGTTATGTTATTGCAAAACAAAATGTTTCTTTTTGTCTTTTACAGCCCGGGGTGCTGTGTTTTACCAAGGGGGGATGTGTAGCCCAGCTACGCAGGCACACATAAAAGTCCAGGAGAGTGCACTAGAAGGTAACAGCAACGCTTGATATGCATTCACTGTCACTCACACTTTCAGACACGCCCATCTGAGATATAAGGGGGAGTGACACGTGGCAGGAGTGATTAGTCTGGAGGGAGAGTGAGAGAGAGGAGTCGTTCAGTCAGTTAGCTCCGGGAGGCTCAGGAGTGAGTCATTCCCTGGATAGTTTCCTGTCTGAGATAGTCAGATAGTTAGCTCCGGGAGGCTTAGGAGTGAGTCATCCCCTGGATAGTTATCTGTCTGAGATAAGATCAGTCTGAGTGGAGCTTAGTGTTCAGTGGAGTTCAGCCTGTTAGCTTCTGTCTCAAGGACAGAGCAGCCATTCAGTCTCGGTCCTGTGTGGACTTTGGAGGAAACTGAGAGCTGTGCAGCGAGCTCTGGATGAAGCTGACATTATTCCACAACTGCCACAAGTGCTTATGTTAAAAGCGGGAAGCAGGGCGAAGGGCACAGTGGAGAAGATAGAGAAGTGCTACAGGTATTGGATTACTTGCACTAAATAGCCGGACACCGGGTCCGAAGCATCGCTAGTACTCCACGTCTAGTGATAGAAAACCGGAGGCATCTGGACTACAGGTCGCAGAGAGCAGCCCTAAGTGTCAATACGTAACCGGAGACAGGGATAACGGGTCTAGCCTGATCAGCAATATAGACTTAGTTTTCACCACTTAGAAGTCTCCACCACAATGTTGGCCGGGCAGGACAGCTACTGAGAAAGCTGGAGATTCAGAGTTAACTTCGCTTCAGGCAAGTTGGACTCATCTACACATTGGAAGTTAAGGAGGCCTCTAACCTGCTCAGCTGTTACCAGAAAGTGCACTCTTCACCCCGACCAGCTCCCCGGGATCTGCTTGAACCATCATCAGTAAAAGGTATGAAAAGGAACTACCTTTTGTGTGACTGAATTCTTACTACACCCTGCATCATCTCCACCATAGACTTCCAGGGACCAGTCTCACCTGTGGGAGACTATCACCAAGCTGCCCCATAACATCCCCTGTGAAAGTCCTTACAGCAGCGCTGGTACAAATTACCAGAAACCACAGGTGGCGTCACGAACTATCCTAATAATCCCCTGTAAATATTCCCCCATTGCACGACCGCCAGGGCCACGGACCGAGCCACCGCTACCAGTGACAACTCCCATAGATGCCCATGGGCTCGGCTCCGAGTACCCCATAGCCCTGGTATCCACAATTGTGGTGCGTGGTCGCAACAACTACGTCACGGGCGTGCCGATGGGATCCAGCACACACTCGCATCGGCTGCAATGTCATTTATGTCACATGTGGTCATTCCAATGTGGACGTACAGTTACGTGAAGGGTTAACTCAGCATTTATATTGTTTTGCTCCTTGCGGTGGAGAATGAGGGCAGCAAAAGACGATGTTAAATGTTTTCTTACGGATATAACTACAAAGGGAGTAGAGGTTGCAGCTGCTCTCGAACCTTTTTTTGCCCGGTGTGGCTCCAAGTCCTGTGCGCCATAAGAGAGACACTAATCCATGCTCATGATCGGGAGCTCTACAGCTTTACTATGTTCCCTCCATCTACAGATTCTAAAAATTAGTAATTTTGCAGATTCTTAAATCAATTGTAACTGACAATCAATGCTTGATGATTAAAAATGAGCAAATCTGTTTCGCGGCGAGTCAAATTTATCTAAAGCTTTACAAAAAATTCAGATTCGCCCTGATTCTGCCTGACATTTTGCTGAATTATAGACCACTGGGAAGGAGTTAAAAAATACTTATACTCATCTAGTCCTCACCTGGCTCGGCTTCGGTCATCTTTTGTCCAGTAACCGGTGCAGTCTCTTCAAAGACATCTTCGACTCCTCACCCATTCCAACGACACAAAGAAAATGGGATTCATCTTTTCTGGAGTGGGAACAGGTATGGGAGAGATTGCACCAGTGACTGGACCTAAAAAAAAGCCAAACTGCAGCAGGCCTGTGGCGAATGTAACAAATCTGCTCATCCCTATTAGTGATCTATTTTCTAATGACCTCCATTGTCATTGAGGGTAGGGTCACACGTGGTGGATAATGCGGGAATAATTTATGCTAAATTTTTCTTGATCCAGTTGAAAGCTGCAGCGACTTCCATGCTGACCTTAACTTGTGACCTTATATCAAGTGTGAAAATAGCTTAATATTGAATAAGAAACATTTACACAATCTGCAAAAAACGCTCACATCTGGCTCAGAGACTAAATTGTACCACATGGAGGCAGATTTATGACTAGTGACAGCAAGATACGGTGCAACGTAAAAAAGCCATTAGCACTTCCGTGATTTTTCACATTTAGTTTTCTTATCTGGCAAATGCTGGGTGTTGATGAGGTTTACAATTCAGTACAGAAATGATGAAGCAGCTGGAATATGACTAGTAGTAGTCGTAGTAGAAATTTGGAAATTATTTTCAACCTTAGAATTTTGCCTTTTCATAGGAAATAAACCGTTATTCTTTGCGGATGGAGAGGGGGATGCTCCTTGCCGAGAATCTCATCAATCATCCATTGAGGCACTATGCTAATGGTTGGCGTTAAAATCTTGTAGTCAGCAAAACAGAAATAATGAAGCTTTATGGAGCAGAGTTCTTTAGTCCTCAGGCGTTAATGTTTATCCTTGGGTTGAACATAATGTTGGAGAACATCGCGAAGAGCGTTTGTGGGAATGTGTGGGACTAATTGTGGAGCTCTGCATGTCAGTGAGAGGACCCTCATAATAGGTTTTATTATTATTGGAATTTTTTTATAACTATTGAACCATCATGAAGGGTGCGTGAACCTTGTGGATATATGATGTTGGAGGAAAGGGTAGACTTGGCTCAAATAAAGGTGGTCATGCACTTGACGACGGTGATGGCTGAATGCTCGTTTGTCCATCAGATTATCCTTTTGACTCCTCTACGCACATACGTCCCTCAGCCATGTGTGCATGTGTTCTCATACGTAGAGGCAAATGAGCCAACACCAAACACACCTATGATGACAGCTTGTATCACATGAGAACACCATGTCCAATACATCTTTATAGTGACAGCTACTGTCAAATAAGAGTAAACTGTATTGGAGAAAAACAGAAAGAGAAGACGGCGCTTTGTGTAATATTCTTGGGGTAATTACCACTATTAGAGATGAGCTGAACTCTTCACAGAGGATCGGGTTCAAGTCAAAATTTCCTGAAATTGCGGTACCTCAAAAATTTTGATTGCTTTGATATTCGATTCTCAAAAGAAAAATGCCTGGCAGCCATTTTGATGAATCATTTAGGGCTAGCAAAAAAAAAAAAACGTTTGCCATATCCCCTGTCTCTTAACTATAGACCAGGACTTCTGGTGGCATCAGGATTGGGTCACCGCGTGATGTCATAAAGTGTGCCGCAACCTTACAACTGGGCAGGAAGTCCTGGCTTACAGTGAAGAGGATGGAGATGGAAAAGAAGAGATGAGGGGAGAGCTGGAAAGATGAATTTTTGCATTTTTTGTCTATTGCATCTTACATTTATTATGTTTTGGGGTCCAGAGAGATCACAGATCATAACAATGAACATTCAGTTTGAAATTTGGGGATAAAACCCCAAGCAATTTGCTCATTGATATTCTCTACCCTTCACTGAAGATATTTTCTTTATTTGGAGTTTTAATGATGTATTTTGGAGCATAGTTTCCCTTAGTCAGACTGTCTGATTAAAGGTATGTACTCCCCGAAGCGCGTCACTGAAGTTCCAAATAAAGATATTTTACTCTTCAATCAATCTTCCATCTGCCCTTCAACACCGACATCTCATCCGGGTATCCAGCTGCACCTTCAGGGTATTTTCACCTCCATACCAAAGTACAATAAGGTCACATTAGAAGGTTGGCCAGTACAATGTTCATTCAATAATCATTTTTTGTGTAAGGACAGCCTAAAATCTTTAACCTAATAGCAAAAAGTGGAAAGGAGAAATGTCCTTGAGTATCATGTTATTCCGAAAAAAAAAGGATGGGTGGGCATCCTTATCTGGAGTAAAATTTCTGCAATAAGGTACCAATGTCTGGTAAGGATTTAGATGGCCGAGCATTGCAACAACCCTGTCTCATCCTAGATCCAACCATTTTGGCAGAGCTGGCAGGAACTGACATGAAAATGGCAACATTCACAATACATTTGCACAACTTCACATTTTTAAGAAAAATTTTTGTGATTTTCAAAATATTTTATGCTAGATCACTGGTGCACATCGCTTTGAACCCCAATTGCAAAAATAGTTTTGAGCCTCAAAAACATGCAAGTAAAAGAGAAAAAATTGCTCCCAAAGGTGTCAACCCTTGTAAGTAAGACAAAGAAAACAGGGACTGAGACCTTAGTGGTGATTAATGTGGACCTCACAACAGGGGACCCGGCCACGAGGATGAGCTCCTATTGGATTTGTGCCTCCAAGCAATGTTGAAGCGGCGTGTACAGCTCTACTCTACTGTCGGGAGTTGAAGATGTGGAGGATGTCTGCAGCAGATTCGCGAGGAGGAGAACCCACCTCTCAGACTATATTTCTAGACTAACACATAAAATACACGCACTTACCCAATCCCAAACAGGAGACTCGTAATCCAGACTTTCCTAGATTCCTGGTGAAAGAAAAGAAGATTTTCAGGCAACATAGAAATAAAATGGATAGATAGGTAGATAGATAGATAAATAGATAGATAAGAGCAATTTTAATGTTAACATGGGTGCAAACCTCCCAAGGTTATCACTACAACCTCTTACACTATATACAAAGTAAAAATAATGGGATTCAGCACTCCAAAGTCCGAGAGTCAGTTGGTGTGAAAATGGATTTTAATCACCACATGCAATGTTTTGGCACAAAATAGCAGAGCCTTTCTCAGTCCATTTTTTAGATTTAGATTAATAGATAGATAATAGATAGATATATATGGTGGCTTGAAAAAGTATTCACCCCCTTGGCTTTTAACCTATATTGTTACATTACAACCTGTGTTTAAATATTTTTAAAATCCGATTTGTGTGTGATGCATCAGCACTAAATTGTCTAAGTGAAGTGAAAAAATATAGGCATAAATTAAATTTATGGGATCAATTAACTAAAAATTGGCATGTGCATTTGTATTCACTCCTTTTGCTATAAAGACCCTAAAAATTTCTGGTGCAAGCAATTCCCTTCATAAGTCACATGCTTAATGACAGGATGTCCCCCTGTGTGCAATCTAAGTTTCAAATGTCTATCAATAGATACACTTTACCTTTTCTGAAAGGCCACAGAGGCTACAACACCATTAACAAGAGGCACCACTAACCAAACAACACCATGTAGACCAAGGAGATCTCCAAACACCACCATGAAGACCAAGGTGATCTCCAAACAATACCATGAAGACCAAGGAGATCTCCAAACACCACCATGAAGACCAAAGAGATCTCCAAACACCACCACGAAGACCAAGGAGATCTCCAAACAAGTCAGGGACTAAGTTGTTGAGAAGTATTAGTCAGGGTTGGGTTATGAAAAATATCCCAATCTCTGATGATCCCACGAAGCACCATCAAATCCATTATCATCAAATGGAAAAAACATGGCACCAAAACAAACCTGACAAAAGAGGGCTGCCCACCAAAACTCACAGCCCATGCAAGGAGGGCATAAATAAGAGAGGCAGCACAAAGACCAAAGGTAATCCTGAAGGAGCTGCAGAGTTCCCAAGCAGAGACTGGAGTGTCTGTCCATACGACCACAATAAGTTGTAAAATCCATAGAGGTGGCCTTTATGGAAGAGTGGGCAGAAAAAAAGCCTATACTTGCACACAAAAATTGCAAGGCTCGTTTTGAGTTTGCCAAAAGGCATGTGGGAGGCTCCCCAAATGTATGGAGGAAGGTGCTGTGGTGAGATGAGACCAAAATTTGACATTTTGGCCATCAAGGTAAAAGCTATGTCTGGCGCCAAATCAACACAGCTCATCACCAAAAGACCACCATCTGCTTGAGCAAAACCTGTTTCAGTCTGACCCCAAAGCATACTGCTAAAGCAACACTCGTTTAAGGGGAAATGTGTAAATGTTTTGGAGTGGCCGGGTCAAAGCCCAGGCTTTAATCCAAGGGAGAATCCAAGGCTTGAAGATCGCTGTTCACCAACGGAAACCACCTAACTTGAAGGATTTGGCGTTTTCCCTTGAGGAATGGACAAAAATCCCAGAGGCAAGATGTGGAAAGCTCATAGGACTTATCCAAAGCGATTTGCAGATATAATTGCTGCAAAAGGAAGTTGTACAAAGCACTGAATATTTGGGGGTGAATAGTTATGCACATTGAAGTTTTTAGTTGCTTTTTGTCCTATTTGATGTTTGCTTCACAATAAAATAAAAACTAAATGTTCACAGTTGTAGGCATGTTCTTTACATGAACTGATGCAAACCCTCAAAAAATAGTGAAATTCCAGGTTTTGAGGCAGCAAAACATGAAAAATGCATTGGGGGTGAATACTTTTGCATACCACTGTAGATAGATAGATAGATAGATAGATAGATAGATAGATAGATAGATAGATAGATAGAAGATAGATAGATGATACATGGATCTTGGTCTTACAGTTGATTGTTCCTTCCATTGCCCGCAGTGGACAGATCTAATTTCCTTTATATGAGTGATTGGCATGTAGATTTTCTATCAACAGCAGGAGACCGGTAATAATAATTTCCTGCTGTTAGATATTAATCACACGCTATAGTAGCCTCCTGGGCTTATTAGAAAGTCGCAGGGAATGGGAATTCTTGGCTGTAACATTGACAGTCGGATGCCACCTGTGATACGGAATTACTCCTTCTGCAGGTGCTACAATATTTCTGGACCCTTGTTCTTCTCATTTTCATGACCTTCTAGAATAACGACACCAGACTGATCATTCATCATGGCTTGGTCTATTTAAAATATGATCCATGTTTAATAGTTTTACTAAATTAAGTTCACCCCATAAAATATTCAAGGACTGCATTTTCCGTTACTTATTTATTTAGTGCTCGCTGTCATAACTCATCTGTTTATTGTGCGCCAGCCTGGTGAAATATTTAGGTCTACTAGCTAGAAATACACCAGCGAAAAACATACGCCTTCCTCTCTTCACAGCAAACATTTCATGACTTTATAATGTTGATATGGCTTTTAAGAAGGACCAGTCACCAAGTCAAAAGTAACCAGTTTTTGCTCTTATTTTATTCTTGCTGTTCCCCGAGGTATTCATACTTTAGTTGTCTTTTTTAAATACGCCAAGTGGTTCCAGAGATATGGGCCTCTTTATTGAGTGCTACATTTATGGTTTTTAATAATGGGGGGTGGCTCACCGTGGTAATGCAGAGCCTAAAGACACACCCCAGAAGATCCTGAGAGTACCACCTCCTTGTAAAGCTAAAAAATTTGGAACTAAACAAAAAGGCTCATAAGTCTGAATCCATATGACAAATTAAAAAAAAAACAAAAACAACAGAATACTCAGGAATAAAATAAGAGCAAAAACAGGCCATTTTTGCCCCAGTGACAGGTCCTCTTTAATAGAACATTTCTGGCAAAGTTGAGACACTGTAGGATGTCTGGTACAGTTCCTGAAGGGGAACAGCAGGACACTGGGATACTTTTTGTCATTCTCCTTCCCATCAGAAGGAGAATGTGTCACTCCTGTTTCTCATTGAGTATCCTTTTAACAGACTTGCCAACACCTTTAGCGCGACGTGTTTCATAAGTGGCAGTCCATTTTATATAGTCCATTTCCATTGTCCTAGTTGGTCAAAAATGGAGTTGAAAGATGGTTGTTCTCTACTCTGTTGCATTATAGATAATGGTGGCCTAGCTCTTGAAGACCCATTGTAAAAGTCAACTTTTTAGGCAGCTTAAATGTGGCCCCTTTTCTTTATTAGAGACACAGATGCACTTTGCTGACCTTGCTCTGTATCTACAGACCCCGAGTAAGTCAAAATTGCTTCTTAGCTGCCCAACACCAAAGTCAGAGGAACTTGTGGACCCCTACCTTTGTCCATGGCCCATCGATTTCAGTGGGTACCATGAGAAAACATTGGGGGTTACAAAAAGGACTTGTAGTGTTTCCAACCTCTGGTTCAGTCCTCACAACAACAAGAAATAGATTGGCCAAAAAAGGAAACAACCCAGTAAAAGCAAGCAGGTCATCAGTGTTATCCACACAAGAAATTTGGCCATCTTATGTGCTAACACTTCTCAATTTTTCGTATTTCTAAGGCAGTGATGCAATTCATTTTTCATATTCGTGTTTGCAAGCTATAGCGCTACAGTGTGCTACCTTTTTTTCTTGTATGTACATGAGTTGGTGACTCTAGGTTTAGCACCTGTTCACACTGGATCTATGTTTGGATGTGCCGGTCAGTTTTTTGATATGTATCAGTGATATCCAGACTGGCAAACATCCAGATGTGTAGACAGAAAAAGACGTCTTTGGACAATGCAAGGCCCAATTGCTGGAGTAATTAAAAAATATCCACTTTGCCGCAAATGCCCTACCACCAAAAATGGTGAGAGTGTTGGGAAGGGTTTTTTGCTTCTGGACCTCAACAATCAAAATGTTTACTTAATGCTGCCATATTAGTCTTTTTTGGAAGTAAAAACAATCCTTGCAAATACCATCTATAGGAGGTAGCTATCCTCAACGGCACATTGTTTTTAACCTATGGTCAGTGAAGGAACAGGAAGTGAGAATTGTGGATATTGCATTTTTTAATTATGCCAACACATTTTGAAGTATATTTATTTTATTTACTCACTTAAATAGCGCCATTAATTCCACAGCGCTTTACAGACAGGGCTCAAAATCTAGTTACCCAATTACAAACTCCTTGCAGATGTTGTCCTTTGTTGGATTTGAACCCAGGACCCCAAAGCTGCAAGGCTCCAGTGCTAATCACTGAGCCACCGTGCTGCTTCTTCATCAGGTATTTTTGTCCTGATGAAGAAGTCTGTATTCTTCGAAACGCGTTGACATAATAAAAAAACACAAATCTATTTGTGTGGACCTGGATTTACCATGTCAACTACCAGCAGAGCAGAATATCCACAATTCGCCCTTCCTGCGTCTTCTCTAGCCTGATGACTCGTGGACTTGAAACAGCTGGTTTTCTATGATATTTACAGTGTTGTGTGAACACAACCTGACCAAGTTAACATTACCTTTTTAAATATCTAAATGGCTCCATCAGGCTTACATCTGAAGACCCGGAAAATGGGATTAAGGTGTTTGCACTGACAGCAGAGCTGGTTTTAGACAAAGTGGGGCCCCAAGTGCTAACATATTGCACCATCACACAAACATTTCAGTTGTATTTACAAGCGCTGAACTCAGACCATTAAACAAGCACGATCGACAATATTGAAGTCATTCAACTCTTGTTTCCCGGCCTCTTTACACCGGCTGAGGAACAATGATGGGGACAGAATGATCACTAGTAGAGCAATCTGTCCCCATACAGTATCATCCTATCAGCAGCAAATCTGCAGTTTTCACCGGGCAATGTGTTGCTGAGAATAATGACTTTTTTCCAGCATTATCAATCCAATCACTTGAAGAATAGGCAGCATTTTCCTAATTTAGTATAATGCATTCCATAGTCTTACATATTGCATAATGCACCCCATAGTGCTCCACAATAGTATAATACACCCATAGTCCTCCATATTGTATAATGCCCCCATAGTCTTCCATATAGTATAATACACCCCATATCCTCCATATTGTAATATGCACTCAAAGTATCTCCACATAGTACAATACAGCCTCCATAGGAATATAATGCAGCCATCACATGAAGTATAATGCAGCTCCCATAGAAATTAAATATGCAGCCCCCTAAGGAAAGTATATGCAGCCCCCATATGAGTATAATGCAGTTTCCAATGAATTATAATGCAGCCCCCATTAGGAGTATAAAACAGCCTCACAGAAGTATAAATGCAGCCCCCCATAGGAATATTAATTCTGCACCATAGAATATAATGCAGCACCATAGGAGTATTATGCAACCCTATAGAGTATAATGCAGCCACACAGAAAATAATGCAGCATCAATATGAGTATGAATGGCAGTCCCTAGGAGTATAAAGGTGCGCCCCATAGAATTTAATGCACCCAACCATAGGAGTTAAATGCAGCCCCCATAGAATTATTATGCACGCAATAGGCAGTTCATAAATGCTAGCCCGCATAAGCAAGGTATAAATGCCAGCCTTATAGGCATGTAATCCCAGTCATCCACCATAAGGATTATAAATGCAGCTTATTTGAATAATATGCAGCACCATAGCAGCATAAATGCAGCCCTACAGGAGTTTTAATCAGCAGCCCATAGTGATATACAACACGCCCCATAGAGTGTAATAAGGCCCATAGGAGTATAATGCAGTTCCCATGGAGTATAATGCAGCCCCATAGGAGTATAAATCAGCCCCATAGGAGTATAATGCAGTCCCATGGGAGATATAATGCAGTCCCATAGGGTATAATGCAGTCCCCCATAGGAGTATAATGCAGCCCCACAGGAGTATAATGCAGCCCATAGGAGTATACAACAGCCCCCATAGAGTGTAATAAGGCCCATAGGAGTATAATGCAGTCCCATGGGAGTATAATGCAGCCCACCATAGGAGTATAATGCAGCCCCCATAGGAGTATAATGCAGTCCCAGGGAGTATAATGCAGTCCCCATAGGGTATAATGCATGGGTCCTCCCATAGGAGTATAATGCAGCCCCCATAGGAGAATAATGCAGCCCCCATAGGGTATAATGCAGTCCCCTAGGAGTATAATGCAGCCCCCACAGGAGTATAATGCAGCCCCCATAGGAGTATAATGCATCCCCCCTCATAGATATACTGCGTCACCATAGGAGTATAATGCAACCCCCCATAGAATATAATGCAGCCCCTATAGTGCTCCATTATTATGGCCACCACGTACTCACTGATTTAAAAACTAAATAACTACAATACTCACCTTTCCTCATTCTCCCACTGAAGTGCATCTCTTCACCTCGGCAGCTCCACTGCCCATCACAGCGTGGTGATGTGCTGCTGCAGAGGGGGATGATAGAAGAGGGAGCATCACATGATAATCTCTCCTCTATCATTGCTTTTCGACCGTATCGGAATCTATGATGCGATACAGATGAATGCGTGATACGGGAGGGCGCTGACCCCAGCCTCCTTGACTCAAGGCCCCAAAGCGGCCACGTTGTATGCCGCTATTAGCAGCAAACCACTGGCTGGGCACCTTTGGGTAGTGGGAGCAATGGGCAGATGCCTAGTTTGCCTGCGCAACGCCAGCCTTGGCTGATGGGGCCTTTGACTGTAATAATGCAGAAAGAGTCATATTGTGTCCTGTGTACTTCTTGCATATGTACAACTTTTGTATCTTCTCATCTGTACCACCTCCAGATTTTCTCCATCATACTACATCCGTATTCCTCAATGCTGCACTACTGAGTTTCCTCCATCCTGTACTACCTCATGTACGTCCTCCATTCTGTACCACCTCTGTACTGCTCCATCATGTACTACCTCTGTATCTCCTTCATTCTGTACTACTTCCTGTACCTCTTGCATCTTCTACAACCTTGTATCTACTCATCTGTACCACCTCCTGCACCTCCTACATCCTGTACTACCTCCTGTACCTGCTCCATCCTGTACTGCCATCTTTAACTCCTCCATCTGTACTACCTTCTGTACCATTTGCATCCTGTGCTACCTCCTTGTATCTCTTCATCTGTACCTCCTCCATCCTGTATTACGTCCTGTACGTCTGCATCCTGTAACTCCTCCTGTACCTGCTCCATCCTGTACTGCCATCTTTACCTCCTCCATCCTGTACTACCTTCTGTACCATTTGCATCCTGTGCTACCTCCGTGTATCTCTTCATTCTGTAACCTCCTCCATCCTGTATCACGTCCTGTAAGTCTGCATCCTGTACTTCCTCTCCACCACTGTATCCTGATCTGCTCTGTACTCCTCTTTACTCCTCACACACGTCGTAGTTGCACCTGTACTTCTCCGACCTCATCTCTATACTCCTTAGTCTGCTCCTGACTCCCTTCTCTCATCTACACGTCCTAATCTCCTGACTTCTCTGTACCATCCTCTGTATTACGCTTAATCTGATCTGTACTCTCCTTCTCTCCATCTGTACACGTCCTGTAATCTGCATCCTGACTTCCTTGTACCTCCTCCATCCTGTACTACCCCTGTGCTCATGAGTTTTGTTTCTTTGCAGAGACACCTAATTTGCATGTTTTCCCCCATGCAAGCATTGCAAAAAAGAGCAAGCAAGCAACCGCAGCTCCGAAGACTTAGTAATAAAACTTGTGAAATGAATAATTCACCATACAGTTCCTTCAGTCTTCTGAAAAGTCACAAGAAGTGTCGGCCATGAGCTCCTATAGAGAATGTAATCTATTTCTTCCAGACTCAATAATGCCCAATTCTGCATTATTGCGTTGCTTGCCGTTTCATTGCTGCATTGTTTGGCAGGTTTTGACATTCAGGAGACGTATGAACATAGATAGGTAACAACCTCTAGAACTGTTGTGATGGCTGCCACATCCTGTTGTGTCTTTTGGAAAATGTTGACAGGAGAAATAGTCTAGCTAAGAAAGGCTTTAACTAAATTAACAAAAGGCCTAGGAAAAAGGACAACCCAAGAGATTTCTACTTAGTGGGGACTTTTGATTCCTGAAGGAAATGCTTTTTAAGGTCAATATTCGGCCATCTGCCATAAGCTATTAAGCTGAAGTGTTATTGGCTTATGCAGCAAATCTGTTATCCAAGACGCAGGCTTGGCTGCTAAGATTTGTGCAACCAGTTTTTAAAATAAAGGGGTCAATTACTTTTGTTTATAGGTATTAAGAGTTTTTGTTCCCTAGTGGGGTTGTCTAACCTTTGTCTGCTGGAGAGCACCACTACCCACCTGCCTTTTGGCCTCCAGCTAGCTGGAGGGGACTGTGCCTTCTTGATTGGTAGTTCGGACCTGGGGTATCATTGCGCTGCTTGGCCACAAACTGTACGTTTTCAAGTAGTTTGTCTCTCTAGCATCGGAGGAACGCATCTGCACTGAAGCTGGCCAGATAGAGAGCTGACAATGCACTCCAGCGATCTGGCCAGCTCTTACAAGCTCTTTTCAGAAAAGCTTGTCCGCACTGCACATGTTTTGCCGTTGCTGCTAGACAAGTAAACATAGACTTAAAAATCACTCCATTCTTGAGAACAATGAGGATATTTAATGACAAGTACAATGAAAGTTGCTTTGTTTTTTGCATTTTTAACCACCAAACAATAACCTTTTAAAGGATATATACACCTTAAACGTGTTCATTTTTGACCTAAAAGTCATTTGTTTTCACGTCTGTCAGAGGCCACAGGTTCAAAAAGGCTACCTCGGACAGACCTCCGTCTGACAGATTCCAGGGGAGACATTGGCTTCCACCCTTTAACCCCTATACAAGTATCTGGTCTTACAAAGGGGTTTGCTTCTATGGAAGGGCTGCTGTCAGGGAGAGTGAACCAGCAGGAACCGCCGCCTATCAGAGTCAAAGCCAAGAGGTGACCTCAGGAGCAGAATCGTAAAACAAGAGGATAGTCAGAAACACACCGAGGTCAAAGAACGAGAATAGTCAGAACAAACAGGAGCACAGCACAGAGGTATATACCAGGGTAGCAACGCTATTGACTGGCAGTGGAAGTCAGAGATTCAGGGGTTTCAATAGCTGACTGCTCCTCCCAGGAGGGGTCCTAACATTTTAACCCCATGGCTAGCTTCTAAGGCCCCTTAATATATACCACAATTATGATACAATGGAAGATTCAGTGTAGTACAATAAAGATCACTTTTTCTTACCCAGCGTAAATATTTGAAATAAACATTTTTGCAATTGTATTCTCATGAAGTATTTGGACATATAGTGCTTGATTCAGCCTCTGGTATCATGTCATCTATGCAGAATAAAGTATCACCTATAAGCTCAACGTATAATGAGTCCAATAAACAGCTTGAAGTTCATAAAGGAAGATAATTGTCCAACAAATGTGTCCATGTAATCTCTATGAAGTGGACACCTATATGCTCTTTATAATTATTTGATTATATAATCATAGCATATAATACTCAATATATATTGCCCAGGTCATAATTTGTATAGGTAGCTGTACATCGCCTGACTACTTCAATTGGAGGTGTGTGGGTATGCTGATACCTCTGCTCCCAGGAGTGATAAAACCTAAATTAAAATTAACCCCATTGCTGCCTTCTAAAGCAGCACTAAAAGTCCAGGGAAAAAATACGACTGGTGCTGTCACGTGTCGTAAGCAATGAAAGAGTACTACTACCCAGCGGCAAAAGTGGAAATAGAGACATTTTTGCTATTGGATTTCTATGAAATTTTGGAATATTTGACTTGTTCAGCCTCTTGGTATCAAGGTACATCTACTGCAGAATGAGTTATCACCTTAACGTTCAACTGCTATCTGGTCAGAAAACAGCTTAGAAGATGGTTCAGGAGAAGAGAGATAAGTTTACAAACTGCTGTCAGAATCATCTCACTGACAGTGACAAAACCTTATCTTTTATATTATTTATTATATAATTAATATCATATGCAGATATATATTTTATATAATTTTATAGGTCAGCTGTAACAATCGCCTACTTACTTCAATTGGAGAGTGTTGTGGGTATGCTGTTACCTTTCTGGAGGTCATTGTGCAATAAGGAGGAGAAGGTCAGCTTTAACAACCACCTACCTCGTTAAGAGAATAGTGAGAGCATGCCCTTACCTTTCTGAAGGTCATTGTGCATGAGGGTTAGGTGGTCAGCTTTGATATAATCACCTACTTCTGTGGTAGAGTTTTTTGGGCATGCTGTTATTTGTCCAGGAGTCATTGTGCAGTGATGGAGAGGCAGTCAACTTTGTCAAATACAGTGACGAGCAAAAGGATAACAATGTTTTGTAATTTTAACTTTCAGGCTCCATATCTCACCATCCACTACTGCTTTGATCATGAGACCACCATCCTTTTATAGGCAATCATCTTGGATATCTCATACATAAATGTGACTTTCAGCTATTTAGCATATGATTAGTTTTGCAGATTCTCGTCATGTCACTGCATTGTTACTGTTTTGCTCCTCATGGTGGAAAAATCTTTTTCTTCCTATATACTACAAAAGACAACCTGTTCTCACATTCCCTAATAGTTCAGTGTGTTATTAGGATGATCTCCAAGCGAAAAGTCACTGGTTTTAATCGAGGAGCTGCCATGAAGAGATTCCCCAAGAAAAGAGAAACAGCATCATCCAGCTCATCGATAGCGGTCATTCGGCCAAGAAAATTGCCAAACTGCATATGTGAACGCCGTGACAGTTTGAAGAATATGAACTTAAGTCCGTCCATCCATTCAAAAGCTGATAGGTGGATGTCCTCACAAAATATCGGAGTCAACAAGTCGGCTCATCACAAGATCTATCAGCTCTGGCGCGACAAACACAGCAGTGGTGGTGGGTTGTATGCTTCATAATAGTAGGATCACAGACATTCATGAAAGCAATATGAAATGCACGTACACAAGTCTGGAATGGTGGCTCGGAAAAAACGTAAAGAAGTCTCGACTTCAGTATCGTCATAATAAGAAGTTTGGGAAAAAGTACGAAAAGTGAATAGTAGAAGATTAGAAACGTGTGATTTGGAGCGATGAGAAGAAAGTAAATAGAACCGGCCTCTGATGGGTGCAAATGGGTCTGAAAGAAACAAGGGAACAAGAGGCTATCAGGTCGAGAAATTGAAGGCACTGTCAAGTTTGGTGGAGGAAGTCTGATGATATGGGATTGTTTCACAGCCAAAGGTGTTGAATACTTGACCAGGATTGATGGTGGTCTCAATGCTGAGCTATATGTGAGTATCCTACAAGATGAGTTACTTTGTACACTCAAGAACTATGGGCATGAAAAGGACATTATACTGTTCCAATAGAACAACACAGAAAGCAAACATCAAAATTGATGAAGAAATGGTTCAATGACAATGAAGTAGAGGTGCTGGATTGGCCCCCACAGTTCCTAAACCTCAACCCAATCAATCACTTGTGGGTAGAGTTGAAGAAAAAGCTGTGTACATACCCAAGTGAGTCGACCACTATGTGCCAACTTTGGGAACGTGTATAAGAGACCTGGGATCAGATTTTGGTCAAGAAATGTCTGAATTTGATCAACAGCAGCCCAGAAGGAATCGGGCAGTGTTGAAAGCCAAAGGTGGATTTACAAAATACTAACAAAATAACAAAAATTAAAATTTTGATGTTTAGGAGCAAAACAGTAACAATGCAGTGACATGACAAGAATCTGCATAATTAATCATATTGTCACGGGTTTACCGTGACAGAGGAGCCAGAAGACTGCATCACTGATTTCTCCTAATGCTGTACTGATTAGAAGCACTTCACCTTCATATTAAATTATATAAGTCTATTTTAGCAGTGCAGGGGTTAATCTGCTCAGTAGAGAGCCCCTGGAAGCTTTCCTGCATTAAGGCTCTCAGCTGTGCATTGTTAGCCACTCCTATCTCCTATATAATCTGGGTCCTGGCTAGCACTCATTGTCAGAGATAGCTTTTGCTGCATGGCAGGAGGTTGTTTTTGGTTGTTATTGGAGAAGGTGTTTGGTGGATTTATCTGTGACTGTTGCTAGATTTTGAGTGTGTGATAATTCCCTTTCTTCTCCTACTTTGGTTTAACCCCATCTTCTACTCAATGATGCATTCCTGTGTTGTATGAGTGTGTATATTTGTATGTTTAGTATTTTCTTTTATCTTTGTTCGTATTACCTTATAAGTCTGGTTGGTGTATTACGGTACACTACTGGTTGGGGGAAGGATACAAACTGAGGGCGGTTTCAGGAGCTAAGACAAGGTATATTGACCCCGGCATTTTCACCATCAGAATTACTCCAGGGAACTGGGCGAGCTAGGGCGCCCCTAGTGTTAGGTACAGGGAAGAAGCCCCTGGTCCTGGGACACCCGAAAACAGAGTCGTGATACATATGCTAAATAGTTGAAAGTCGAATTTATGTATGAGATGGCCAAGATGATTGTCTATAAAATGATGGTAATATCACGTTCAAAGCAGAAGTGGATAAAAAGATATGGAGCCTGAAAGTCAAAAGTTTAAAACATTGTTACCCTTTTGTTCAACACTGTACCTACTTCTACAAGAGAGTGCTGTGGGCATGCTGTTAGCTTTCTAGGAGTCATTGTGTAGTGAGGTGGAGGAGGTCAGTTTTAATTATCACCTACTTTTACGCACCAATATTGAGGTCATGCTGTTACCCTTCAGAAGGTCATTTGCAGTGAAGGAGAGGAGGTTACCCTTCAGAAGGTCACTGGCAGTGTAGGAGAGGAGGTCAGCTTTCAAAATCACCTATTTCTATGGGAGAGTGTTGTGAGCATGCTGTTATTCATCCAGGAGTCATTGTGCATTGAGGGAGAGTAGGTCAGCTTTGACAAATACCGACTTTTATGAGAGAGTGTTGTGGGCATGCTGCTATTTGTCCAGATGTCATTGTGCAGGGAAGAGGAGGAGGTCAGCTTTTACCACCACCTATTGACTTCTACAGGAGAATTAAGAAGAGGGAGTTGTGAGATTCTTATAAGCTTTGCTATGTTTTAATATAGCAAGATATGGTTTTATATGTCATTCTCTGTACATTGATTCCATTTGTATCTATAGACTGACAGCAAGTGTTCCCCAGAGACAACGATATACTGTAATATGATCTGCAGTAATACATAAACAGAAATCCAGTTCTGTACACATCTCTTCTTCTATATATGAATTTATACAGCTCATTAACTTCCATATAACCACATCACCCATTCAACCAATTTAAACACAGTAACAGCACATAAAGATATACAGTTGTGTGAAAAGTATTTGCCCCCAAACTGATTTCCTATTCTTTTCCATGTTTGTCACACTTAAATGTTTCAGATCACAAAACAAATGTAAATATTAGACAAAGATGACACAACTAATCACAAAATGCAGTTTATAAATGAAGGCCTTTATTATTAAGAGAAAAAGAAATCCAAACCTTCAGGGCCCTGTGTGAAAAAGTGATTGCAACCTAAACCTAATAACTGGTTGGGCCGCCCTTAGCAGCAACAACTGCAATGAAGCATTTGTGATAACCGGCAATGAGTCTTTTACAACACTCTGGAGGAATTTTGGCCACTCATCTTTGCATAATTGCTGTAATTCAGCCACATTGGAGGGTTTACGAGTATGAACCGCCTTTTTAAGGTCATGCCACAGCATCTCAATCGTATTAAGGTCAGGACTTTGACTAGACCACTCCAAAGTCTTAATTTTGTTTTTCTTAAGCCATTCAGAGGTGGACTTGCTGGTGAGTTTTGGATCATTGTCCTGCTGTTAACCCTAGTGCGCTTCAGTTTGAGGTCACGAACAGATGACAGGACATTCTCCTTGAGGATAATTTGTAGACGGCAGAATTCATGGTTCCATTTACCACAGCAAGTCTTCCAGGTCCTGAATCAGAAAAACAGCCCCAGACCATCACACTACCACCACATTTTACTGTTGGAATGATATTCCTTTTCTGAAATGCTGGGTTACTTCTACGCCAGATGTAATGGGACATACACATTCCAAAATGTTCAACTTTTGTCTTGTCAGTCCACAGTGTATTCTCTCAAAAGTCTTGGGGATCATCAAGATGTTTTCTGACAAAACTAACATTACCCTTTATGTTCTTATTGCTCAGCAGTGGTTTTGGTCTTGGCACTCTGCCATGCAGGCCATTTTTTCCCAGTCTCTTTCTTATGGTGGAGTCATGAACACTGACCTTAACTGAGTCAAGTGAGGCCTGCAGTTCTTTGGATTTTATCGTGGGGTCTTTTGTGACCTCTTGGATGAGTAGGTGCTGAGTTTTTGGGGTAATTTTGGTCAGTTGGCCACTCTTTGGAAAGTTTACCACTGTTTCATGTTTTCGCCATTTGTGGATAATGGCTCTCACTGTGGTTCGCTGGAGTCCCAAAGCTTTAGAAATGGCTTTACAATGTTGTCCTGACTGATAGATCTCAATTACTTTGATTCTCATTTGTTCCTAAATTTCTTTGGATCGCAGCATGATGTCTAGCTTTTGATGTCTTTTTCTACTTCACTTTGTCAGGCAGGTCCTATTTAAGTGATTTCTTGATTGAGAACAGGTGTGGCAGTAATCAGGCCTGGGTGTGGCTACATAATTTGAACTCAGCTTCCCAAAGATATGATAAACCACAGTTAATTTATGTTTTAAAGGGGGTGGGAGGCAATCATTTTTTCACACAGGGCTCTGTAGGTTTGGATTTCTTTTTCCCTTGATAATAAACATCTTAATTTTATAAACTGCATTTTATGTTACTTGTGTTATCTTTGTCTAATATTTACATTTGTTTGGTGATCTGATACATTTAACTGCTACAACCATTCAAAAGAATAAGAAATTAGGAAGGAGGCAACCAGTTTTTAACACAACTGTATGTTGGATGAACAGAAATCGCTCCCCACCCCACTCATACACATGCACAGTTCAGCATCTCTGGCGGTGACTTATTTCACCTGAGATCACCCATTGAAATTCAACTTTCCTTCTGATCCTTCTTTTCCCCAAAAGATATTGTGTGGGAGAAAAGTCAGGAGACTCCAAAATACATTAGGTCATCGGCAAAGTCAGTCGAATTTGGACAACTTTTCTGTTATGCGTATAAGGGCTGCCTAAAGCATGAGGGAAAAAAAAACAACCATACAAAGTAGTTCTACATAATGTACTGTATGCCCATCAAGATGTGCCCACACAGAAAATGTAGTGCCATCTAGAAATTGTGACTGTTGAGTTACTGTGCCCACTCAGTCAGTCTGCCCACACACAAGTTATACCTACTCAGCAAAATGTGCCCACACCTGCAGCTAAAATCTCAGCATACAGACGCAACGCAGCAGTATCACAGTATTTCTCAGCAGTATTCAGAAAAATCCTAATTCATGTTTCTTAGAAACAGCATACCATTTACCGTACACACCATACTTTGTTTTGGGTGCTTCCATCTGAAGATCAGAAAAATAGGATTCAGAAAGTGACTCCAGCAGAACCATTACTTATAACGAAGCAAACTGAGTCCAAAGTCTACACCGCTGTCCTCTGTTGGACGTTTTTTCTGGTGGTCTCTATCGTTAACTATTGACATAAATATTGCATTATTTAACTAAGCTGTATCTTACAACTAACTCAAATAGCGCAGGAACTCAGTGTGAGCAGCTCAGGTGTATCTCCTAAGAACTCATGTAGCTCAGCAATAGCTCAAATGTATCTCAGGAGTAGATGGAACTACTGTAATTCTTGTGTAGAGCAGGAAAGGCTTGGGAATATATCGGGTGTACCTAAGGTGTATATCAGAACTATTGTAGCTCACAAATAGTTCTGGAGTATTTCTAGAAAACCTCAGGTGTATGTATGGACAGGGCCGGCGTCAGCACCCGGCACACCCGGGCAAGTGCCGGGGCCCTGAGCAGGCGGGGGGGCCCACTCGCCGTCGGGCACCCCGGTGGCCGTTAGCGGTGTCAGCACCGCCACTGGGCGCCCCCCGCTTGCTCAGGGCCCCGGCAGCAGCCGGCGCAATTCTTACCTCTCCCCGTGCCTCGCTGCCGCAGCTCCGAGCTCCAGGGGGCGCCTGCGCCGGCGCTTCCTCTCTCACAGCAGCGCCGCTGAATGACGTCATCATTCAGCAGCCGGCTGTGGCAGAGAGCATGCGGACGCCGGACAGGTGAGGCGTGTGTGTGTGCCTGCGTGTGTGTATGTGAGAGAGTGCTGCCTGCGGTGCTGTATGTGTGATGGTGGTGGGGGGAGGCAGTGATGGTGGTGAGGAGGCAATGATGATGATGATGGGGAGGCAATGATAATGGGAAGGCAATGATGATGATGATATTAATGGGGAGGCAATGATAATGATGATGATGGGGAGGCAATGATAATGGGAAGGCAGTGATGATATGATATTAATGGGGAGGCAATGATAATGATGATGATGGGGAGGCAATGATAACGGGAAGGCAATGATGATGATGATATTAATGGGGAGGCAATGATAATGATGATGATGGGGAGGCAATGATAACGGGAAGGCAATGATGATTATATTAATGGGGAGGCAATGATAATGATGATGATGGGGAGGCAATGATAATGGGAAGGCAATGATGATGATGATATTAATGGGGAGGCAATGATGATGATAGGGAGGAAATGATGATGATGATGGGCAGGCAATGATGATGAGGGAGGCAATGATGATGATAATGGGCAGGCAATGATGATGATAATGGGGAGTCTTTCCACAGCGCCCTTTCCTGAGCCGTAACAGTGCAGAAGGCAGCACAGTGTAGAGGAGAGCTCCATATTTTGTATGGAGCATTATATGTGGCCCAGTATTCTGTATGGAGCATTATATGGGGGATGGTGGGGTGACAGCCTGCATGGGGTATTATATGGGTGATGAGGGGGAGACTATGTGGTGCCCATAATATTGTATGGAGGACTATACTGTCCAGTCTGTACTGTGCGCTGTGAGGATTTGGCGGTTTTTGAGCTATTGTACAATTTACAATAGATATCACTCATGTAATGGAAGAAGTGAAGTATTTGGCATTGTGCTGTACCCATATTTCTCTGCTGTATCTGTGCATCATGAATCGTGGTCTGTGTTAAAGGGGCCCACTGAGGCTCTTTCGCCCGGGGCCCATAAAAACCTGGAGCCGGCCCTGTGTATGGATTAGCTCAGGTATGTCTCTGGAATGGCTCAGGTGTATCTCTGGAATGGCTCAGGTGTATCTCTGAAATGGCTCAGGTGTATCTCTGGGAATGTCATGGTACTCAGGGTGTATCTCTGGAATGGCTCATGAAAATCTTTGGAATGGCTCATGAGGATCTCTGGACTGGCTCATGAGGATCTCTGGAATGGCTCATGAGTATCTCTGGAATGGCTCGGCAGGATCTCTGGAATGGCTCGATAGAATCTCTCAAATGACTCAGAAGGATCTCTGGAATGGCTCACAAGGATCTCTCAAATGGCTCATGAGAATCTCTGGAATAGGCCATATGTATCTCTTGAATGCCTCAGGAGGATCTCTGGAATAGTTCAGTTGTATCTCGGCAATGGCTCAGGAGGATCTCTGTAATGGCTCAGGTGAATCTCTGGAAAAGGCCATGTGTATGTTTGGAATGGTTCAGGTGTATCTACAGAGTAAATTAAGGGCATATTATGGCTAACTCAGGTAGATCTCTAAAATGGCTCTGGTAATAGTTTCCGTGTTTTTCTGGAGTCCTTCAAGATACATCAGGACTAGCTCAGTTGTAGGTTAGGATGCTTTCACACATGCGACTTTGATAAAGTTTTTGAAATCAAGTCTAGATCCAAGTTCTCTCTTTTTTAAAATCCACTCTTAGTCTATACTTAAAAAGCTGCATCCGAAGGGCACATATAAAAGTGTCCAGAAAAGCAGCTCAGCTGTATCTCGGGAGTCAGGTGTATGTGAGGCCTAGTGTAGGTGTCTGCTCTAAGGCTAGTGGCCACAAAACATTTTGCCTGTTATCTAATCCACAGGAACCGTACCTCAGTCACGTACCAGTGTAAGAAGATCGGGACTACCTCCATCACTCTCCTATCAAATGTCCCAATCACTTCTGTAAGGATTTATGGGAGAAGAGCTGATGGGAACAGGACAGCAGCGGCATCAGTAGGGTCACCTGGGACTGAGCATCGTCCGTCCACAAGTGTATTATCATTTTCAGTCTAACCCAAGAGGGGAAAATAATGGCGCCATGAATGTCCACAACAAAACAGTCAATGTAAGGTTTGTATCCTCATAAGAATGATAGATAGATAGATAGATAGATAGATAGATAGATAGATAGATAGATAGATAGATAGATAGATAGATAGATAAAGATAGATAGATAGATAATGATAGATAGATAGATAGATAGATAGATAGATAGATAGATAGATAGATAGATAGATAGATAGATAGATAGATAGATAGATAAATAGATAGATAGATAAGATAGATAGATAGATAAGAGATAAATAGATAATAGATAGATAGATAAGAGATAGATAATTGATAGATAGATAAATAAATAGATGATAGATAGATAAAAGATAGATAGATAAGAGATAAATAGATAATAGATAGATAGATAGATAGATAGATAGATAGATAGATAGATAGATAAGAGATAGATAGATAATAGATAGATAGATAGATAGATAGATAGATAGATAGATAGATAGATAGATAGATAGATAGATAGATAGATGATAGATAGATAATAGATAGATAGATAGATAGATAGATAGATAGATAGATAGATAGCTGATAGATAGATAGATAGATAGATAGATAGATAGATAGATAGATAATAGATAGATAGATAGATAGATAGATAGATAGATAGATAGCTGATAGATAGATAATAGATAGATGATAGATAGATAGATAGATAGATAGATAAGATAGATAGATAAGAGATAAATAGATAATAGATAGATAGATAGATAGATAGATAGATAGATAGATAGATAGATAAGAGATAGATAGATAATTGATAGATAGATAAATAAATAGATGATAGATAGATAAAAGATAGATAGATAAGAGATAAATAGATAATAGATAGATAGATAGATAGATAAGAGATAGATAGAAGATAGATAAGAGATAAATAGATAATAGATAGATAAGAGATAGATAGATAGATAGATAGATAGATAGATAAATAGATAATAGATAGATAGATAGATAGATAGATAAAAGATAGATAGATAATTGATAGACAGATAATAGATAGATAGATAGATAGATAGATAGATAGATAGATAGATATAGATAGATAAAAGATAGATAGATAGATAGATAGATAGATAGATAATAGATAGATAAAAGATAGATAGATAATAGATAGAAGATAGATAAAAGATAGATAGATAATTGATAGACAGATAATAGATAGATAGCTAGATAGATAGATAGCTAGATAGATAGATAGATAATAGATAGATAAAAGATAGATAGATAATAGATAGAAGATAGATTGATAGATAGATAGAAGATTGATAGATAGATAAATAGATAATAGATAGATAGATGATAGATAGATAGATAGATAGATAGATAATTGATAGACAGATAATAGATAGATAGATAGATAGATAGATAGATAGATAGATAGATAGATAGATAAATAGATAATAGATAGATAGATAGATAGATAGATAGATAGATAGATAGATAATAGATAGATAGATAGATAAAAGATAGATAGATAATTGATAGACAGATAATAGATAGATAGATAGATAGATAAATAGATAATAGATAGATAGATAGATAGATAGATAAATAGATAATAGATAGATAGATAAATAGATAGATAGATAAATAGATAATAGATAGATAGATAGATAGATAGATAATAGATAGATAGATAGATAGATAAAAGATAGATAGATAATAGATAGATAGAAGATAGATTGATAGATAGATAGAAGATTGATAGATAGATAGATAGATAGATAAATAGATAATAGATAGATAGATAGATAGATGATAGATAGATAGATAATAGATAGATAATAGATAGATAGATAATAGATAGATAAAAGATAGATAGATGATAGATAGATAGATAATAGATACATAGAAGATAGATAAATAGATAATAGATAGATAATAGATAGATAGATGATAGATAAATAGATATACATAAATAGATAATAGATAGATAGATAGATAGATAGATGATAGATAGATAAATAGATAATAGATAGATAAAAGATAGATAGATATAGATAGATAGATAATAGATAGATAGATGATAGATAGATAATAGATAGATAGATAATAGATAGATAAAAGATAGATAGATGATAGATAAATAGATATACATAAATAGATAATAGAAGATAGATAGATAGATAGATAGATAGATAATAGATAGATAGATAGATAGATAGATAGATAGATAATAGATAGATAATGATAGATAATGATAGATAGATAGATAGATAAATAGATAATAGATAGATAAAAGATAGATAGATGATAGATAGATAGATAATAGATAGATAGATGATAGATGATAGATAGATAATAGATAGATAGATAATAGATAGATAAAAGATAGATAGATGATAGATAGATAGATAGATAATAGATACATAGAAGATAGATAAATAGATAATAGATAGATAGATAATAGATAGATAGATGATAGATAAATAGATATACATAAATAGATATAGAAGATAGATAGATAGATAGATAGATAAATAGATAATAGATAGATAGATAGATAATAGATAGATAGATAGATAATAGATAAATAGATAGATAGATAGATAAAAGATAGATAGATAATAGATAGATAGAAGATAGATTGATAGATAGATAGAAGATTGATAGATTGATAGATAGATAATGTGATAGTGATGGTCCCTGTGGATGTTGATGGCTCTTACCTGTATTTCATGCCAGTGGATTTTCCGGTGGACTCCCGCAGGATGTGTGATAGAAGGGGGAGCACCTGATTAGGGTTTTTTGTCCCAAGCGGGGGTGTTCGTTGTTTTATTTGCCCCACATTTCCCCCACTTTGCCCAACAGAAGGGCGCGTGGGGCAAAGACGGTCCTCACTGGTCCTACTTCTTAACGTCTGTTCCGTGCAAGCAAAAGAAACTTGCATCTTGAGAGGCAAAGAGAAAACGAAAGATGGGAGATGGAATGAATGAAGGGTGTCTATGGGGACGCCGGGAGGTGAGATCCACACCTGTCCAGGGAAGGGTAGTGGCACTGGGTAGAGAGTTGTAGGTCAGGAAGGAGAAGGAACAATGCAGAAGTGGCATAGGAATGGAAAGGAGCTGACTGAGAGGCGGCTGAAGGGGAAAGATGTGTTTGGATACAGGAGAGGTATGGAGAGAGACAGAGGGGGATGGAGAAAACAAGGGAGGAGAGCTGAGGGGGATGGGACAAGGGGAAGACAAAAAAGTGAGTGGTCCAGGAGGAGATGTGCAGAGAGTCAGGATGCTGTGTGGGTTTGGGTAGAGGAGAGTATATGGTATAGGCACCAGGGGAGGGCAGATCAATGTGGGGCTGGTGACTACAGAGGACTTGGGGAGGTGATGGAAGTGTGGCGACGATGCCCTGTGTGCAGTGGTGGGACAGCTCTGCAGTTATCCAGGGGGCACTCCGCACATCCCTCCCTGCTCCTCTCTCTCTTCCTCTCGCATCCTTCTCTGCACTGATGCAGCTAATACAGCTCCTCCTCCTCCTCCTCCTCCTCCTGACTCCACTCACACACTGGATACATAGACTTTATGTACACAATCCCACATAGTGCTAAATGAGACACACACTAACCTGGCTGCAAATGGGATTGGGGGAAGGGGGCGATGCTCCGCAACCTCAGTCTGGAGGCGATCGCAGCATATAAATTGTCTGCAGGGCTATGACAAAAGAGAGGTGCAGGACAAGTGTCTGCCAGGAGAAGACTGAAGAGGTATGGTAAGAAAGCTAAACACCTGCGGTATATAGGTGGTGTACTCAGTAATAGTCAGGTAAGGGAAGGAGATGAGTCCATGGGTACCCTCTCCTACTGTATCCTCACCCATCCCTTGTAGACTGTGAGCCCTCGCAGGCAGGGTCCTCTCTCCTCCTGGACCAGTGTGACTTGTATTAAGATTACTGAACTTGTTTTTTATTATGTATACCCTCCTCACATGTAAAGCGCCATGGAATAAATGGCACTATAATTATACAAAATAATAATAATATTCCTTAGGTACCAGGTCAAGGTGGTGGTATAAACAGATATGTCCTTCAAGAACCATCTGAACCAAGTAGCTTGTAGGACACCAGGTAATAGTGGTATAGAAAGATATGTCCTTCAAAAACCATGTGAACTGAGTAGGTGGTAGGACAACAGGTAATAGTATCATTAACAGATCAGATATGTCCTTCAAGAACCATGTGAACTGAGTAGGTGGTAGGACAACAGGTAATAGTATCATTAACAGATCAGATATGTCCTTCAAGAACCCAAATGTGACTGAGTAGGTGTAAGACAACAGGTAATAGTAGCATTAACAGATCAGATATGTCCTTCAAGAACCATGTGAACTGAGTAGGTGGTAGGACAACAGGTAATAGTATCATTAACAGATCAGATATGTCCTTCGAGACCCAAGTGAGCCGAGCAGGTTGTAAGACACCAGATATGGGGGCTAGATAGTTATGACCAGATGAAAACAAGTAAGAACGGGTAATAATACTCTAAACCTCTGATGGTACCAGGCTGAAGTGGTGGGAAGATTTCCACAGATGAACGCTATAAGCAGTTATACCTTTGAAGAACTAGGTAATAGAAGACTGTAAGGCTCTGATGCTGGTATCAGGCTGACGAAGTGGAATTGCACTATGTTCAAACGCTATAGACAGTTATGCCCTTAAAGAACCAGTTAAGGAGAATATTAGGACTCTAAGCTTCTGCAGGTACCAGACCAAGGATGTGGTAACACATCAGATAAAAGAAGTATAGACAGATATGATCTTCAAGAACCAAGTAAGATGAATATGTGGTAAGAAATCAGGTTGTGGGAACACAGGGTAAAAGTTATGACCTGCAGAAGCAAATTAAGAGAGGGTGTTAAAACTCTGCAAGGACTAGTCGGAGGATACGGTAAGACACCAGGTATGAAGGCTAGAGACAACTATGAAAAATCAGGTAAGGAGAGGATTTTAGGACTCTGATGATTAGCAGGTACCAGGTCAAAGAAGTGTTAAGACACAAGGTAAAAGAACTAGAACTGATATTTCCTTCAAGCACCAATTAGGGAGGATAATAAGACCAAAAAACAAGGAAAACTATTACGTCTCTGATGCTAAGCTGGTATCAGACCAAGGAGGTGGGAAGACTACAGGTAATATGTGTAAGATAGTTAAGATCTGCAAAAAACTAGTACATGAGGACGTTCTGCAAGGTGGTAAGACGCCAGGTATGAAGCTTATAAACAGATATGTCCTTCAAGTAAAAGCTAAGGAAGGATATCAAGACTCTGATGTTCAGCAGGCATCTGATAAGAGACTAAGTAGTTTTAAATAGCTATGACCTGCAAAAATAAGAACAAAATAAGAGGATGCTAAGACTCTGATGATCTGCAGGTGCCAGGCCAAATGGTAACACACCAGACATGAAGACTAGACACAAAGGGGCCCTTTTAAGGATCTTTTTGGGTATGGGGTGTTACACTGCTTCTATATAGGTTCTACTTATGCAGTCAGAAGCAAGGCGTTGAGAAGGGTTAGATAATAATGCTCTGCAGGGTAGGCATATGCTTGTACAATAGGGCTCTGCAGGTTTGGGGTTGGTATGCTTCACAGGTACCAGGCATATGGCAGGAAGCAGAAGAATATCGATGGAAAATACTCGTAAAAAATTCTGTGCAAGTACAGAATGTGCTGTAGGATGGTCCCGGTTGGAGAGGTCAGAGATGTCATACTGGACCTTCTTTTGAGACCACAGTAGCTCAATATTACGGTACAGGCCTCTGGCAGTGGAAGATTATACTGTCTGTTCCAAAAGCAGCTTAGACTTGCTGGTAATTATAACAAAGCACCCGCATAGACAGCTCATTTTTAAACATGAGAAATGATCACTGAATCGATCATAAATTAATTTGTACGAAGGTCAGAGACATTACACCTCACAGAAAGAAGAAGGGTTAAATGAACAGAAGCCTCAATAACTTAAGATCCAAAGTTTGTAGTAGGAGAGACATTGCGATGGTGGTGGAGGTTGCGGGCAAGAAAGGGAGTGAGATGGATGTGTGAAGAGATTTAATGCAGCACACAGAGAACTGCAGCATAAAGCACTGCCACACTGAGAATTCTCTGACTCAGCATGTTGTGACGCAGGCTGAAAGAAAGAAGACGAAAATTAGACCCAACCAGAGAGAGAGGGAGAGCGTGAAAGGGGCCAAAAGAAAACAATCTGAATTAAAAAATACCAGACCTATCCAGATTGTGAGATCTCACCCAAGAGAGGCATAGAGAGAAACAGAATAGACTGTAAGATATGATGAACACCTCATGTGAAGGAAAATGACAGCCCAAAACAGAGAGAATAGGACGGAACCAAGAAAAAGACAGTCCTTAGCAAAGAGACCTCCAAACAAACACCAATCCTGGAACATTAATTCAATAAAATGAGGGAATCTCTAATAGTTATGGCCTTTTTAGATAGGTCAGTAATTGGCGATGGAACGTTCCTATGAATGCTTGTTCCCAACTATCAGACCAGCATAAAAGTCATCATCGGCAGCCATCAGCCTGTGTAAACAGGTGATGTGCTGCCAATAACATGATGGGTCTATGCAAAGAGCATGATTGTGCTGGTGATCAAACTGTGACCATGCAAGGTTCTTTGGGATGTCTAAGCCAGCGAGTAAGTGACCATTGAAGAGGAACCCTATCGGGAAAAAAAGAAAATGCATGGTAAAGACAGTGTATATCACCAGTGATACAGGGTTGAAGCTTGACAGAAACAGAAATATGAGGAACAAACCAGAAAAATACAAAGGGCCTGCTTGAGCAAAGCTTTGAAGTCAGAATTCTGGCTTTGCAAAGTCACAAAAATTTAGGCGCAACTCAGAGCTATGCCACAATTTTATGACTTTGGTGTTTTCACTCCACTTTCTCCCAGCTCTGACAAAATGGGCACAACAGGGGCTAGGCGCCTGCCTCTCATCAAATTTATGATAAATGACATTTGCTATGCTACAAATTTTACTCTAGAGAGGGCTGTAGTAGGATTTATGGTGAGCGCAACACAGAGGTGTACGCCGCTCGTTCAACACTCCGGATTCATGAAGAGGTGTGCACTTATTCAAGAATCAGAAATATCTGACTCCAGCGCACCCTCTCATTTGACCGCTTTGTTCACACTTGTCTTGATGAACCAGGTCCAAAGACTCAACCAGATGAAGAGACCTTATGAGAAGGTACAGTACAAGCCAAGTAAGAGACTAGTCCGACTAATGAGATGAGGACTAAACCTGGAAGAAATAGTGGTGACTCAACAGAGAGGCAGAAATATATGGGATAAACCATATTCAAAAAAGCAGTAAAAACTGACCCAGGTACACTGGGATAGAACAAAGTTCTAAAAAGTCACCTCTCAAAATGTAAAGCCACAGATAAAGCCAAGTGGAAATCTAATGAAGCCAGAAAGAAAAAAAACAGAGATTAAGCTGAAAAGACATACCCTATGAAAAAGAGACAGACTTGATATACAGAGAAAGAACAGATCAGAGCGTAAGAAAGATGAACATGAAAGGAAGAAGAACCCAATCAAAGAGATAACCTAACCAAAACGAAATAGATCAAATGAGGAATGTAGAGATAAAGAATTAATCAACAGAAAAAGAAACAGAAATGTCAAAACAGGAAGAAAGAGAAAGAATCAGACAAGGAGAGGAAAGCAAAGACCAAACCAGGTAGGGATAACAAATCTCAGAGTCATCAAAAAGTCTAATTTGTAGACAAGAAATGGGGCAGATACTTAGTCAGATAACAGGACCAAAAAGAGCCCAAGACAGTGATCCAATCATAACACTAAAATATATCTGCTAGAAAGATGTAATCAGATAGAAAGAGAGCCTGAGAGACCAGATAAGAGAGCGAGATGTAGAGAATGAAAGATTGAATGAAACATAGCGTTATTATAGAGGACTTAGCCATTGGGAGGAGAACCCTGATTACCCCAATACCATGTATGCGTAGCTTGGCCAAGTGTACTTGTTATTTCAATAAAGCAAAGGTGATGAGAAGCTACTAGACAATAGGATCCATGTTCCGCTTGAGTACAGCCCTCAGGTTAGAGTCTGTCAACACCTATATACATTAGATTATGTGCTATAGACCAACAAAAACCTAACAACTAAAGACAGAGTGCAAAAAAACACAAGCAAGCCAAAGAATATGGGAAAGAAAGGCAATGACAGGTCAACTCCAGAATGTAACGAGACAAGGAAAGAACAAAATAGAGCGTGACAGAGACTAAATGAGACTGATCTAGGGATGGTTTCAGTGCAAATTAATTTGATCTTTACTCTTAGCTGTCAGAACTATTGAGGAGATGACATTGTTAGGGATGAATAAGCTTTCTATCACAACTCTGTTGTTGGAATACCCAGGTCTAGGGGCTCCATCCCTGTCCCTAATGCTAGAGGCGCCTCTGCCAACCAGATTACTTCTGAAGGTGAAGACGCCGGGGCCACGTACCTTGCTGAACTCCTGAATCAGCCCTATACCTGTCCCCTTCCCCTACCCAGGGAAGTGGGGAGTAATAGTGTATGTATATACACAAAGCAGACTAACAAGAAAGGACGTAAAGGGATAAATTAAAATACCAAACATACAAATGGATGTTCACAGACAACAGAGAGGAATACTAGGGAGAAAAGGAAGGAAAACCAAAGAGGATTTTCATGCAGCCCAAACACCAAGCAAGCAACAGTCACAGATTAACACTCCAAATGCCTCTACCCAGGCTAGGACTGGATTCTCCGGTGGGCCCAGGCACTGACACCTGCTGGCATACTGGCCAGCAGCTGCCTAGGGCCCCCACTGCTCCAAGGGCCCCCACTGCTCCAGGGGCCCCCAGAAAGTGGCTATGGGGGCCCTGAGTCAAGGGGCCCGCCCTGTACCAGGGTAGCAGCAGCTGGAGGCAGGATCCTGTCCCTGCTGCTAAAGCTAAATGAATATTCATGCTTCTCCATGCCCCTATGGGCGTGGAGAGGCGTGAATACCATTTCTCTTTAATAGCGGGCAGTGTTAGTCACAGGCTGCAGCTAACACTGCCCGCATGTAAAGCCCCACGCACACACAGAAAGCACCACACCACATACACACACACTGACTGACAGCACATCCCAGCTTCCTGCACGACTCTTCCTGTCTGAGACAGCCCAGCTGGATGACATCATCATCCAGCACTGGGTCTCAGACAAAAAGCAGAAGGCGAGGAACAGGCTGCCGGGATGTGCTGCTGTGGGGAGGTGAGCTGTTCTGTGTGTCTGTGTGCCTTGTGTGTGTATGTGGTGCGATGCTTTGTGTGTGTATGTGAGAGAGAGAGGGTTGGTGGGGGGAGGCAATGATGGAGGTGATGGGCAATGATGGTGGGGGAGGCAATGATGAAGGTGATGGGCAATGATGGTGGGGGAGGCAACGATGGAGGTGATGGGCAATGATGGTGGGGGAGGCAACACGGATGGATGGCTGGAGGGCAATGAGTGATGGCGTGGGGGAGGCAATGATGAAGGTGATGGGCAATGACGGTGGGGAGGCAATGATGGATGTGATGGGTAATGATGGTGGGGAAAGACAATGATGAAGGTGATAGGCAATGATGGTGGGGAGGCAATGATGGAGGAGATAGGCGATGATGGTGGGGAGGGAGGCAATGATGGAGGTGATGGGCAATGATGGTGGTGGGGGAGGCAATGATGGAGGTGATGAAATGGGCAATGATGGTGGTGGGGAGGCAATGATGGAGGTGATGAAATGGACAATGATGGTGGTGGAGGAGGAGGCAATGATTAAGGTGGTGGAATGGCAGTGATGGGGGTGGAGGAGAATGATAAGGGTGGTGGGGAGAAAGCAATGATGGAGGTGGTGATGAGGACAATGATGGGGGTGGAGAGGGTCTGCATTATACTTTGAGGGGGCTACATTATATTCTGTGGGGGGACTGCATTATTCTCAGGGGACTACATTATATTCTGGGGGGCTATATCATACTATATGAGGGGGCTACAGTATACTCTATGGGGGCTGCATTATATTTTGTGGTGGGGCTGCATTATTCTCTCAGGGGACTACATTATATTCTGGGGGCTACATATGACTATATGATGGGGCTACAGTATACTCTATGGGGGGCCTGCATTATTCCATCAGGGGACTACATTATATTCTGGGGGGCTATATCCTACTATTTGAGGAGGGCAGCATTATGCCCTATGAGGGGGCTACAGTATACTCTATGGGGGGCAGCATTATGCCCTATGAGGGGGCTACAGTATACTCTATAGGGGCTGCATTATACCCTATGAGGGTGCTACATTATATTCTATGGTGGGGACTGTGGTATACCTTATGAGTGGGGTTGCATTATATTTTGTGGGGTGCTGCATTATATTCTATGAGAGAGGGCTGCATTATATTTTATGAGGGGGCTACATTATATTCTGTGAGGGTGGCTACATTATATTCTATGAGGGGGCTACATTATATTCTATGAGGGGGCTACCCCTCTATGATCCTACCCCAACCCCTGCTACATAATTAAGACATGTACTACCTTATATTATACCCTGATAGAGCGCATTTTACCGCACAATTGGCGGTCTTGTATTTATTTCTATGTAGCTACATAGTGGGCCCCAAGAATGATTTTCTCTGGTGGGCCCAAGGTGCTCCAGTCCGACGCTGCCTTTACCAACAACCGACACCTCCACTCCTCACCAGGCAGTACAAGACTAAAGGCACTGCCACACTTAGCGATCGCACCAGCGATCACGACAACGACACGACCTGGCGAGATCGCTAGTGCGATGGCTATGTGATCGCTAGTTAGATTCCAAACACAAAGATCTCATCAGCGATCTGTATAACGACCTCTGCGGTCGTTGGGAAAACCTAGTGCCACCTGCAACGCTGGTGAAGTCGTTCATAAAGGGTGTCACACTCAGCGATTCAGGCTCACCAGCGGGACACCAACGACCAAAAAACGGCTCAGAACGTTCATAAGCGATCAGCGACATCTCAGCAGGGGCCACATCGCTGCTACATGTCACACACAGCTAAGTCGCTACCGATCTCGCTTAGTGTGGCATACACTTAACACTGGCAATCCAGATTGCCAGTCTAGTATATATAAGAGAGGTGAGTGGCCAGTACTGAACAGCTGAGATCATCCAATCAGGAAAGCTTCAGAGACTCTAAGCTGAACAGTTTAACCCCTGCATGGCTAACAGACACATGCACCATTTAATATGAAGGAGAAGTGTTTTTAATCAGTGCAGTAGTACGTGAAATCAGACACTTCTGGTCCCTCTCTGGCATGGCAAACACGTGACACTTTCACACCAACCAATCACCAATATAAAGGGGCTATTGCATAATCCCATTCATTTCACCTCACAATATCCCTGATTTTTATTATAAAAACATCATCAAAACTCATAGAAAGAAAATATAAATTAAGCTGAAGGCACATGACATTCAAGAAAGTATGACCAATGCTACCATGACATGGAGGAATGATACTCAACAGAGTGTCTCCAATCTTACCGTGATAAAGTGACATGACATCCAACAGATTGTCATTAAAACTGCAATGACAATAGGGCATGACACTTTATGGAGTGTCTTCAAGCCTGCCGTAAAAAAGGGGCATGACACCTGTTGTGAATGGACTTGAAATGAGTTCTGAGCAGAGGCTCCCTCTGGTGGTTACAAGCGGTACTGGACTGTCCAGTGAAGATTGTGAGGAGTGGGAATCAGGTGTTACTGACTGGTCTTATATAAGGGAGTCGCCTTCCCATCAGGGTTTCCGGTGATCAATTGTTCTGGTCTCAATCCTTGAGTCCTGTTTCCTTTGTAGCCTGCTGTATCGTGTCTGCATCTCCTGCTAACAGATAAGACATTTTCTTCTTTTGTTTTTGTGCTTGATTTTTGCATTTTGTCCTGCACTTCTGTGGGGGCCTTCAGGTCCCCTCCGGGGGCTTTTGCCCTCTCAGTTTAGTTCAGCCACTGATGTTTGTACTTTTGCTTTTTTCCAGTTTTTTCAGTGGCTGCTGTTTTGATTTTGTTACACCAGAGAACTAATTTAGGTGGTAGAGGTCGTGTGATCTCAGGTGATTTTGAAATTAGTAGAGTTGGTGCTTTTCAGGGTTTTTTGGGATTGCAGTAAGTGCCCTTCCTATCCTTTTCTATTTAGGTAGTTTGGGCCCCAACGTTTGCTCATACTATTTTCTGTCTGTGTTAGTATTTCATCTTGTCTAACCGCCATTACATGTTTGGGGGCTTTCTATGTTCTTTGGGGATCTGCTCCGGGCAGATAGCTTTCCTATTTATATCTTTAGGTGTAGTTAGTTTCTCAGGCTGTGACGAGGCGTCTAGGACCTACGTAGCAACGCTCCACGGCTGCCTCTAGTTGTGGTGGTTAGTCAGGGTACTGCAATCTCATAGATTCCAACTTCTCTGGTGTATTGCCTTTTTTACCTGCACTCCTCAGCTACCGAAACATAACAGACACCCTACTGAGTATGACCATTCCTACTGTACTATGATGAAAAAGTATGACATTCAACAGAGTGTCACCATTCCCACCATGATGAAGTGTCATAAGCAGGCTCGGACTGGCCCTCAGGGGAACTGGTGAATCCCCCGGTGGGCCCATGTACAGCAATGTACACTTTATTCACTATGTACAGACAAAGGCAGCATCTCATTCATTTAAGAAAATGCTAAATTTATGAATAAGGGTAATCCAGCTGAACATTGGGCCCCCAGAATCAAAATTACTGGTGGGCCCTAGGTAGCCCAGTCTGACACTGGTCATAACACTTAATGGGATGTCTCCAATCCTACCATAAAGAAGTAGCATGAAGCTCTAGAGAGTGTTTGAAATCCTTAAATGATAAAGTTGCCTATCACTGATTAGGAAGTCTCCAATACTACCAAGATGAAGAAACATGACATGATCCAGAGTGTTATAAATCCTACTGTGACAAAAAAACATGTCATTCAAAAATGTCACCAACTGTGATGTAGAGGCATGATACTCAACGCGCTTTGTCCAGTCTTACCATGATGACACTCAATGGTATATGTCTAAAATATTACCATGATGAAGAGGCATGAGGCTCTAGAAATGAAGATGATAAAATTGCCTGACACTGACCAGGATCTCTACAGTCCTACCATGAAGAGTCATGACATGACAAAATGTCATCAATTTTACTTTGATGAAAAAATATGACATTCAACAGTGGCACCAATCCTACTATAATGTAGAGGCATAATACTCAATGGGATGTTTCCAATCCTACCATAATAAAGAGGTGCAACACTCAATAATATGTCACCAATCCTGCCATGAGGAAGTGGCATGACATTCAATGGTATGTCTCCAATCCTACCATGATGAAGAAGCATGATGCTCTGGAGAATGTCTTCAATCCTAAGATGATAGAGTTGCCTAACATTCACCATGATGTCTCCAACCCTACCATGATAAAGAAACATGACACACAGCAGAGTGTCAAAAAATCCTTTTGTGACAAAAAAACTTGACAATCAACAGTGTCACCAATCCTACCACGATGAAGGTGCACGACACTCAAAAGTGTGTCACTAATTTTACCATGACAAAGAGGCACGATACTCAATGGGATGTCTCCTGTACTACCACGATGAAGAGGCTTGACGCTGTAGAGATGAAGATGATAAAGTTGCCGACACTCACCCATGAAACTCACTCATGCCACGCAACAAAGTGTTATCAATTCTAATTTAACTAAAAAACATGAAGCTGGCACTGTGGGATGCCCTACAGGGCAGACACCATGACCATTATCTTGAGGTTGGCACTAAGAGTACTACAATAACGCTGGTTCTGTGGGAACTACTATGAGGTTGACAACAAGGACACTACTTTGAATCTGGCACAACAATAATGATGGCACTTTGGGTATAAGTATACCAAGAACATCATTATGAATCTAGTACTATGAGATTCAGAATGAAGCTGGCACTGTGGGAACTACCATGAAGTTAACACTAAGGGGACTACTCTGAAGCTGAGACTACAATAAGGCACTGTGGAAATAACTGTGAAGCTGACACTTGGGAATTAAAACGAAGTTGGCACTGTGAGAATCGCTTTGTGGCTAACATTGTGGACACCTCAATGGAACTGATACTGTGGAGGCTACTATGAGATTGGCACTTAGATTACTACTATGAGGTTCACACTATTAACATCACAGTAGAGCATGTAATATGGGAACTACTATGAAGTTGCGCTACAGACACTATTATGAAGCCATCACTATAGGCACCATAATGATTCTGCCACTGTGGGCGCTACTATAAGGCGCTAATATGGGTTACCATCAATCATGTCAGTATTATTCTCAGACTATGGTCAGGAATGATTATAAAGTGTGACCTCCAGCAATAGCAATATCTTCTGGTCCATCCACGAGTGTAAACATGATGGTACAGATAGGTCAATCCTACATATTTATTTCTCATGTATTGCTGTTGATTGCCTCCTTCGCATATATTCAGCGGGTTACTCTCTATATTTTAACGGTCTCTTACAAGGCTGAGCGAGGTGAACTGAGGCCATAATCCATTAAGCTTACCACCCATTAATCTACTTTCCATTAGGATCAAGGCCTTCGGCCTTCCCATATCTCATCGTGTACAAAGAAGAACGTTCCATTCTTCATTACCAACTACTAAGTGTGTCTAATCTTGTCCTGACCACTAATTTATCATCATGACCTCTGAAGAAAAATTAGAGCTGCATAAGGTAGTATCTGTCTCTTCTATGGTAGATCCAACCGCTGCCATCTTTTATGTATAGGAATTGTGACCAAACCTAAACCATGCTGTCTTCGTGAGGACAAGCAGGGTGTCATAGGTGGTGGCCTACTTAGGAACCCCTTCTAAGAGCGACAGTGGTAAACTTCAAGGCTTTGATTTAATAAATAAACAATATTTATCTATCTATCTATATCTGAGTTTGTTAACTGCTCTCTCCTCATCGCCACAAAAAAAGGCAGCATTCCTATGATAAAAGTGCAAGAACATAGGACATCCAGAGGTCTAACTGGACCATGACAGAAGCTCTTTCTACTGTTGGCTTAAACACTTACCTTTATTCAAAAAACAAAGTCTTCAACTCACGATACCACAATTATACCGACAGGAATTAAAGACTAACAATTACATTTATAGAACCAGGGCAGAAGGAAATAAAAAGACCAAAAAACAAAAAGGAGCACAGTGATTATGGAAACCCATGTTCAACACAATAAATGTATCTTTACAATTTAAGGCAAATAAGTCTCATTTATCTTGCTGCTAGTTGGCCATGCGTCCCTCTGCCCCAAAGGATGTTTTGCCATGTTTTGTCAGTGAGTATAACTTATTTTTGCTATTTACCAATAGCTTGGCTTGGGTATCCAGCATAAATTGTACAGATACATCATGTTCAACATGGGTTTCCATAGCCATCATCTAGATATATAGTGCTTTAACTTTAAATACTATTTTTCTTTGGGATATGCAGGATAGGGCCTGTGATGTGTCCCACTATCTATGAGGTATTTTGTGCAATGACATGTATTATTTGCATTATGGTTCTCATTTTATTTGCTCTTTTGTCTTTGGGCTTTTTATTACTTATACTTTGGTTTTATGGTGTAATTGTAGCTTCACATTTGTCTTGGAGGTGAGGAGGAAACTGGCCTAAAGGTATTTATCAACGCGCCCAGAACGTCGGTGAGTCTTGCAGAGACCTCCTGGATTCAAAAAAGTGTTGGCACCACTAAAGCCTGCAAAATCTCCTGAAAACCAGTGCTTTTAGAAAGGTTACTTGTGGATAATGCCAAAAAGTTTAATTATCAGACAAAACCCCTGCATCTAATTGTACCCACTATAATTAATCCTCTGGGGCAAGCAGTATTGCTGCAGGAATCAGGATTGAAAATCTCTTTTAACAACCAACTGTAACTTCACATTTGTCTCCGAGGTCTGATCTACAGTCATCGGCCAACTCTCTTGAGCTTTAAGGGAACAGTCGAAACCTCCTGGATTCCAGAAACAGTTGGCAAATGTACTGGACACTAGAGTTGAGCGAAACAGGTCGTTCATTTTCAAAAATCGCCGATTTTCGCCAAAGTCGGGTTTCATGAAACGAAACCCGACCGTGGCGTGCAGTCGGCCGAACGCTCGGCGACCAATTTGGCAAAAAAGTCAGGGTCGGGTTTCGCCGCTGCAAATTCCCCACCCAAGCCGCGTCATTGGATGAGCCGCCCGCCGGCTCAGCCAATGAGCGGCGCGGGATTCAAAAACCCCGCCAAAGCGGCGCCGACGCTCATTGGCAGAGCCGGAGGTGGCTCAGCCAATGAGCGGTGCCGGCACGGCTTTGGCAGAGAATTTGAATCCCACGCCGTTCAAAGCCGCGCCGGCACCCCTCTTTGGCTGAGCCACCCGCCGGCTCTGAAAATGGGCACTGCAGGTGTGTTTACTGTCCCTCCCCCCATGCCGACATTGCTTCCCCATTGAATTGCATTGGGTTTCAGCTGAAACCCGACTTTTTACGCTAGTTGGTCGATTTCACTCGACCCGACTTTTGCGAAAGTCGGGTTCCGTGAAACCCGACTCAACCCGAAAAAAGGGAAAGTCGCTCATCCCTACTAGACACCACTGACCTCCAGAAAACCAGTGGTTTTAGAAAGGTTTCTTAATGGTGATGCCAGAATCATAGTTTTCAACTGTCTCGGATTTTCCTGGGAGGAGTGGGAGTGTTTTGGGTGCATGGGCAAGAATTAAATATCCCCCAGAAATAATGGCAATTTTGAGAAATGCTCAATCATCAAAGAGAACCTCAATGTCTAACCACACAATCGTCAAACTCAAAGAAAAAAGGAAGCACACTCTAGCACTATAGCTTGCAAACATGAGATATGAAAAATGAATTGCATCATGGTCTTAGAAATATGAAAAATTGGGAAAGCTTAGCGCATAAAATGGCCAATTTATGTGTACCTGGTAGCCACGTTAAGGCGTTGTCACGATCCACATTTGGATCTGTGGCAGATCTCTCTCTGCATTCTAAAGCCTTTTTCCTTTCAGGCCACAGGAGGTTAATGTCAGTCTTTTCCCTCTGTGGCCGCTGGTGTAATTGCATCACTCCTGGCTTTTCAGGAGAGGGCTGTGACCATTCCCTTCATCTTTTAAAAGGTCCTCTTAGGCGTCAGCTGGTGTTGGTGATATTGCTTTCTTTGGTAATCAACCAAGCTGGAGCCAGGAGCTGCTGAGCGCAGTGGTGCTTCTGCTATTTTCCTGTTCTGGTGTCTTGCTCTGCTGTGCGGTGCATCGCAGCAGAGAAAGCTAAGTGTTTATTGTTTAGCTGATTTAACCCCTAGGTGTTGGTCTTTCCTTTTGTTGTTTTGGTGTTATTCACATAATTCCCTGTCTCACATCCTGTGGAGGGGGTTGGTGGGTTTAGCTCAGGGCTAAACAGGAGACAGGGACAGGTCAGTGGCTTGGGCCTCACTACCTTCAAGTGTACCCCCAAGTTAAGGAAAGACAGGGCCCTTCTTTAGCCTTAGAGGCAGTTCAGGGGCCCAGGTTCCTCGTTCCCTGTATTTCTACAGCTTCCCCGTGACATTATCACCAACCAACACAGTTTTTTTTTCCCTTTCTTGTGAGCCATGGCCCAAATGCAGGCCTTTGCCCAGCTGCGTCAGACCCTCACAGATGAGTTTAAGGTTCTGCGGGTTGAGGTGGTGCAGCAGTTGGTGGGGTTCTGGGCCTTGGCTCAGATGCAGGTTCAACCAGAACCTAAGATATCTCTCCTTCACAGGTTTTCTGGAGGGAGAGATACATTTCTGGTCTTTCTGGAGGCCTGTAAATTGTATTTCAGGCTGCGCCGCGTTCATCAGGGAGTCAGGAACAGCGTGTGGGGATTATTGTCTCCCTTCTTAGGGGTGATCCCCAATCCTGGGCCTTCTCCCTGCTGGCCAATTCACCATCTTTATGGTCGGTGGATGGGTTTTTTGCGGCTCTGGCGCTGGTGTATGGAGATCCTGATGGCGTCTCCCTGGCGGAATCCTGACTCCGTAAAATCAAGCAGGGGGACTGGGCGGTTGAGGAGTACTGCTCAGAGTTTAGGAAATGGGCCACTGACACTCAGTGGAATGATCCTTTACTTAGGAGTCATTTTGTGCAGGGTCTGTCCCCAAGGTTGCAGGATACTCTGGTGCAGTACGCCGCCCCCAGGTCATTGGAGGCCACCATGTCCCTTGACCTCCGGGTGGATAGACACCTCAGGGAGAGACATACATCAAAACTGCCCTCTGTTCTCCTTGCTAGGGAGGAGGACACAGTCGCGCAGTCGGACGAACCCATGCAGGTGGGAGCAGTTGGTGACCGAACGGGGTTGCCTGTGGTTCGGCGTGGTGTGGGGGCATGTTTTTACTGTGGGCAGACTGGTCATTTTATTGGGGTCTGCCCAGCTTGCGCCAAAATGCCTGCGCCATCTAAGAAGCCGCATCCCCCTGGTCGTATGGAGTGAGCTGACCAGGGAGTGTATATTTCCTCCATTTCTTCCCCTCAGTGTACCCTGACTGCGAGAGTGGTGATCGGCGGGGTATCTAAGGGAATACCTGGGCTTGTGGACAGTGGAGCAGGAGTCAATTTGGTGGATGCTCACTTTGTTCGGACCAATGGCCTGATGTGGACGCTGGCAAAATCTCTAGGCATCAAGACCATTGACTCTGTCCCACTCAGCCAGGGGAGTGTGGCCCATGTCGTGCATGATATACGCCTTTGTATAGGGACTCGTCATGAGGAGTCCCTGTCATGCTACGTCTTGGAGGGTATGCCAATACCCATCGTTTTAGGCTTCCCTTGGCTGACAAAACACAACCCGGTCATAGATTGGCGTTCCAGGGAAGTAGTCAGCTGGGGTCAGTCGTGTGAGGGCTGCTTCCCGGGGGCTACTGTCTCTGCCATCTTTCTGCAACCTTCCCCTTCATCTCCAGTGGGGGCAGCAGAGGTGCTGCCAAGGAGTAGGGGCAAGTCCCAACCCTCACCACTAACCAACCCTGTGAGTCGGAGCCCTCTTGGGAGGAGGGGTCAGGGGAGGGTGGTGGTTTCCTCTGAGAATTGTGTGAGTGTGGTGACACAGGGGACGCCTCTGTTGTTAGTTCCTCAAAGAGTTCACCATCTGGGTGGCAAACGCGTGTGGGGCAATGAACGTTCAGGTCTGGACCTGTGTGTGAACGAGTATGTATGGATGTCCACCAAAGACATAGGGTTCTGCTGGAGTCTGGAGTTCTAGGGTGATCTGGCTGTATCGGGTGTCAGCCTTTCTCGGCCCGGGGACTTACCAACTAGAGTTACCCCCAGTAATGCCCATACATAACTCGTTCCCCAGGTCGGCGCTCTGGAGATTTGCGGTACCTCCGGAGCATACACTGTTACCATTTCCATCAGTCCACGTTTGCCATAAACCTGAGAGTCAGGTGACTGCTGGAGTGAACCCTGGTTGATCGAGGCGTCCTCACCGTAGGTGGCATATGAGGTGCGGTGTTGAGGGTCCAGAGGCCCATCATTAAAGGGGGAGGTACTGTCAGATTCACATTTGGATCTGTGGCAGATCTCTCTCTGCATTCTAAAGCATTTTTCCTTTCAGGCAACAGGGGGTTAATATCAGTCTTTTCCCCCGGTGGCCCCTGGTGTAATTGCATTGCTCCTGGCTTTTCAGGAGAGGGCTGTGACCACTCCCTTCATCTTTTAAAAGGTCCTCTTAGGCGTCAGCTGGCGTTGGTCATATTACTTTCTTTGGAAACCAACCAAGCTGGAGCCAGGAGCTGCTGAGCGCAGTGGTGCTTCTGCTCTTTCCCTGTTCTGGTGTCTTGCTCTGCTGTGCGGTGCATCGCAGCAGAGAAAGCTAAGTGTTTATTGTTTAGTTTATTTAACCCCTAGGTGTCTGTCTTTCCTTTTGTTGTTTTGGTGTTATTTACATTATTCCTTGTCTCACCTCCTGGGGAGGGGTTGGAGGGTTTAGCTCAGGGCTAAACAGGAAACAGTGACAGGTCGGTGGCTTAGGCCTCACTACCTTCAAGTGTACCCCCAAGTTAAGGAAAGATGGGGCCCTTCCTTAGCCTTAGGGGCAGTTCAGGGGCCCAGGTTCCTCGTCCCCTGTATTTCTACAGCTGCCCCGTGACAGGCGTTTCTCGTTTTCCAGGTCTTAACTAATGCCAATCCTTGCTTAGAAAAGTCTCTATCTGTATGGGAACATATGAATTCTCTCTTTAGACTGAAATCTACATCTCTGTGGAGGGGTAGTGGCCCTGCTGTAATTAAAACGCCTGCGACCAACAGGTGAAGTGCTCAGTCAGAAGGTAAATGAATACATATCAAAAAACTGACCGTCACATCCAAACATAGACCTAGTGTGAACAGGTGCTTAACCTAGTATCACCAACTCATGCACACTCAAAGAAAAAAGGAAGCACACGGTAGCGCTATAGATTGCAAACATGAGATATGAAAAATGAATTGCATCACTGCCTTAGAAATATGAAAAATTGAGAAAGCTTAGCACATAAAATGGCCAATTTATGTGTACCTGGAAGCCACGTTAAGGCGTTTTTTCGTTTTCCAGGTACTAACTAATGCCAATCCTCACTTAGAAAAGTCTCTATCTGTATTGGAACATAACCGCACAATTGTGGCATGGACTGAGCATGTCTGTGGGTAACAATTTTGGTCTTCATGTTCCTCAAATGTCTATTTCTTAGAACTGTAGATGCAAAAGTTGGCAAGTTTAATTCCTCTGACTTTTGGTGCCTCTAGATCAGGGAGCTATGGGGTTAATTGTCTGTTTTTTTTATTACTCCTTTCTAAGAGCCTTGGACGGGGCAGACTGTTATTTAACCCCTTCAAGACCCAGCCTATTTTGACCTTAAAGACCTTGCCATTTTTTGCAATTCTGACCAGTGTCCCTTTATGAGGTAATAACTCAGGAACGCTTCAACGGATCCTAGCGATTCTGAGATTGTTTTTTCGTGACATATTGGGCTTCATGATAGTGGTAAATTTAGGTCGATAATTTTTGCGTTTATTTGTGAAAAAATGGAAATTTGGCGAAAATTCTGAAAATTTTGTAATTTTCAAATTTTTAATTTTTATTCTGTTAAACCAGAGAGTTATGTGGCACAAAATAGTTAATAAATAACATTTCCCACATGTCTACTTTACATCAGCACAATTTTGGGAACAACATTTTTTTTTGTTAGGAAGTTATAAGGGTTAAAAGTTGACCAGCGATTTCTCATTTTTACAGCAAAATTTACAAAACCATTTTTTTTAGGGACCACCTCACATTTGAAGTCACTTTGAGGGGTCTATATGGCAGAAAATACCCAAAAGTGACACCTTTATAAAAACTGCACCCCTCAAGCTACTCAAAACTACATTCAAGAAGATTATTAACCCTTCAGGTGCTTCACAGGAACTAAAGCAACGTGGAAGGAAAAAATGGACATTTTAATTTTTCCAACAAAAATTTTCTTTTAGCATCAATTTTTTCATTTTTACATGGGCATCAGGATAAAATGGATCCTAAAATTTGTTGGGCAATTTCTCCTGAGTACACAGATACCTCATATGTGGTCATAAACCACTGTATGGGCGCACGGCAGGGCTCAGAAGGGAAGGAGCGCCATTTGACTTTTTGAATGGAAAATATGCTGGAATATTTAGCGGTTGCCATGTCGCATTTGGAGAGTTCCTGTGTGCCTAAACATTGGAGCTCCCCCACAAGTGACCCCCATTTTGGAAACTAGACCCCCTAAGGAACTTATCTAGATGCATAGTGATCACTTTGAACCCCCAGGTGCTTCACAAATTGATCTGTAAAAAAAAGAAAGTACTTTTTTTTCACAAAAATTTTCTTTTAGCCTCAGTTATTTTCATTTTCACATGGGCAACAGTTTAAATTGGATCCTAAAATTTGTTGGTCAATTTCTCCTGAGTACACAGATACCTCATATGTGGTCATAAACCACTGTTTGGGCGCACGGCAGGGCTCAGAAGGGAAGGAGCGCCATTTGACTTTTTGAATAGAAAATATGCTGGAATATTTAGCGGTTGCCATGTCGCATTTGGAGAGTCCCTGTGTGCCTAAACATTGGAGCTCCCCCACAAGTGACCCCATTTTGGAAACTAGACCCCCTAAGGAACTTATCTAGATGCATAGTGAGCACTTTGAACCCCCAGGTGCTTCACAAATTGATCCGTAAATAAAAGAAAGTACTTTTTTTTCACAAAAATTTACTTTTAGCCTCAGTTATTTTCATTTTCACATGGGCAACAGTATAAATTGGATCCTAAAATTTGTTGGGCAATTTCTCCTGAGTACACAGATACCTCATATGTGGTCATAAACCACTGTTTGGGCGCACGGCAGGGCTCAGAAGGGAAGGAGCGCCATTTGACTTTTTGAATAGAAAATATGCTGGAATATTTAGCGGTTGCCATGTCGCATTTGGAGAGTCCTGTGTGCCTAAACATTGGAGCTCCCCCACAAGTGACCCCATTTTGGAAACTAGACCCCCTAAGGAACTTATCTAGATGCATAGTGAGCACTTTGAACCCCCAGGTGCTTCACAAATTGATCCGTAAATAAAAGAAAGTACTTTTTTTTCACAAAAATTTTCTTTTAGCCTCAGTTATTTTCATTTTCACATGGGCAACAGTATAAATTGGATCCTAAAATTTGTTGGGCAATTTCTCCTGAGTACACAGATACCTCATATGTGGTAATAAACCACTGTTTGGGCGCACGGCAGGGCTCAAAAGGGAAGGAGCGCCATTTGACTTTTTGAATGGAAAATATGCTGGAATATTTAGCGGTTGCTATGTCGCATTTGGAGAGTCCCTGTGTGCCTAAACATTGGAGCTCCCCCACAAGTGACCCCATTTTGGAAACTAGACGCCCTAAGGAACTTATCTAGATGCATAGTGAGCACTTTGAACCCCCAGGTGCTTCACAAATTGATCCGTAAATAAAAGAAAGTACTTTTTTTTCACAAAAATTTTCTTTTAGCCTCAGTTATTTTCATTTTCACATGGGCAACAGTATAAATTGGATCCTAAAATTTGTTGGGCAATTTCTCCTGAGTACACAGATACCTCATATGTGGTCATAAACCACTGTTTGGGCGCACTGCAGGGCTCAGAAGGGAAGGAGCGCCATTTGACTTTTTGAATGGAAAATATGCTGGAATATTTAGCTGTTGCCATGTCGAATTTGGAGAGTTCCTGTGTGCCTAAACATTGGAGCTCCCCCACAAGTGACCCCATTTTGGAAACTAGACGCCCTAAGGAAATTATCTAGATGCATAGTGAGCACTTTGAACCCCCAGGTGCATCACAGAAGTTTATAACGCAGAGCCGTGAAAATAAAAAATCATTTTTTTTTCTCAAAAAATTATTTTTTAGCCCACTGTTTTTTATTTTCACAATGGTTACAGGAGAAATTGGACCCCAAAAGTTGTTGTCCAGTTTCTCCTGAGTACGCTAGTACCCCATATGTGGGGGGAACCACTGTTTGGGCACACATCAGGGCTCGGAAGGGATGTAGTGACGCTTTGAAATGCCGACTTGATGGAATGGTCTGCGGGCATCTTGTTACGTTTGCAGAGCCCCTGATGTGCCTAAACAGTAGAAACTCCCCACAAGTGACCCCATTTTGGAAACTAGACCCGGCAAAGAACTTATCTAGATGTGTGGTGAGCACTTTGAACCCCAAGGGCTACACAGAAGTTTATAACGCCCGGGCATGAAAATAAAAAAATCATATTTTTTCCACAATCAGGATCTTTTAGTCCCCAATTTTTTTATTTTCCCAAGGGTAACATGAGAAATTAGACCCCAAAAGTTGTTGTCCAATTTGTCCTGAGTATGCTGATATCCCATATGTGGGAGAAAACTACTGTATGGGCACACGTCGGGGCTCGGATGGGAAGTAGTGACGTTTGAAATGCACACTTGATGGAATGGTCTTCGGGCGTCATGTTACGTTTGCAGAGTCCCTGATGTGCCTAAACAGTAGAAACTCCCCACAAGTGACCCCATTTTGGAAACTAGATCCCCCAAGGAACTCCTATAGATGTGTGATAAGCACTTTGAATCTCCAAGTCCTTCACAGAAGTTTATGACGCAGAGCCGTGAAAATATAAAATCATTTTTTTTCCACAAAAATAATTTTTAGTCCCCAATTTTTTTTCCCAATGTTAACAGGAGAAATTAGAACCCCCAAAGTTGTTGTGCAATTTTTCCCGAGTACGCTGATACCTCATATGTGCGGATAAACCACTGTTTGGGCATACGTCGGGGCTTGGAATAAAGGGAGCACTGTTTGACTTTTTGAACACAAAATTTGCAGGAATCAATGGTGGCGCCATGTCGCGTATGGAGACCCCCTGATGTGCCTAAATAGTGGAAACCCCTCAATTCTAACTCCAACCCTAACCCCAACACACCCCTAACCCCAACCCTAACCCTACACACACCTAACCCTAATACAAACCCTAATCATAACCCTAACCCCAACACACCCCTAACCCTAATCCCAACTCTAACCATAAACCTAACTACAAGCCTAACCCTAATTCCAACCCTAACCCTAATTCCAACCCTAACCCAAATTCCAACCCTAACCGTAATTCTAACCTTAACCCTAATGCTAACCCTAACCCTAGTTCTAACCCTAAGGCTATGGTTCCACGGTCCGGAACCATAGCGCTTTTGACGGAGCGGAAATTCCGCTCCGTCTAAGCCCCGCCCCCTTTCTGACGCGCGCTCTTTCCGGAGGTGTTCAGGACACCTCCGGAACACCTCCGGAAAGAGCGCAGGGCTACATAGCCCTGTGTTAATTATGTTGCGGCGACGCACCGTCGCCGCAATACGCGAGGACATGCTGCGGTCTGAAAAGACGCGCCGCATGTCCGTTTACGCAGGTTTGCCCCCTGCGTATTGTTACGCATAGTGGAGACGGGATTTCTTGAAATCCCCTCCACTATGCTGTAACATCTGGACGCTGCGTGTTTGGCGCTGCGCCAGCGCACAGCGCCAAACACGCAGCGTTTCCTGACCGTGGAAACTCACCCTAAGGCTGGGTTCATATTGCGTTTTACCAGCCCGTTCAACACGTAGCGTTGACCGGCTGGTAACGGTATAGCATAACGCGATCGCGTTATGCTATACCCGCTAGCGCAGATGAATCAGCAGATAATCAGCCGCGGATCCGCAGCGACATCCGCCGCGGATCAGCAGCGAAATCAGCCGCGGATCAGCAGCGAAATCAGCCGCGGATCAGCAGCGAAATCCGCCGCGGATCAGCAGCGAAATCAGCCGCGGATCCGCAGCGAATCAGCAGCGAAATCCGCCGCGGATCAGCAGCGAAATCCGCCGTGGATCAGCAGCGAAATCCGCCGTGGATCAGCAGCGAAATCAGCCGTGGATCAGCAGCGAAATCAGCCGCGGATCAGCAGCGAAATCAGCCGCGGATCAGCAGCGAAATCAGCCGCGGATCCGCAGCGAATCAGCAGCGAAATCCGCCGCGGATCAGCAGCGAAATCCGCCGTGGATCAGCAGCGAAATCAGCCGCGGATCAGCAGCGAAATCAGCCGCGGATCAGCAGCGAAATCAGCCGCGGATCAGCAGCGAAATCCGCTGCGGATCCGCAGCGAATCAGCAGCAAAATCAGTCGCGGATCAGCAGCGAAATCAGCCGCGGATCAGCAGCGAAATCCGCTGCGGATTCGCAGCGAATCAGCAGCAAAATCAGTCGCGGATCAGCAGCGAAATCAGCCGCGATCAGCAGCGAAATCGCTGCGAATCGCAGCGATCAGCAGCGAAATCCGCCGGAATCAGCAGTGAAATCCGCCGCGAATCAGCAGCGAAATCAGCCACGGATCCGTCGCGGATCAGCAGCGAAATCCGCCGCGGATCCGCAGCGAAATCAGTCGCGGATCCGCAGCGAAATCAGTCGCGGATCCGCAGCGAAATCAGCCGCGGATCCGCAGCGAAATCCGCCGCGGATCAGCAGCGAAATCTGCCGCGCATCCGCAGCGAAATCCGCCGCGGATCAGCAGCGAAATCAGCCGCGGATCAGCAGCGAAATCCGCTGCGGATCTGCAGCGAAATCCGCCGCGGATCCGCAGCGAAATCCGCCACACGTTGCGGATTTTGCTGCAGATCCGCGGCGTATTTTGCTGCGGATCCGCGGCGGATCAGCAGCGAAATCATCCGCGGATGCGCAGCGATATCCGCCACGGATCAGCAGCGAAATCCGTTGCGGATCCGCAGCAAAATACGCCGCGGATCCGCAGCAAAATCCGCAACGTGTGCACAGGGCCTAATAGAAAAAAAAAAATCTTTATTTTTTTTATTTGTCCCTACCTATGATAAAGGGGGGGTTCATTTACTTTTTTTTTATTTTGATCACTGTGACAGTTTATCACAGTGATCAAAATAAATTTTTGGACACTGGGGGGCGCACTGCGCATGCGCCGGCCGGCGGGCGCACTGCGCATGCGCCCGCCATTTTCCAAGATGGCGGCGCCCATGAAGAGGCCCGGGCGGACGCCGGGACCGATCCAGGGACATCGGTGGATCGGGAGAGGTGAGTAGGGTGGTCGGAAGGTTAGGGGGGGGGATCGGAAGGTGGGGGCACCGGAGCAAAGGAGGAGGGGAGCTGTTAGTGACGGCGGTGACCGATCGCTGCCATCTTTCGGTGGCGGGGCCGATCGCTGCCGTGACTACGTGTGGGGGGTCAGGTCTCGGTGTCCAGCCATGGCAGATGCTATTGCAGCATCGGCCATGGCTGGATTGTAATATTTCACCAATTAAATTGGTGAAATATTACAGATTGCTCTGATTGGCTGTTTCACTTTTAACAGCCAATCAGAGCGATCGTGGCCACAGGGGGGTTAAGCCAACCCCCTGTGGTGAAGCACAAAGGGTCCTGTAACTGCGGGTCGGGTGACCTTTGAGTGACCCCGGTCTCCCGGCCCGCAGGAACGGGATCCTTTCATGACGCCACATAGGCGTCATGGGTCGGATTGGCACTGACTTTCATGACGCCTACGTGGCGTCACAGGTCGGGAAGGGGTTAAACCCCTGGGTCTCTGACTTCCACTGTCAGTCAGTTTGTTTTGCTATTTGACATGTACTCTTGTCTAGAGATGAGCGGTGTTCGAAGCGAATTGTTCGCCAATCTCAAATTCGAGCTGTTTTGGGCGGTGTTCGAGTCGTTCGACAAACCCGAACGATTTTTTTAAAAATCCGGCTGTTCGAGGTTATGTTCGATAACTGTTCGTGCACCTAAATCGTCACTGGATTTGTTCACAGTAATGCTGAGAATCACTGTTAATACACAGTTTGAGTGTACAGCGGGGCGGGGGGAGGGCATGTGATGGATCTCTGCAGAAATAATGAAGATCTCCATTTTTTTTTCTCTTTCCCACATTTACAGTGGGCGGTGCAGTCTGTCAGCCTATCAGCAGTGCACACACAGAGCGAAGTGCTTTTTTTCACACAAGCAAGGGCATGTGTCATTGGCTGTGTATGTCACATGTCCTTGCCCTATAAGACCCAGCCATTTCCCCCTTCGCCACCATTTTCTCACTGCTGCACCTCAGTGTTAGACGGCACTGCTGCTGTGAGCGCTATATTGTGTGTGCAACTGCGAATTGCAAGCGAAATAGCTGTGAAATACACAGGAAGGTTTAGGGAGTAGAGACTAGTTCGTAATTGCAGCCCTTTTGAGGGCTAGGTTACATCAGTTCCTAGCAGTTTTAGCAGGCAGGTCTGTGCTCTTAAATTGACAGCTAGGTCAACTTGGAGTAGTGACTATTTGTAATTGCAGCCCTTTTGAGGGCTAGGTTACATCAGTTCCTATCACTTTTTGCCAGCTCCACCATCGTTGAAATAACTCCTAATTTTTAGCTGCATCTTGCCTCTAAAATAATTGTGGGCATAGTAGCAGTGTGTGCTACTCATTGTATTAGGCCATCTCTACAAAACTCCACCAGCGGTCAAATAACTCCTAATTTTTTGCTGCATCGTGCCTGTAATATAATTGTGGGCATAGTAGCAGTCTGTGGTACTCATTGTATTAGGCCATCTCTACAAAGCTCCACCAGCATTGAAATAACTACCAATTTTTAGCTGCATCTTGCCTCTAAAATAATTGTGGCCATACCGTAGTAGCACTACAAAGCTCCACCACCTGTGTATGTAATAAAATTGTTTTACTGCTTCTAACCCAGCCAATCCTTTTGGGCTAGTACCACAAATTGGCCACTCAGCTCTGCTCGGTTTCCATCCATCGTTTTTTGTGCAAACAACTCAAGAGTTGTCAATTTGGTAACCACCAAAATAAGTGGCAAAAGGCCTGCTGCTGGTGGAAAGGGGACTAGGCGTGTTGGGAAGGGAAAAAAAGGTTGTGTCCGTGGGGTAGGTGTTAAAGCAACAGTAACATCTGCAGAAGAAAGACCATCTTCCAGCCAAACTAAGATGTCTACTTCTTTTAGTGGACAATGTGGTACGATCCCTTTCTTATGGGCACGCCCATTGCTACAAATTCCAGATGAGGCACAAAAACAGCAGGTGCTTCAACAGATATCAAGTGCTCCTTTAAGTCGGCTCTCCTCCACTCAACTTCAACATCACAAAAAATCCAGTCCTCAGAGGTGTCACCCCAATCGCACTTGCTTCCTCACAGCTCCCAAGAAGTCTCCAGTTGCCCGTCTGAGTATGGGGTAGAACAGATGGTTGAGTCTGCAGAGCTGTTTACTCATACTATAGCCTGGGAATCAGAGGTCGGCTCCAGAGCTTCTGTGAATCCAGACGAGGAAATGATCTGCACTGATGCCCAGAATGTTTATGAGTCGGATCCAGGACCAGATGAAGAAGGTTCTGAGCATAATGTAGACCCTCGTTCCCAAACTGTAACTCCTGTTGGTGGAGACAATGAGGAAGACGATGATGAGACTCAAATACCTGATGTGAGCGACAACTTGAGTTTTGTGTCAGGGCAGGAAGAGGTTGGCTCTGAGGACGACGGGGGTGAGAACACACAGGGTGATGATGACGAGGTTGTAGATCCCACTTACTGTCAACCCACAGTCAGACAGTCGATAAGGTCAGCAGAGGAGGTGGAGGAGGATTCGAGTGACGACGAGGTCAGGGTGCGCCTTCCTGGACAGACACGTAGTACTGGAAGCACGTCACTAACTGCATCCTCAACCACAACTCTGCCTCTGACCACAAGTCAAGGTGGCTCTTCAGGTCGCATGGGTTCTAAGCCTTGCATAGCCTGGGCATTTTTTAACATCGACAAGGATGATCCAACTCGTGTTATCTGTAACATTTGTGACCAAAAGCTAAGTAGAGGCCAAAAAATCTATAGTTTGAGTACTTCATGCATGAACCGTCACATGGATATGAAGCATAAGTTGCAATGGCAAGCTCACTGTGCTACAATACGGCCTAGCGGGCCGGCCCAACCACCATCTGCCCCATCTTGTGCATCCGTGACCGCGGCCTCTTCATCCTCTGTGACTGGGGGACAGCAGTCAGACCTGTTTTGAGACTCAGACCTGGCACCTCTTTACCCGCAACAGCCAGTCTGATTGGCAGGTCATCATCAGTTCATTTGGAAGTGGAAACACCAGCTGGTGTTGAGCGCTCTCTGACATCGAGAGCACCACCTTTGGATCAAGGCAACCTAAGTTTTGCGCCTGCATCTTCCTCACAGACCGTCAGTTGTCCGGGACACCCTACTCAACCCCGTCTACGCACAACAGCCAGCCCTCTGTCCCTCAGATGTGGACAAGTAAAAGACAATTTCCTCCTAGCCATGAGAAAGCTAATAGGTTGAATTTCACCATCTGCAAGCTCTTGGCTACAGAAATGCTGCCTTTCTGCCTTGTGGACACAGAGGATTTTCGAGACCTTATGTCCGTCGCAGTGCCCCAGTACCAGAAGCCCAGTCGGCACTACTTCTCAAAGAAAGGTGTGCCTGCGCTCCACCAGCATGTCGCACACAACATCACCACTTCTTTGAGAAACGCAGTGTGTGACAGGGTGCATTTCACCACAGACACTTGGACGAGTAGGCATGGACAGGGGCGTTACATGTCGCTGACTGGGCACTGGGTAACTATGGTCACAGCAGGACAAGGGTGTTGTGAATACTTTGGAGGCGACTTCTGAGCTGGGGCTCCCTCCGGTGGTTGCTGAGGTTAATTAACTAATTGTTGAATGGCCTTCAGCTGGCTCTGAATGGTCTGACATAAGTGACCTGAGTTCCCATCAGCCTTGCCGGTAATCAATTATTCTTCCTGTTTTTTCTTGGAGCTCAGCTTGTATTCCTGCTCTCTTTCAGATAAGTGATTCACTATTTTTTTTTCCTCTTGTTGGATTTTCCTTGCCTGTTTTGCTGCTTGCAGGGGACTGCAGCCTGGTCTCCTTTTGGGGTCTGGCGCTGCAATTGTGCTCATTTTGTATTTGCACTTTTGCTCTGTTCCTTTGTCACTTTTTTGCTGTGTTGCTGTGTGTTACACCAGAGATCTGATTTAGGTGGTAGAGATCGTGTGATCTCAGGTTTTTTGTTAATCAGAAGTGTTGGTATTTTTGTCAGGGTTTTTTTGAGTTGCAGTCAGAATTCTTTCCTATACTTTTCTATCTAGACAGATTGGGCTCCAGCATTTGCTCATTCTATTTTCTGTCTGTGTCCGTATTTTCTTCTTGTCTAACCGCCATTACATGTTCGGGGGCTTCCTATTTCTTTGGGGAATCTGCTCTGGGGCAGATAGCTTTCATCTTTCTGCCTTTAGGTGTAGTTATCTCTCCGGCTGTGACGAGGCGTCTAGGATCACCGTCGGTACGCTCCACGGCTACTTCTAGTGTGGCGGTTAGTTTAGGGTACTGCAATCCAATAGTTTCCAGCCTCTCTGGTGTATTACTACTTTTGCTATTTTTGCAATTTCTCCTCAGCTACCGAAACATAACACAAGGGGCTGCTGTCCAAGTCTTGCTGTACCCACGAGTTGTGCGTCAATCCTCTTTATCTCGAAGTTCCTCCACTGCTTCTGCGTCCTCAACCTCCTCTCGGTCCTCCACCTGCACCCAAAGTCTGTCTGGTCATGCCACAGGCTTTCTAACTGCGCAGAAGGGATCCTGCAGCCCACCTCCTTGCTATGCTGGCAGAAAGGCTCAACGTAATCAGGCGGTTTTTACGCTGAAATGTCTGGGAAATGTGAGTCACACAGATGAGGAGTTGTGGTCAGCTCTGGAGAACAAGTTTCAAGAATGGTTGTCTCTACTGGACCTGCAACCAGGGAAGGCCGTGTGCGACAATGCCGCAAATCTGGGTGCGGCCCTTCGCCGGGGCAATGTCACACACGTGCCTTGTATGGCTCACGTGTTGAACCTGCTTGTCCAGCAATTTTTAGCCCACTATCCCGGACTACATGGCCTTCTGCAGAGGGCACGGTTGCTGTGTGCTCACTTCCGCCGTTCACATCCCGTAGCTCAGCGACTTACATCTCTACAGAAGTCATTGGGCCTGCCACTTCACCGCTAAAATGTGATGTGCCAACACGGTGGAATTCAACTCTGCACATGTTGCAGCGACTGTGGCAGCACCGACAAGCCCTGGTGCAATACGTTCTGAGTTATAGCCTGGGCCAACGAGATCCAGAGGTGGGGCAAATCACGCTGGAGGAGTGGTCTCAAATCAGGGACCTATGCACCCTTCAGCACAGTTTTGAAATGGCCACCAAGATGTTTAGTGCTGACAATAGCATTATCAGCATGACTATTCCGGTGATTTACATGCTGGAGCTTATGTTAAACAGAATTCTGAGTCAGGTGGTGGGACAAGAGGAGGTGGACGAAGTAGAGGAGGAGGAGTTGTATGCGGAAGGACTAACATCTGCAAGGTCCAGACGGTCAGCAGCACCAAGGCAGCAGGCATGGGAGGGGGTGGGAGAGGGATTAACCAGGGCGCATGGTACCAGCCAAGCCAGACGAACTGGCGATGGGCATGGAAGACTCATCAGATGAGGGAGACCTTGATCACATTTCTGTTGTGCGAGGTAGGGGGGAGAGGGCAGAGGAAGGAAGCATGATTCGTACCTCGCCACCAACACAACAGGGACTTGGTGCTCCTGGATGCGCAAGACACATGAGTGCCTTCTTGCTGCACTACCTGCAACATGACCCTCGAATTGTCAGAATTCTAAATAATCCTGACTACTGGGTAGCCACACTGTTAGATCCCCGGTACAAAAGTAAATTTGCCGAAATAATTCCTGCCATAGAAAGGGATTCACACATGCAGGAGTATCAGCAGAGACTGTTGCAGAATCTTACATGTGCTTTTCCACAAAACACCAGTGGTGCACGTAGTGAATCTCACAGTTCTAACTTGCCAACCGTGGGACTGTCGAGTCTTCAGCACTCAAACCGTAACAGAAACACAGTATCTGCTGGTGTTCACAGCAATTTTGCGGAATCCTTTCATCACTTTTTTAGCCCATCCTTTGCAAGGCCACAGGAGACAAGAATTCAGACACATAGTCAACGCCTAGAGACGATGGTACAGGAGTAATATCCAACTGAACATCGAAGCTATGACTGTATCACTGGACCCTTGCTCTTTTTGGGCTTACAATCTGGATAAATGGCCAGAGCTCGCCACTCATGCTTTGGAGATCTTGTCATGCCCCGCAGCCAGCGTTCTCTCTGAACGTGTGTTCAGCGCTGCTGGTGGTGTGCTGACAGATAAGCGCACGTGGCTGTCCACTGAGAATGTAGACAGACTCACGTTCATAAAGATGAACAAATCATGGATTCGCAAGGACTTTTCTACCCCTGTGTCATCCTGGGAAGAGTAAAAGCTTGAGGATTTGGTAAAATAACATCACCAACCGTTTTAAGCTTTCAAATTACTAATAATTTTTAGCTGCATCTAGGCCGGAAAATAATTTTGGCCCTGTAGCAGTGTGTTGATTGGTTCAGCTCATTGTAATTAGGCCATCTGATATTCTAAGCCTCCACCAGCTTTCAAATTAAGAATTTTTAGCTGCATCTTGCCTGGAAAATAACTTTGGGCCTGTAGCAGTGTGTGGTACTCATTCTATTAGGCCATCTATACTAAGCTCCACCAGCTTTCAAATTAATAATAATTTTTGTTCTCTCTGAACGTGTGTTCAGCGCTGCTGGTGGTGTGCTGACAGATAAGCGCACGCGGCTGTCCACTGACAATGTAGACAGACTCGCGTTCATAAAGATGAACAAATCATGGATCCGCAAGGACTTTTCTACCCCTTTGTCATCCTGGGAAGAGTAAAAGCTTGAGGATTTGTTCAAATCACCTCACCAACCGTTTTAAGCAACTCTGGGGCAATTGATGCTACTTAAGTGGTGTCTGTGCCCCAAATTTTTGGAAAAAATGGAGACTCTTTTTGGAGTCCCCTTGCTGTGTTTTATGTGACGTTGGCATGTCAATTACAGGTGGGTTGGGTCTTTCCCCACCCCCCTTTTAACCGTAAGAAACTACATACACTATGGCTTGGGGTAACACACATGGTTGAGTGTGAAGAGCTGTTTACTCATACTATAGCCTGGGAATCAGAAGTCTGCTCCAAAGCTTGAATGTCTGCTAGTCAGCGGAGTAGCCACCAGCTGTAGATCTAATTACAAATTTTTAACTGCATCTAGCCCAGACAATAATTTTGGGCCTAGTAGCAGTGTCTGATAGTCAGCGGATTAACCCAGCTGTTAAGCAAGCTACACCACCTGTCGTTTGGACACTCAGTTTTTTCAAAGGAAATGCTTCGGGCCCCCTGAAGAGCATCGGGGAGGCACCCCAAGGCACAGGGGCTGTGACTGGCGGTAGGACACCTTGCTGTGGACTGCCAAGCTCGATCCTTATAAAGCTTTTTAACTTCAGCAGCTTTACTGGTCGCTACTGGAGCTGGAACTCTTTTTTATTAATAAAGTATAAAACACATACAACATATACATAAACCAAAACACCAATCCAAAACGAAAAAACGATACCGAAAGAAATAATCCAGACACACGGTCCTTCAAGTTCTTGTCTTCATTGACTCCTTCCTCCTCCACATGAGTCCGCTTGCAGAACTTCACAGCTCTTCAGGGACCCCCAGCAGGAAACCTTCCAAAGAAAAAGGGAAAACCAAAAGGGGAGAGAAAAAAAAAAAAAAGAAACAACCCATATTCACTCTTTCACCTACATACACACCGCACTTATTCATCATATTTACATATTTACAGGAAAAAATATAACAACAAAAAGATTTGGCCCACTGCCCCAACGCAAAACACAAAAAGGCCATTCTGGCCGCCAAAACACAATACTTAACCTATTTCAGAAATATATACATATATTTTTTTTTTTTATTTTTTTTTATTATACCCCCCACCTCACCACAGGTCCATTAGTTCATGGCCTCTTCACTGCAAGACTTGGGTCCATATAATGTTTATGCCCCATTTCCACATCTAAACATTTTTCCTTTGGGTCCGTGGGTCCATGGCAAGTTTCTTGCCCACTGCCCTTCAAAAAATTTTCTCCAAACCCCAAACCCCCCAGACAACCCCCACCCAACCTAACTATATCCCCACACTCGACAATCTACAGACACTCAAAATAATCATCTTAATGAAAACATATTGTAACGGGTCTGGGAGGCGGAACCTCTGAGCTATTATACAAGGGGGTGTTCCTTGTAAAGGAGCGGGTGGCACCTGGGGAAGACGGACAGGAAGTCACGGCAGTAACCGGGGCAGTCTCTGGATGGACGGGTAGGGAGTCACGGCAAGTGACCGGGGCAGTCTCTGGATAGACAGGCAGGTAGTCACGGCAAGTGACCGGGGCAGTCTCTGGATGGACAGGTAGGGAGTCACGGCAAGTGACCGGGGCAGTCTCTGGATAGACAGGCAGGTAGTCACGGAAAGTGACTGGGGCAGTCTCTGGATGGACAGGTATATACGACCTGAGATGGTTGAGCCTCCTGGTAGGCTAGCAGACAGAAGACAGATGAGCGCCCCAAGTGAGCAGGCGAGATTCTCTGGAATAGCCGATGGTCACCGCCTGTGACGGCCGAACCTCCAGGTAGGCTAGCAGGCAGATGGCAGATGAGCGCCCCCAAGTGAGCAGGCGAGAGTCTCTGGAATAGCCGAAGATCACTGCACGTGACGGCTGAACCTCCAGGTAGGCTAGCAGACTGGCAATCGGTGGAACTCAGCAGATAAACGGACAGGCTGGTCCATAGACAGACTGGCAGGTGATGGCGGGCAGACTGTCGGACGATGAAGCCTCCAGGTAGGCTAGCGGACAGGTAGCAGACAGCAAACTGGCAGGAAACAGGCAGGTAACTGGCAACGGAACCTGAGGGCTGAAGCAGAGTAGTGAACAGTGCAACAACATTGCTCGGGCACCTCCATTAAGGAGGGAGTGCTTTATATAGGGTGGAGTCCACCGGCATTGGCCGGGGACCTTTTTGAAAGATGCGCGCGGCCCCTTTAAGAGCGGGGGAGCGCGCGGGCGCGCGCCCTAAGTCCAGAGGCAGGGAAGGAGCGCACAGCCCCAGCAGGGCGGGAGGAGGACGCCGAGCGTGGGTAAGAGGAGCGACGTCCCTGCTTGGCAGAGGACGGGGATGCTGACGCCGAGGAACAGCGTCCCTGCCTGACAGAGGACAGGGACGCTGACAGCGGCGCTACAGTACCCCCCCCTTTAGGCCCCCCTTTTTTAGGCCAGAAAGAAATTTAGCTAGGATGAGAGGGGCATGGATGTTCTCCCGAGGCTCCCATGTTCTCTCCTCAGGACCAAACCCCTTCCAATCCACCAGAAAATAGGTCTTTCTCCTTACCCTTTTGGTGGCCAGAATGTTCTCTACCTCAAATTCGTTTTCAGCAGAAACTGGAGCAGGAGGTGTACCTGTAGGCTTGACAAAAGAGTTAAGTACCACCGGTTTGAGGAGAGATACATGGAAGGAGTTAGGAATCCGCAAATTGGCCAGGAGTTTCAATTTATAGGACACCGGGTTGATCCGACTGATGATTTCCAGAGGACCGATGAACCGAGGACCTAACTTGTAGGAAGGAATCTTGAGCCGGACATACTTGGACGAGAGCCAGACCTTATCCCCAGGACGGAATTGAGGAGAATCCAGACGTTTTTTGTCAGCATGTTTCCTCATGCGCTCGGATGACAGAATGAGTGCGGACCGGGTACTCTCCCATATGGAGGAAAATTCGTTAACCAGAGATTCCGCAGCTGGATTGTCCACAGAGGTGGAGACGGGAACAGGGATCCGAGGGTGTTGACCGAAGACTACAAAAAACGGAGATTTGGAGGAAGATTCGCTCTCGTGATTGTTGTAAGAAAATTCGGCCCAAGGCAGGAGATCCACCCAGTCAGAATGGTGGGCATTAATGAAGTGCCGGAGATAACTGGTCAGAATCTGATTGATTCGCTCGACTTGTCCATTGGACTGTGGGTGGTAAGCGGAGGAGAAATCCAGGGTGACGTCTAGCAACTTACAAGTGGCTCTCCAGAAACGTGAGGTGAACTGTACCCCTCGATCCGACACGATACGAGGCGGTAATAATTGGCGAATCCCAGGAACCGCTGAATGGCCTTCAATCCCTCCGGTCGGGGCCATTTCTCGATGGCAGATAGTTTCTCCGGATCCATTCGTAGGCCTGTCTGAGAAATGATGTAGCCCAAAAACGGAAGCGAGGTCTGCTCAAAGAGGCACTTCTCAAATTTAGCGAAGAGGTGATTCTGCCTGAGCCTGAGCAGAACCTGACGAACGTCCCTCCGGTGAGACTGGAGATCCGGAGAGAAGACCAAGATGTCGTCTAGGTACACCACAACGCAGGAGTAGAGAAGGTCCCGGAAGATGTCATTGACCAACTCTTGAAAGACTGCCGGAGCATTACAGAGACCAAAGGGCATCACCAAATACTCGTAGTGGCCGTCCCGGGTGTTGAATGCCGTCTTCCATTCATCTCCCCGACGGATACGGACTAGGTTATAAGCCCCACGAAGATCCAGTTTGGTGAAGATTCTAGCCCCCCTCAGACGATCAAACAATTCAGGAATGAGCGGAAGAGGGTACTTATTCTTCACCGTGATCAGGTTTAGACCTCTGTAGTCAATACAGGGACGGAGAGAGCCGTCTTTCTTTTTTACGAAGAAGAAACCTGCTCCCGCTGGGGAGGTAGATTTCCAGATGAATCCCTTGGCCAAATTCTCCTCAATATATTCGGACATCGACCTGGTCTCAGCAGCGGACAAGGGGTAAATACGCCCACGGGGAGGAGTGGTACCGGGTAGCAGGTCGATCGGGCAATCATAAGGTCTGTGAGGGGGTAATGTCTCTGCTTCCTTTTTATTAAAGACATCAGCGAATGACCAATATGGAATCGGGAGCCCTGGTAGATTAGTTGGTGTAGGAGAAGGACGGACGGGATGAACAGGAACCAAACACGTTTTATGACAGTCCTGTCCCCAGCGAAGAATCTCTCCAGTCTGCCAGTCGAGCACGGGTGCATGCTTTTGGAGCCATGGTAGGCCTAATAAGAAAGCGTGAGAGAGTCCTGGCAGAACATGAAACGAGATGCTCTCAGAATGCAGCATTCCCACCTGCAGGGTTATGGATTCGGTGATAAGTTGGATGGGACGTGGTAGGAGACCCCCATCCACAGCAGCGACAGATACTGGTACAACCAGAGGTTTGGTAGGAATGCGATATTTTTCTACCAGAGCTTGTGAAACGAGATTCCCGGCTGCTCCAGAATCAAGTTGGGCTAGTTCGAAATAACGATTCTCACCGAGAAGAATTGAGACTGACAGCAGCAGAGATGGAGAGGATTTATTCTTGTCTAGGTTGACCTCTCCGAGCGAACCTAGACACAGGCGTTTCCCGACCTCTCTGGACAGGTACGGATCAGGTGCTCCTTACTGCCACAGTAGAAGCAACTCCCCTCGGCACGGCGTAAGTCCTGACGGGCTTTGACCATCTTGGTCTGGTCGACCTGCATAGGCTCAGGAGTGTGTACCTGGGGAGAAACGGAAGGAGTTACGGGTCTCTGAAAAGTAGGAGCTAGACGAGGAAACCTTCTCTCACGGGTGACCTCTTTGGCGCGCTCCTGGAACCGTCGATCAATTCGATTGGCAAGAGTTATTAGGTCATCGAGAGAGGTAGGAATGTCCCGACCAGCAAGTTCATCTTTAATACGACCGGACAGACCCTCCCAGAAGACAGATATCAGAGCGTCATTATCCCAAGCCAGCTCCGAGGCAAGGGTACGGAACTGTATGGCATATTGACCCACGGTGAGACTTCCCTGACGGAGACGTAGCAGAGATGATGCGGAGGAGGTCTTCCGTCTGGGTTCGTCGAATACCTTCCGGAAGGCCGAGAGAAAGGCAGGCAGGTCGGACACCAGGGGGTCTTCTCTCTCCCAAAGAGGATTAAGCCAGGCCAGAGCCTCTCCGGTGAGATGGGACATGATGAAGGCAATTTTGGCCCGGTCGGAGTTAAACTGGTGGGACAGGAGTTCAAAGTGCAGGGTGCACTGGTTAATGAAACCCCGAGCCAGAGCAGGGTCGCTTCCAAAACGAGGAGGAGCTGAAAGTCGAGGTCCGGGAACGGAAACCACAGAATTGGTGAGCAGCGGAACTGCCGGATTGCGAGTCATGGTGCCAGCGGTGGTTGCTGGTGAAGTAGTCAGAGTGTCCAGGCGGGAATTCACGTTCCGCAGGTGACCCAGGATGGACTCCTGTTGAGACCTCTGACGAGACAGTTCATGACACAGGTCAGAGAGCGAGGGAGCTTGGGTGCCACCGGGTTCCATGGCCCGAGCAAACTGTAACGGGTCTGGGAGGCGGAACCTCTGAGCTATTATACAAGGGGGTGTTCCTTGTAAAGGAGCGGGTGGCGCCGGGGAAGACGGACAGGAAGTCACGGCAAGTGACCGGGGCAGTCTCTGGATGGACGGGTAGGGAGTCACGGCAAGTGACCGGGGCAGTCTCTGGATAGACAGGCAGGTAGTCACGGCAAGTGACCGGGGCAGTCTCTGGATGGACAGGTAGGGAGTCACGGCAAGTGACCGGGGCAGTCTCTGGATAGACAGGCAGGTAGTCACGGAAAGTGACTGGGGCAGTCTCTGGATGGACAGGTATATACGACCTGAGATGGTTGAGCCTCCTGGTAGGCTAGCAGACAGAAGACAGATGAGCGCCCCCAAGTGAGCAGGCGAGAGTCTCTGGAATAGCCGATGGTCACCGCCTGTGACGGCCGAACCTCCAGGTAGGCTAGCAGGCAGATGGCAGATGAGCGCCCCCAAGTGAGCAGGCGAGAGTCTCTGGAATAGCCGAAGATCACTGCACGTGACGGCTGAACCTCCAGGTAGGCTAGCAGACTGGCAATCGGTGAAACTCAGCAGATAAACGGGCAGGCTGGTCCATAGACAGACTGGCAGGTGATGGCGGGCAGACTGTCGGACGATGAAGCCTCCAGGTAGGCTAGCGGACAGGTAGCAGACAGCAAACTGGCAGGAAACAGGCAGGTAACTGGCAACGGAACCTGAGGGCTGAAGCAGAGTAGTGAACAGTGCAACAACATTGCTCGGGCACCTCCATTAAGGAGGGAGTGCTTTATATAGGGTGGAGTCCACCGGCATTGGCCGGGGACCTTTTTGAAAGATGCGCGCGGCCCCTTTAAGAGCGGGGGAGCGCGCGGGCGCGCGCCCTAAGTCCAGAGGCAGGGAAGGAGCGCACAGCCCCAGCAGGGCGGGAGGAGGACGCCGAGCGTGGGTAAGAGGAGCGACGTCCCTGCTTGGCAGAGGACGGGGATGCTGACGCCGAGGAACAGCGTCCCTGCCTGGCAGAGGACAGGGACGCTGACGGCGGCGCTACACATATAATATATACAATACAATATAATTACAAAACATAATTTACACTTTACAACATTATCAATATACCATGACTGCAACATAACTAATTTTAAACATTTTCCTATCTTACAAGGCCCAAGTTTGGTGCCTGCAAGCCTCAATATCCATTCTTATTTTATTGCAAAACAAAAAGCTACATTGTGTCATGCAATAGCCCACCACCAGGAAACTGGAGCCCTAAGAGGCCCTGTCCCTTACCAACAACACATTCACCCTGTCCCTTGTCAATTAAAACTGTCCCTATTTCTGTCCCTAACCAAAAAGTCCCTATCTATCCCTACTCTACCTAACTTAACTAACTCTCTATCTGTCCCTCACACTGACCCTCCCTGACCCTATCTGCCCCTACTTCTCTCCCTCAACACCCACACCACCTTATGCTATCCCTACCACCATTCACGGCCAGACCAGCTCTCCCTTGAGTGTGCTTTTAAAAGAAGCCCCTCCAAAGCCAAGAGGCTCTCCTCACACCCAGCCTCTCGAACTCCAAAGAACGCACCTTCCCCAGGTCACCCAAGATGTTACTAACCACCTCATCCCGGGGGAGGGCTTTCTGTTGCGTTGAAACTAAACACCGTGCATTCCACGTGTAAAACCTGACCACTACGCTAACTAGGAATAAAGTGCTCTGCTCTCGGCCACCCAGGGATCTGAACGCCCCATAAACCCACTCGGCGTAGGAAAGAGACGCCAGCCGCGGCCAACGTATGGAAGCACCCGCCCTGTTGTAAACCTCTGCATTAAAGGGACACTGAAGGAGGAAGTGCTCCATGCTTTCCAGCACGTCGCCACACTCCTCACGGGGACAACCCCGATCATCGGAGTTCCTGTACTTCAGGTTGTCCCTTACATACAGTCTCCCGTGAAAGCAGCGCCAGGCCAAGTCCCAAAACTTCGTGGGGATCCGCTTTGAATTTAAAAGCCCGAGCCCCACCTCCAGATCCCGGCCTGGGCAATCCCTGAGGACCAGGGGCTTCTGGAAATGGGTCAACAGAACCCTTCTGTCAAGACATTGTCTCGACATGGTCCTGATTTCCTTCATTTCCAGACCCCACCGGCGGATCACCTTCAGAACCGGGGTAGATTAAGCCGGGAGATGTCCGTGAGGTGTACGGAGATCCTTCACTTGCCCTCCTGTCTCCCATTCCTGGAAGAAGGGCCGAAACCAATCCCTGCAGGAGAATACCCACGGAGGAGCCCTCTCTAGCCAGAGGTTGGAAATATTGGCTTTAAGAAAGGTGTTCACTAAGAACACTACTGGGTTGACCATACCCAACCCACCTAGTCTCCTCGTACGGTACGTGACCTCTCTCTTGATTAGGTTGAGCCTATTCCCCCATAACAGCTGGAAGAACAGGCTGTAAACCCGTGTCCAGAGAGGTTCTGGCAGGATGCACACACTGCCCAGGTAAATTAACAAGGGAAGCAGAAAGCCTTTAGCCAAGCTAACCCTTTCCCTCAGGGTTAAAGACCAACCCTTCCACTGGTCCACCTTTTGGGCGGCAATCTTGAGTCTGCCCTCCCAATTTTGCTGGGGGTAGTCCCCGGGCCAAATTCGATGCCTAGAATTTTGGCGGAGGCCTGCAGCTCTGGAAGGGTGCCCGGGAGATCAAAACTAGGATCTCCCCCTCCCAGCCAGAGACTCTCACACTTTTCCCGGTTGATCATGGACCCGGATGCCTCCGAATAACGCACGACCTCTCGAGGATACGAAAAGGGAAACATCGACAGCGTACGCCACCACCCTCAGAGGGGGCCCAGAGCCCGCCTGGTCCATCCCGACTCCCACCAACGGTCCACGATCTACCCTCCTCAGGAAGGGATCGATCGTGAACGCGTATAAAAGTGGGCTCAGAGGACAGCCCTGACGGACCCCAGAACCCACCTCAAAAGGGCGCCCTGACCAACCGTTCACGAGCGGGAAAGTCTCAGCCCCCTGGTACAAGATCTCTAGCCAATTTACAAACCTCCCAGGCAGACCGTACCTTAAAAGGACAGACCAGAGGTACTCATGGTTAACCCGGTCAAAGGCTTTTGCTTGATCTAATGACAGTAGATACCCCTTCCAGTGACCTGCCCTACCCTGTTCCACTGCCTCTCGGACACCGAGCACAGCACTAAAAGTGCTGCGGCCTGGAACAGAGCAGTGCTGGGCCCCCGAAAGGAGCCGGGGTGCAAACTTGACCAGCCGATTAAACAACACCTTCGCCAGAACCTTCCGGTCCGCATTGAGAAGCGCTATGGGACGCCAATTCTCAATACGGGACGAGTCTTTACCCTTTGACAGAATAATCAGGGCTGACCTCCTCATTGAACCGGAAAGAGTACCCGAGGAAAGACACTCATTAAACACCCCAGTCAAGAGGGGGACCAAGGAGTCCCCAAAGGTCTTATAGAACTCGGATGTTAAGCCATCCGGACCTGGCGATTTTTTGGGCCGAAGCCCATCAATGGCCAGTCTCACTTCCTCTTCCCTGATTGCTTCTGCCAAAACACCAAAAGAGGGATCATCCCCTGGCTCAGGGATGGTCTCAGCCAGGAAAGCCGACATCTCATCCCGATCCAGATCCCTCTTTCCCAAGAGGCGTGAGTAAAAGGACCTGATCACCTCCAGGATCCCTGATTTGGATCTGTTCAGGGACCCCGTACTGTCGATCAGTCCTGTCACCATCTTACAATTCACTGACATCTTACAGTTCCTGTAGGGGTCGGGTGAGCGGTACTTCCCGAAATCCCTCTCAAAAACCAAAGATGTGTGCCTATCATACTGACACCTCTTAAGCAAAGACTTCACTCTGGAGATTTCCTCACGGTCATCTCCAGTCAAGACGAGCTGCTCGAGTTTCCTCCCCAGAGCCTGATACAAGCGATGCCTGTTCAGACTCCTGAGGCTCGAGAGCTGGCGGAAGAACCCCGCCACCCGCTTTTTGAAGATCTCCCACCACTCTGACTTACTACTACAGAGATCCAAAAGTGGTACCTGGCTCTGAAGAAAATCCTCGAAGGATTGTCTCACGTTCGCTTCTTCCAGCAGGGACGAATTCAGCTTCCACAGCCCTCTTCCCATCCGGGGAGTCTCTGCAACATTCAGAGAAAAGAAAATTAGACAGTGATCGGAGAACTCCACCTCAACGGCGGACACAGCAGAAAAGATGGCATCCTCCTTTAAAAAAAACCTGTCTATTCTAGATCTACAGCTACCCCTATGATAGGTGAAACCCCCGTGGCCTGGGTGTGCCGGATGTGGACATCCACCAGGCGAGCTTCACTGGCTATGCTATTAAGCGCGACGCTGTCATAAGCCAGGCGATCTCCAGGACCCCCCCGATCACGGGACCTCGTAATGGTGTTGAAGTCCCCACCGAAGACCACCTGTCGGCTTGTAAAAAGAAAGGGCTTAATCTTCAGGAAGAGACATTTCCGGTCCCACTTTGACTGTGGGCCGTAGATGTTTATGAGCCGCAGTTCTTGTCCCCTCATGAAGACGTCAAGGACCAGGCACCTCCCCATTTCTAACTCGATCACTCGTCTGCATTCCACATCTGCAGTCTTAAAAAGGACTGCCACCCCGCTATACGGCTCGGCCGCAAGAGACCAGTATGAGGGCCCGCACCTCCACTCTCTCCGTGCTTTATGTATGGCCCCCATGTCAGTTAGTCTGGTCTCCTGCAAAAATAAAATTTCAGCCTCAATTCGGGTGAGAAAATCAAAGGCCGTAAATCTAGCCGCATCTGACTTAATGCTGGCGACATTAATGGACGCCAGCGTCAACGGGGCGAGTTCAGCCATCATGAGTGATCAAGTTCGACGGCCTTCTTCTTACCCACCCCGCTCCCACCACCCTCTGAGGAGGAGTCAGAACCCTTCCTCTTTAGGGTAGTCGAGGTGTCCATTCCTCCTCCCCTGGTGTTCTCACCTCCGGACTCCGGGTCTGTCCCCCCCTTAGGAGAAACAACGTCCCCCAAGGGTTGGACTCCGCCATCCCCTGAAGGACCCCCCGATGCCGCCCCGGCCCCTTGCCCTCGTCCGGCGACTCTTTAGCAGAGTCTCCAAGGGCCTGGAACCGGTTGGAGAGTGTGATCAGAGGGGGAACAGTGGGCCCTTCCGTTGGTACCCTCACGGTCGGGGGTGGGGGGGATTTGGAAGACTTGTTCAGCCTCCTCCTCCCCCTCCTGTTGGTACATTTTTTCCCACCCATTGATGTTGTAGGCTGCTCTAAGACTTCCTCATCAACACTTTCATATTGAGAGGAGCTGTCTGAGTCAGCCGCTTTATCCTCCCTCTCCATCCTCCTGATCTCCTCGTTCACCGCTTCCTCCCCAGGGCCTCAGAGGCTTTAGCCACCAACCCAGAGGGAGGAGCAGGCACCAGCCCGGCTACCCGGGGTTCCACCTGCTCCTTACCCCCATGGCGAGCCGCCTGCCTCCGCTGATATGAGGGGCCTCTAGTGACCTTGCCTTTCCTCACCGGCCCCTCAGCCCCCTCCCCGCCACCACCACCCGCCGTGACGGAGGAAGCCCCGCCGGAGGTTTCCCCCCACGGTCTCCTCCCACCGGGCCCGCAGCAGTACCGGAGAAGGAGCGAGGGCAGCGGCTATACGGGTGACCAAGGTCACCACACATGTGGCACCGAATGTCCTTACACGTAGTGGCGAGATGACCCACCCCGCCACACAAGGCACATTTCTGCACCTTGCGCTGAAGTGGCGGGGATCGCCGCACTTGTGACAGACCTTCGGCTGCCCCTGGTAGAAGACCAGGATCCTGTCCCTTCCCAGGAATGCCGAGGAAGGGATGTGGGTGATCGTATCGCCTGAGACCTTCAACTTAACCATGAAGGTCCAGCCCCCCGACCAAATACCAAATTCGTCCCTGTTCTTTTTTGGGACCTCGGTGACTTCCCCATAACGGGAAAGCCACGTCATTATGTCCACGCCTGAGAGTGACTCGTTACATGTCACCACGGTCACTCTCTTGACGGATTTCTGGCGAGACACCGCCTGCACGACGAAGCCTCGCCATCCGGGCTCCTCCTTCACCACCTCATAATTCGACCAGAAGAGCTCAAGCCCCTCTGGCCGAACAAAGCTGATGTCAAAGAACCGGGCCGATGAGGGATGGATCAGGGCAAAGATGTCATCCGCCCTGAAGCCCATCTTCAGGAGGAGCTCCACCACCCTGCTCCTGGGTGGGCAAGCTTCACTGCCCCCCCACCGAAGACGGACCACATTCCTCCTCACCGGCCCTTGCCCGGCTGTCGGGAGAGACCAGACAGTCCCTCCCTCTCTTCTCTCTTGGAAGGCAGCCAAACCATGCCTCTCTATCCAGAAAGACAAGTCCACCGTCCTCCCCTCTACTATTATTGACCTTTCTCCCCTTTTGAGGGCCTCCAGGAAACGGCGGTGCAAAACGCCGTCCCCGGAGTCCAGAGGTGAGGAGACCCCCTGAGAACCCCCCCGGGAGACCCCCCGACCCTCAGCCGCGACCCCCGCAAATGAACGCCTGGGTGCCACGGCTGGGGGGGCAGATGGGCCAGCCCCCACCCCACTCGTACTTGCTCCCATATTCACTCTAGCATCCACCCCTGCATTCACTCCCACACTCACTCCCTCATTCATACCACTTTCGCCATCATTCACACCTCCATGCACCACCTCCGCAAAAAGCTCCTCAAAAATGTCACTCACACCATCACTATCATCCTCACTATCCATATATACATTATTTACACTATTCACATTATTTACATTGCCTTTAGCATTGCCTTTAGCATTGTTGTTTTTAACACCTTCTGCTGGTTGCCCTGGCTGGATTGCGGTGTTACTGCCACTTTTTTTTTCCTCTTCTGCCCAGGAGTGCTGCTGCCCCTTTAAATGCTCCAGAGCAGAGTGCACTCAGTACACCCTGCCTGGGCTCGGGAGCAGCAGCAGCTCCTGAGCTCTCCGGTATCACTTTTTTTTTTCTTTGTCTGTGCTTCCTAGGGCAGGGACGGACCTTGTCACCGCACCCTGCCCTCCACACACCTCCCCCGCCGGCTTCACCTGGAGCGCCGGAGCCCCCGCACCACCAGATGATGGTAAGTGGGCTGGGGACCCCGACAACTCCCTACCGGCTTTCGGGGGCGCAGAACCGATGGTATGGGTGGGCAGGACAGAGGGCGGCGGACTCGCCGAGGCCAAGCCCCCCCCACCGGCCGCAGCCACTCCAGGCTGGGCAGCAGCCCCTTTCGAGTCCACGTCCACCCCTGATGACACGGACACAGTGGGCGGAGCCACGGCCGCCGAGGCCACGCCCCCCACGGCTACAGCCACTCCAGGCTGGGCAGCAGCCCCTTGCGAGGCCACACCCACCCCAGATGACGCGAGCACGGCGGGCGGGACTGCGGCCGAGGAGGGCACGCCCCCCCTGCATGCCTCCGCCTTTGCAGGCAGGGCAACATTCAGGGAGGCCACGCCCCCCTCACAGGCCTTCACCGCCTCTCTGCACCCACCACCTGCTGTAGGCAAGGCTGGCCACTCCCCTTCAGCATCCAGTGGTGGCGGGGCCCCCGCACGGACCCCTTTTGGGCTCTACGTGCCGAGTGCCCTGGCTTCACCACGGCTGCCTCCAGGGGAGCGACCAACACCTTGCAGGTTTTTAATTGCTGCTTTACAGCAGTATCCGCGCCCTTTCTATGCTTCTGGACCCCCATAAGTGATCCAGATTTAACGGACCCGTTCGTGGGGGGCCCAGAAGCTGCTCTAACCGCTGGAGATGCGGCCCCGGCTTTACCTTTACCTGGTGCTGGGCCAGCCCTCCCTGCCACAGGGGACTGAGCCCAAGCACCACCACCAACACCACCAATACCGGCACCGACCTCCATATTGCTGCCTGAATCTGAACTGCCACCACCAGAAGTGACAGCAAGACCCAGGCAGACCTTACTCTCCCCTCTCCCCTTTCTCTGGACTCACCACAGGGCCCGAGCTGGGGTGGGCAGCGGGTTCCGCACAACGGGACTGGGGGGCCCCGGAAAGAGGGACAAAAACAAGCTTTTCCTCCACCACTTGCTTTGCCTTACGCCTCCTCCTCCTCTTCCCGGTTGCCTCATCCTCGAGGCAGACCTCGTCCCCAAACAACAGTGTGCCAAACCATGCTGGAGACTCAATCTGCCTCACTTGCTGTAGGATGAGGCAGCCCCCCTCGTTATTACTCCCGCTCCCTCCATCCTCCCCCTCACTCCCACTTTCCTCCATGTCACTGGAGTCCGGTGGGAGAGCCACTTGTTCGGGGGCTATCCCGCTGCGCGATACCTGGGAGTTCTTACCCACCAGGTCCTGGGCGCTCTTACCCACCAGGTCCTGGGCGCTCTTACCCACCAGGTCCTCAGGTGGAGCTGGCGCAGATGTTCCGCCATCTTCCTCCTCCTCGTCCTCCACCTGGCTGGGGCCTCCTGACCCCCCAGGAGACCCACCGGTCAGGGCTCTGAACCGGTCATCGTTCCTTAGCTTCTCCCCAAAGGGGCCGCTTCCCTCCAGGATGGTCTTCCTCCTCTCCTCCAGCGTTCTTATCTCCCCCTTCAGCCTTTCGACCGTGGCAGATACCTCCGCTCTCTTTGAGGCAGGGAGCCATTTTTTTGCCGTTACTCGGGCTCCCCTCAACTCCTCCCGGAGTCTCCTCAGCTGCTTAGCTGCCTCCTCATATTCACAGAGGTGGGCATGGATGCAGGAGGCGTAGATGGTAGCCGGCTCTCCCGCAGCCTTGGAGCCCCAGATGTTAGGGGGGGCTCCTGCTGCACCTCTGCCCGCAGCCTCCTCACCGGGAGAAGGAGCTGCCACGGCCCCGGCTTCAGGGGTCCTGGATCCTGGAGCCTTGCGGCCCCCCGGTGTCTTTTTCTTATTCATCCCTGGGACTGGCTTGCTGCAGCGTGGGCCTCAAGATGGAGTGTGAGGCCCCCCACCCCCAGCTAGCTTGCCGGGGTGGGAGCCAGGGGCACAGCCCCCACGCTCAGTCCCAGGGAAGGTCTCTCTCTGCCTGGGAAGGAGCAGGTCACAGTCCAGAAAAAAAAAACCTCCTTCCCAGGCACTTAGCTCCAAGCAGCTTGCACACAGCTTCCTCCTGCTCCAGCCACACACCTCTCCACTTCCTGGGTGGAGCTGGAATTACCGCGGCTGCTGGCATGAGACTTGCCCTCCAATAGATCCTTGTAAAAGGATTTAAAGTGTACTCATTCAAATTAGAGAGACAATTTAAATTAAAAAGATTAGACCTGCCTCCACCGCAGGGGGGCTCGCTCGACCCACCAGCGGACAGGCACCAGTATTGGGAGAGGGGGGCTGGCCGTCAGGTCCACTGCAGCTCTGGCACAAAACCGGCGACACGCAGGTCTCACAGGCAGGAACGGACTGGCCGTGTCAGCTTGGCACTTTTTTGGTTTTAAAAGGGCATGACATGCCTATATCTGTGTCTCCCCCTCCTTTTACTCCTCCACCTCTTTTCTTTTCGCATGACTATATGTACTTGTCACTTTTCCATGTGTTAGTTGTGTCTTCTGAGCAATTTGTCAGCTTTTGGACACCTTTGAAGTGTTTTCTATGTGTTTTCTATGTGTTTCTATCTGTTTTTGTTTGCCTGCCATTGGTTTTAATTGTGTTCGACGAACAGTTCGACGAACTGTTCATTGAACACACGGCTGTTCGGCGAACCGAACCGAACTCGAACACTACGGGGTGTGGCTCATCACTACTCTTGTCCTTGTTTCTGCTGGTTTCCTGATTCCTCCTCTTTTATGATCTTGGCTGGAACTTTGACCATCTTCTTGTCTTATGATTCTGTTCCTGATGTAACTTTTTAGCTCTGACCTTGTTTGATGACCCTTCCTGCTTCTGGGTCTCTCCTTTGAATAGCAGCCCTTACATGGTGGTAATCCGCTGTATCCCGTTGTAAGGCCAGATCCTTATACAGGGAATAAAGGGTGAAGGTTGGCATGCCACTGGAATCTGTCAGACAGAGTGGCTTGTGCCAAGTCTGTCCAAGGCCGCATTTTTAAACTTGTGGCCTCTGACTTTCATGACAAGGTGCCCATTAGGGTTTGAGTCTGTATTTTTTTTCAACTCTCTGACAAAGGGGTTCATAATCACCACTTGTGATGACACAGCATTTT
>JARQOD010000004.1:532080533-532216879 GCA_033576555.1 Oophaga sylvatica
TGCTTCCTCCGCAGGGAGCGCCGCCAGGACTGGGGGGCGACAGGAGAGCTGCCGCAAACCGGACACTGTAAGCTGCAGTGGAGTGGTGGAGACATGGAGCAACTGGTGGAGGAGAATTACAATCGGCGTCAGGAGGAAGAGTGGTGTAAGGTTCTATGTATATATTCCTGAAACTCAGTTTGTTCGTCAGCCATTTTACTTTCTGTCTTGCTGCAGCTATCTTGCCCTCAGTCAAAATGGAGTTTCCAGCTTGCATGTTCCCGCCCTGATTCTCTCCTTTGCTTCTTAAGCAGCCACAGCTGAGCAATCAGTGCTTCAGAATCTAGCCTGCAGTGAACCTGTGACTTGACTCCTGTAAGCCTTGGACCTTGTACTCCAGCTATTCCTACTGAGGAACTCTGAAGCACTTGTGGACTCTGAACCCTGCTCTTTGAAAGACCCACGTTTGCATGGACTTACGGTAACAGAGAAGAAGATCCTGAATCTGTATTGGAGAGTGATTGCTGAGCTTGGATTACTCTGGCCTGCTGTGTCTCCTGTTTATGTGTCTGCAAACTGTGTGACTATTTCTGCCAACTTGTATGAAGTAATACAGGACTTTTCTATATCAAACCTGTGACTCCTGTGTTTTCATCGCACCCAAGCACAAGACGCTATATGAACTGTACTACATACATTACAAGATTCTGAAGCCAAAACGTTAGTGTCTGCTGGGTCTGGAAGGCTGTGTCTGCTGTACTGTGGATATCAGACGTCCGGTTGTACTTTCTGTGATGACAGTGGTTGTGACTTCTCACAACCATTCCAGGTGAGCAATTCCCTTAAGTTTTTCTTTTTGCAGTGTTACCACAGGTAAACACTATTGTTTTTTTTTTTTTTCCTTTCTTTTCTCTTTTTTGTCTGCTGTAACTCTGGATATCAGATGTCTGGTTGAAACTTTCTGTGATGATAGTGGTTGTGACTTCTCACAACCATTCCAGGTGAGCAGTTCCCTTAATTTTTTTTTCTCTCTGCAGTGTTGCCACAGGTGAACACTATTGTTTTTTTTTTTCTCTCCTCTTCTTCCAGTAATCCTGTCTTAAAAGATCTGGAAAATGGAGGCCCGCATAAAGGAACTTTGCGGAGTGACTGATAATATCCTTGCAGATTTGCAGAATATAAAGACCCGTTTTACAAATCTACAGGACCTCAATAATCACAATTTGCAAGTGGTTGGACAGACTACCCAGGATTTGCGAGCCAGGATTGAGGTTCTAGAGGGGCGAGTCCAGGCTCCTGCCGTAGCCCCGAGTGCTGGGATTCCCAAGTTGCCCCCTTTTCGTTTTGGCGGTGAACGTGAGAAATTCAGGGGATTTATTAATCAATGCAATCTTTTTTTTTCTGCACATGCTTCACAATTTCCCACTGAACGATCTAAGGTGCTTACTATAATTATGTTGCTTACCAACAAGGCTTTAATGTGGGCAAACCCTCTGATTGAGACTGAGGATGATTGTTTGAATCACCTTGATGATTTTATTTCAGCCATGGGGCAGGTGTTTGATGACCCCAATCGTGGTGCAACAGCTGAAGCAGCCATGTTAGCTTTGCGCCAAGGTAAGCACTCGGTAGCTGAATATGCCTTGGATTTCAGGAGATGGGCCCTTGATACCACCTGGGACAGTTCCGCCAAAAAATCTATTTTTCGAAAGGGGTTATCTCCACTGATTAAGGATGAACTTGCTCGTGCCGACCCTCCCACTGCGTTAGGTGACTTTATTAACTACTGCATCCGTATTGATACTCGTCTGACTGAACGCAGGCAAGAGAGATGGTTCGAAAGCAATCGTACTAACCTTTTCCTACCTTCCTCTCCAGCTAAGGAACCTTTGAGTAGGATCACAAGGGAACCTGAACCTGAACCCATGCAGGTAGACTCTTTACAACGACGGGTTAGTGATGCACGCAAGGAACATTGTTTTAAGGAGAATCTATGTTTCTATTGTGGTAAGTCAGGGCACTTCATTATAAACTGCCCCAGCCGTTCTCGTAAGACTACTGCAGCACTCATTCATTGTGAGTGTTGCGAGAGGGGATCTGTCAGGTCCGAGCCTCAGGCTCCAGAGAGATCTGCAGCAACAGATCTTGATTTCTCGGACTTAAACTCCGTTAACTCTGAGGACGTTGACTGTGTAAACGCTGCCATTTTTCAAGTTTCCTCAGCGGTGTCCCAGCTGAGTTGTAAGAAAAACAATTCTCATTGCTTTCTTTCCATCAAACTCTGGGTTGACTCAGCTTGGGTGTCTAGCTCTGCTATGATCGACTCAGGGGCAAGTGGAAATTTTATGGATGTCTCCTTTGCTCTGAAACAGGGAATACGTTCAGTGAAGAAGGCTACTCCAGTACAGATGGAAACTGTGGATGGCTCCCTGCTGACCTCTGGACCAGTGGATCAGGAAACAGAGCCTTTGAGGGTTCTTATGGGTAAAGATCATCAAGAGAAACTGTCCTTTATGCTTATCTCTTCTCCCCACTTTCCCATTATTCTAGGGCTACCATGGCTGCAAGCTCAGAATCCTACCATTAACTGGGAGACAAAGGAATTACACTTTCCAGAGAAACAGATGAGTCCAAAAGTTTCAGCTTGCTCTGTTCCTAAAGGAATCATGTCAGTCCCTGAACTACCAGCTGTATACCAGGACTATGTGGATTTATGTGACAAGAAGAACGCTGACCAGCTTCCTCCTCACCGTCCATATGATTGTCCAATTGAATTATTGCCTGGAGCAGAGATACCTTTTGGTAAGATCTACCCCCTGGCGGGGCCCGAGCTAAAGGCTTTAAAGGATTACATAGATGAAAATCTAGCCAAGGGCTTCATACGCCCCTCTTCATCTCCTGCAGGTGCACCCATCTTCTTTGTAAAGAAGAAAGATGGATCTCTGAGACCATGCGTAGACTATAGGGAACTCAATAAGGTTACTATTAGAAACCGTTATCCATTGCCTTTAATCCCTGAGTTATTGGAGAGAGTGCGACATGCCAAAATTTTTTCTAAACTAGATCTTCGTGGGGCCTATAACTTAGTCCGTATTAGACCTGGGGATGAATGGAAGACTGCATTCAGGTCACGCTATGGACACTTTGAATATCTAGTTATGCCTTTTGGTCTGAGTACCGCCCCAGCCACTTTCCAACACTTGGTGAATGACATCTTCAGGGATCTCCTAGATACATTCGTGGTAATTTATTTGGATGATATTCTAATTTTTTCTAACTCCACAGAGGAACATCATGGACATGTGAGAATGGTCTTGGAACGTCTAAGACAAAATCATCTTTACATCAAACTTGAAAAGTGTGAATTCCATAGGACCGAAATTCAATTTCTGGGGTATGTACTGTACACAAGGAATTAGTATGGATGGAAGCAAAACCCAAGCCATCAAGGATTGGCCAAGTCCTAGAAATGTGAAGGAGGTACAGCGCTTCATCGGGTTTGCCAACTTCTATAGACGTTTCATTAGAAATTTCTCTGAGGTAGTGTCACCTATCACTCAACTTACCCGGAAAGAGTCTAGGTTTTCCTGGACTCCCCAAGCCCAGGAAGCATTTTCCCGTCTAAAAGATAAATTTACCACTGCACCTATCCTAGTACATCCCAACCCCGAGCTTGCCTTCATAATAGAGGTGGATGCTTCAGACTGTGCCGTTGGAGCTATACTCTCTCAGAGAACAGGTGAGAAGAATGTCTTGCATCCCTGTGCCTTCTTTTCCCAGCAGTTGTCTTCGGCTGAGAGGAACTACGATGTGGGCAATAGAGAGTTGTTGGCCATTATTGCCGCCTTCAAAGAATGGAGACACCTTCTTCAGGGAGCTGCACAGCAAATAGTCGTTCTGACAGACCATCGTAACCTTGAGTTTATCAGGTCGGCTAAGTGCCTGACTCCTCGCCAGGCTCGCTGGAATCTTTTCTTAAATCAATTTAATTTTATCATCTCTTATAGACCAGGATCGCGCAATGGAAAGGCTGATGCACTCTCTAGGATTTACTCAGCAGAGACACGTCCAATTACTCCTCCTAAGACTATTCTTCCTGACTCTAGATTCCTAGGAGTAATTCATAAGCAAGACCTACTTAAGGACATCAAGGAAGCATACCATGCGGATTCCTTTTTGGCACAACCCCCAAGGGACGTAAGTCTTGTCTTTAAGAATGGTGTGTGGATTCAGGGACAACGTCTGTATATTCCTGAAACAGTCAGATTAAGAGTATTGCAACTCATTCACGATTCCAAGATAGCTGGGCATAGAGGAATTCTAAAGACACAGGAATTTCTTTCTCGTTTCTTTTGGTGGCCCACTTGCAGGAAGGATGTTTTGAATTATGTCACTTCATGTGAGGTCTGTGCAAGATGCAAAACACCTCGCTCCTCACCAACTGGTCTGTTACAGCCTCTTCCCACCCCGTCCCGCCCGTGGGGATCCATTTCTATGGACTTCATTGTGGAGTTACCAACCTCTCAGGGGAAGAACACCATTCTAGTGGTGGTTGACCGTCTAACAAAGGCAGCTCATTTTATCCCTTGTGTCGGCTTACCCACTGCAAAACAGACATCAGATTTGATGATTAAAGATGTGTTTCGCTTACATGGAGTACCGGATGAGGTTATTTCGGATCGAGGGGTGCAATTCACTTCTAGGTTTTGGCAAAATTTCTGTGCAGCATTGGACATTAAAGTAAACCTTTCTTCTGCTTTTCATCCCCAGACTAATGGACAGACCGAACGAACCAATCAAACCCTGGAGCAGTATCTCCGCTGCTTTATCTGCCACCTACAGGATGATTGGGTGGATCTACTTCCATTAGCTGAGTTCTCGTATAACAACTCTCAGAGTGCCTCCACTAAACAGTCTCCTTTTTACTCTAATCTAGGTTATCATCCTAACATTCTACCACGATTTCCCATAGAAACGCCTTTACCAGCAGTGGCTGAAAGAATCACGTCTTTACAGAAGAATATGGATCTTCTAAAGGAAAATCTGGAATCGGCTCAAGAAAGGTACAAGAAAGCAGCAGATAAATTTCGTAAACCTGCACCAGTTTTCAAGGTAGGAGACTTGGTCTGGCTGTCAACCAGAAATCTTAAGTTAAGGATTCCATCGTCTAAGTTGGGACATAAGTACATTGGACCCTATAAAATCAGTAAAATTATAAGTGCCGTTGCTTGTCGTCTTCAACTGCCCAGAACTATGAGAATCCACCCTGTCTTTCATGTATCCCTACTAAAGGCTGCGACACCCAATACGTTTCCTGGACGTTCCTCTCCTTGCCCTGACCCAGTGCTAGTCGATGGTCAGGAAGAATTTGTGGTGGAAAGGATTTTAGATTCCAGGTTGTATAGAAATCAGTTACAATATCTGATTAAATGGCAGGGCTACCCAGTGGAGGACAACTCATGGGAACCGGTCAATAACGTTAATGCTCCTCGCTTGCTCCGTCAGTTTCATCAGAGGTACCCACACAAGCCTGGTCTGAGGTCATCCGGAGGTTGTCCTTAAGGGGGAGTAATGTAAGGTTCTATGTATATATTCCTGAAACTCAGTTTGTTCGTCAGCCATTTTACTTTCTGTCTTGCTGCAGCTATCTTGCCCTCAGTCAAAATGGAGTTTCCAGCTTGCATGTTCCCGCCCTGATTCTCTCCTTTGCTTCTTAAGCAGCCACAGCTGAGCAATCAGTGCTTCAGAATCTAGCCTGCAGTGAACCTGTGACTTGACTCCTGTAAGCCTTGGACCTTGTACTCCAGCTATTCCTACTGAGGAACTCTGAAGCACTTGTGGACTCTGAACCCTGCTCTTTGAAAGACCCACGTTTGCATGGACTTACGGTAACAGAGAAGAAGATCCTGAATCTGTATTGGAGAGTGATTGCTGGGCTTGGATTACTCTGGCCTGCTGTGTCTCCTGTTTATGTGTCTGCAAACTGTGTGACTATTTCTGCCAACTTGTATGAAGTAATACAGGACTTTTCTATATCAAACCTGTGACTCCTGTGTTTTCATCGCACCCAAGCACAAGACGCTATATGAACTGTACTACATACATTACAAGTGGAGACATTGGGAGCGGGAAGCAGAGCGACAAAGGGAGCAGCGAGAAACCCTAAAACTTCGCCAACGTAACCTGGAGAAGGACCGGGCAGATAAGGACCGGATGAGAAAGGATAAAGGAACCCTGAGTGAGCCGTGGCGTAAGGGTGCAGTACGGAGCTTTAAATTGAAAGGTGGGTGGGGCTTCATCAAGGAGCCTGGACTTTATTTAGAAGTGTTTGTGACCCGGCGGGACGTGGAGGCTCACCTCCCAGAAGGACACCCGGGGAGGGACCTGTTGCCAGGAGACTTGGTGACTTACACCCGACACTGGGGTTACAATGGGTGGTACGCCCTAAATGTTACCAGGTGCGACCCCTACTCCCCAGTGTGTGAGGAACCTGTGAGACCCTCGAAGCCTTCAGCCTCCCACATCCAGGCCTCTGCAAAAGTGCCCACCCCACGCCGTAAATCTCCCCAGCCTCCCTCAGTGGTCTCCTCAGCAGACCCACCCATGGACATGATATCGATACGTGGCCCGTACCCGCGCCTGTTAGGCCCCATGGGGTTCGTACAGTCCGTGACATGGGGCTCCAGACCCGGAGAGAGATGAAAGAGGTGGCCACACAGACCCAGATAGCGGGTCACGACTTGACTGTACAGGCCACACGACGTCATCAGGTCCTGGTGGTCCTTGGTGCCTCGGATGTTTGGCAAGCACCAGAAGAGTACCAGGTGGTACCTGTAACACCCCTGCCAAAGAAGTCTAAATAACCCGGACAGGGTCCCTGTATGTAAATAAATAGTTAAATTGTTTATGTACCCGGACGGGTGAATGTTCCAAAAAATTTTTTTAATTTAATAAAAAATAAAAAAACACAGTTTTCATTTCTTTTATTACTGTCTCATCGTGCTGCGACGCCATCGATCTCCTGTAAAAAAAATGAAAAAAAAAAAAAAAAGTATACCACCCGACCGACGCAGTCCATAGTAACGAGTGTCCCACGACGATCCAGCTCTGCTACATCAGAATGACAGGCAGAGCCTGTCATCCCGGCGCAGCACAGCTGATTACCTGCTTCCCCGGCGGTGACGTCATCGGACTGACTGCTTTACGGCCGGGATTACCCTGCAGTCACTGCAGTTATCGCGAAAAACTGCATGTGACCGCCAGGGAGAAGATAATGGCGGCCATCAAGCAGTCCAGGACGTGACCGCCGGAGATCTTCTGCCAGGTAAGTGCCGCTGACTCCTGACAGACCCGACCGACGGACACTCACAGTGACAGTGACAAATCCGATTCCGGTATTCGATAAGACGAAAATATCGAAACGAATTATCGAAAGGCCGATAGAGCTAATATCGGCCGATAGCCGATATTTGCATTATCGTATCGCTCAACACTACTAATTAACCAATGGCAGCGCACTCAGTACTATATCTGGTCACTCCACCATAAGGGGAGTGCCGGAGCAACGTGTTCTATCATTGCTACATCCGGTTCTGTTCCTGATCTGTCTGCGCTGCATCTGCAGTCTCTGTGCTTCGCTTATACTATTTGTCTCCTCAGATCATTGCTAACCCGTATCTGGCTAACCTGGACAATCTTGGTTATTACTGGTGCAAGTGTCATCCCGTTCCGCCATCAGCCATCCGTACCCATGGACTGTGACAAGGTCACTGAACCCAGCCTGCCACCATCCATTCTGGACCAGGACCTTACTCAGCTCCGTCAAGAACCCTCCACGGACTCTGTATATACCTGTTATCCTTTTGGTCCCTCTGGGACAGCTGCCACGTGTCCGGGGTCTAACTGGAGGTAGCACCTGTGTCCTCCGGGTATTCCATTCTGGTCCTGTTCGAGGGGCCTTACTACGGGTACCCGGGGCTCATTAGTCATGCCCCCCTTCAGAGCCCCCCGGACCGCGGTCTCGAGGTTCCACATTAAAAAATAAAGACGAATGTGAACTTCACCATCTCTGCCTCCGCTTCCATTCGTTACAGTCAGACAGTGGAAGCAGTGAGTTATTTAGGTGGGAGATTGAACAGAGCCGGACAAAGACCGGGTCAAGGGTGTTACTGTCCTTGTGTGTCTCAGAGGTCGAAAGCTGTGAGAGGCCTAGAGAAGTGGTTAGTGATAGAAGCTGGGTGCATATGTGGAGATGGGACTGTTAATGGGGATGTTGAAGTCTCCCAGGATAAGGGTTGGTAGTTCTGAGGACAGAAGTGCAGCAGCCAGGCTGAGAAGTGGTCAAGGAAGTGGGTGGGTGAGCCTGGGGAACGGTATATGACCGCTACTCTGAGGGAGAGGGGACGGAAGAGTCTGATGGTGTGGACCTCAAAAGAAGGGAATGAGAGTGATGGAACTGGGGGATGACCTGGAAAGTTCATTGTGGGTGTTATGATCTGCTACAAGCACTAAGGAAAGGTGGGAATTCTGTCCCTACAATAGGACTGAGCTGGATCCCTACGATGTAACGGGGAACCTGATCCTGCGACCAGACCCGCTAAAGTCCTCAGCTAGTCTGAACGAGGACCTATAGTTGTGAGGGAGGAATCCCTACAAGATCTAGGGACTGGGTGAAAAGGTGGACACCTCCTAACAGAAAGTGTAGCAGGGAAAATAAAACAGAAAACAAATACTAAGAGATACTAAGATCTAGCAAAACTGACAGAGTAAGGCACCTAAGCACCCGGCTAGCTTAAGAGTAGATAATACAATGAAGTCCAGCAAGGCCAGAAGGGCGGAACCAGACTAAATAGGGTAAAAAGGTCATATCACCAGCAAAGTGAAACAAAACCTAACAAGAGGGTTCTAACAGTGGGGACAGGAGAATGCCGACTCCACCACCATGTCTGTTTGTGGGTCTCAGAGAATGGGAGAATTGTAAGCCACCATAGGAAATGGCAGCAGGGGAGACCATGTCAGAATCCTGAATCCAGGTTTCAGTGAGGGCCAACAAATAAGGAGAGTTGTTCAGAAAGTAGTTGTGCAGGAAAGGAAGCTTGTTACATACAGACCGTGGATTCCAGAGGGCACAATTAAAAGATGAGGGAGTGCAAGTAATATTAATAAGATTATTATGGCTTTGATATGAGGTAGGGTAGGGGTTGAGGTTGGGGGATGGTGGACCAGGGTTGGGGAAGATGTCCCCTGAAATCAGTAGGAGTAGGAAGATAAAGAGCAAGTAGTTGTTGGAATTGTAAGTAGTTTTTTTTCTGCGATGTGTTTGGGCAAGATGGGCTGAGGTTTTTCAGGAAAGTGAGGAGTGCATGGGAGCTGTACATGGGAGAGGGAAGTATAGAGGGGCTGATGTGTATGATTCGTGATGGAGGGGGGATGGGGCGGTAAATGTGGATGGCAAGGGAACACATGAGAGACTTCCTGGTCATCACTGCGCATGACAGGAAGTTCCTCAGCCCTGGACACCCGGATGTCATCGTGACGAAATCGGGTCTCCATAGCAGCGATCGGGCTGGGTCTCTGATCCAAAAACAGAGGGGACTGTCAGCCCCTCTGCAGCTGCATGAACACTGCGATCATATGATCATAGCATTTAGTGCCAGGTGTCAGCTGTGAGAATCAGCTGACACCTGGCTGCGATCGGCCGCGCTCCCCCGTGAGCGTGGCCGATCGCCCATGACGTACTATTCCGTCCATGGGAATTAAGTCCCATTGCACATGTACGGATTAGTACATCTGATGGCAGAAAGGGGTTAATAAAAGTATGAGTTTTCATGGAAAACCCATAATTGTCTTGGTGACCCCAAACTTTTGAACGGTAGTGTACCTGTCAAGTTTTTTCTGATATATTGTTGGTCTTCTGTGCTATATTCTTTACATTTTGTGCAATTCATATGTAAAAAATTAATTGAACTCCTGCAGCCACAATTTATGTAACAAGGCCTACAATAATACAGGCAGGAAACCCACGTTTCGCTTAGACATGCTTCATCAGCGAGACCAGTGAGTCAGGAGATCCAGGTCCTGCATGGTATTAACCGGTTCTCTGCTAGATATTAAGTGTTTTTTTGGCACTATCCAGATCTTTTTAATATTACTACACTAGGCGCTCTCCGGTGTAGCTGCATAATCATGCAATTTATATATACTGTACATATACGCTTTATATCTATATATCAATATTCATATGTTTTCAGACTTTTAGGTCTCAATAAAGTGATCCTTCTTTTCATTTGGCTTGCATTATTTTGATTATTGCTGTTAATTCCTTATATAACCAATATATTGTGACCTATACAGTGGGCATGCAACAACCTGATCCCCTGCTCCCAGATTTCAGTCTGTGAGTCTTTCCACACTTATGTGTTAATTTTAAACAATTATTTTATGATGCTATATCTAATAAGGTTCCCATTTCATCCTAATATACAGTACATTTTTAGATACTTTGGGTACTGTATAATGTTAAGCAAAATGATTCATAGGACCATGGTCCAGTGGCCATGGGGCCAGAGTTCTGTGAGCTTCCTTGTCCCTGCAGGCACCTCTCTATCCTCTACTGATTAGTTTGCCCGGTACAACGTCATTGTTGGTGTGCAACGCATGCACGAGATTGTGCTGGGCTAACTCATCTAAAAAGGGTCCAGACATGGCAGTGGGTACAAGAAAGTTTGCAGGGCTCTGATCTGGTGGCCATGGACAACCGACAAGGCAAGCTGGACTAGGGTCCCGTGAATCATTTTGCTCAACTCAAATACTGTGCCACTTACTATGAGTAGGCCCTTTCTCTTCTCTGTAGGACTATGCCTTGATAATCAAAAGGAAAAGGGTTCTAACATGCAGAAAACAACATATCATGGCCTTGTGCAGATGATGCCACCAAACAAATAGTCAGCGTGGTTTATTTATGGTCATACGAGAACTAGTAAAAGGTTGCTCCTGCTGAAGCCTTTTGTTTCCTCCTTGGACATCATAGATCATGGAAACTTGCAACCATGTAGAAAGTAACCAAGGCATACAAAGGGTAAATGGCAAGGATTGGAGGTTTTTCTGATCCCAGCTGTTACAGCTAAAGCCCAGCTGTTAATCACAGCCAAGCTCTTGTGGAGATCACGCGGCCACAGCGTCTTATCGCGCACGATAAAAAGGACATCCTATTAAAAGACTGCAATAAGGACACAATTGAGCGTCCACTTTTGAGAAGGGGTTAAATAAAAAGAAAACATTTATCAAATTATGGGTTAAATAAAGTAGAAGATTGGAACCTGAGAGAGACAAGAGGAAATGATGAGAGATAGGATAATCCCAGAAGCCCAAACTAGGCCAGATGGGAGGAAAAAGCTGAAAGATATAAGAAACAGACAGAGGGCAGGTGGCTAACTGAAAAAAATAAGAATGATGGGACACGATTTGACAAAAAACATGAGCGGATTGAGAAGATAGAGAAAACATTGGGATAGAAGCTACATCTGGCAGGAACCTGTGAATTGTCTGCCTAATGTCTTATGACCTCCGACTCTGTTCTCCAGAACAAGCTGAGAAGAATTGTGAGAAGACAGAAAAACTGCTTAGGGCACACACTGTTCTGACACTAACTGCCCTGACACCTTTTAGGACAAGTCCTCCCTCCCTGTGTGAGTCACATGCGTGTTCATAATAACCCGAAGCTTGTTTCTAGTTTACATATTCCCTCTTCCAAGCCTTGGTCAGTGAATACGAGGATGGAAAGCATTCTGCTCTCTTCATCTGTGTTCACAAATATATTCAGAGCATGATAAGAGAACTAGGGCTCCTTTCCTTCCTCCAATACTGGCATGCACTGCTAAAGAAACTGGCTTTAGCCATTACCCACGAGTTCCTTTCTAGACCATAGCAAGTTGACTTTTCTTACCACTGATCTGTATGTTCATTCTGGCAACTCTTAAAAGGACTTCCACAGACAGTCTGTATGCTAGTTACTCTTCTTAGCAGGTCCCAAGGAACATTTTGGTGAACAAGGATCTTCCCTTCACTGCAAAAGACGATGTGTTGAGAAGGCTAACTTTTAAATTCCTATTTTGCATGTGTTCTCTAAGAAATCAATTGTAACATTTCACAGGCCTATAGTAGGAATAAAAAATACACGCCATCTATAAACAGTGAGATGGTGAAGGAACACTTAACTAATTTAAATGGATGTAAATCTCCTGGTCCAGATGAACTACATCCTATGGTACTGAAAGAGTTAGCAGAGGAAACTGCAGAACCACTAGCCAGAATATTTGGAAAATCCTGGAAAACAGAAGAAGTTCCAGAAGATTGGAAAAGGGCAAACGTTGTCCCTATCTTCAAAAAAGGAAACAAAATGGAGCCAGGAAATTATAGGCCAGTGAGCCTTACTTTTATACCAGGAAAGATCTTTGAACAAATTATTAAACAGCATGTATGTAAGTACTTGGATAAGAATACAGTAATTAACCAGAGCCAGCATGGGTTTGTAGCAAACAAGTCATGTCAGACTAATGTAATTTTCTTCTATGATAGAATCACTGACTGGATGGATCAGGGAAATGCGGTAGATATAGTAGCTCCCACTGCTCCATGCCCTGTTCTCTGTATACCATGTCTAGTTTTTACTCACAGAAAAAAAAACTTTCTGGAATTGCTAATTTCTTGTTTTGGGCTATTTCCATTAGGCACAAGAGATTTATAGACTTGTGGAAATATGGGAATCAAATTTTCTAGAAGCCTCAGAGATCTTCAGGGAGATTTGGGCATGTATGCTTCATCCTGGGTTCTAACAGTATGAAATGGACAATATATCAGATCAGGCAGATTACAAAGGGTGTTAGAAGCTAGTATTTCCTGACCATAATGCAGTAAGGTGCTATGATATCCCAAAGATAAATGCACCAAATAAATGTTTGGGTCATTGGCCACTTTTTTTAAGTGGTTCCACTGCTGGCACCTACTGATACCAGTGTGGTCCTTTGATAGAAGCTGCCAATGTAACAACTCCATTTATGACCGCCTCTGATATTAACATCAGCACAAACACTGCCCTCGCAGTACCCTGCCACGGCCCTCGGAGCTTCATGGCCGAGAAGCTGCATGGAGCCGTACATCACCAAGTACAATGCTGAGTGTTGGCTGGAATGGTATAAAGCCGCCACCACTGGACTCTGGAGGAAACATGTTCTGTGCAGTGTCAGATCATATTTCTTTATCTGGCGTCTGATGGAGGAGCCTTGGTTTGATGAATGCCAGGATAATGTTACCCCCTTATTGCATTGTGCCCACTGTACAGATGGTGGAGCAGGATAATGCTATCGGCTGCTGTCAGGGCTCGGCCTCGGCCACTCAGTTCCAGTGATGGGAAATCTTAATGCTTCAGCACAAGACATTGTGGAAAATTGTTGTGTTCAGCTTTGTGGAAACAATTTAGGGAAGGCCCTTTTCTGTTCCCCATGCCTATGGCCAGTGCACAAGGTCCATACAAACATGGTTGGGAAAGAACAAGACCGGCCATACAGAAATAGGACCTCTCCTTCAATGTCAGGGTCTGACCTCACAAATATTCTTCTAGATAAATGGGAAAAATTCCCATAGACAACTCCAAAATCTGGTATAAATCCTTCCCAGAAGAGCAGGAGCCGTTACATCTGTAAAGGGACCAACTCCACGTGAAGGTCTATGGATGTAGAATGGGAGATCAGTAAAGCTTCAATAAGGATGTGGAGGTTGGCACATATTTACTCCATACAGTGTATTTTTGGAAACGGGCCTCTTAAACCAATTATTAACCTTTAAAGTGTACCTCCAGGTATATGCTTCTGTTCTTTTTATATATTAGGGCGGAAAGATGTCATTGAGAGACAATTATACGACGCTGAGCAAGTTTGAAGCATTGGTCCTAATAATTAGAAAATGACCCAAACATGATACTTATTGGGCGTTAAAGCTTTGCCTGAACAATTACACAACTTAGTGCGAAGTCGCATATCTCTATGCCCAATATCAGAGCTGGTAGGACAATACACTTGGAGTTGCATAACTTATGATAATTTATTGATCGGTGGAGGTCTGATTGTGGCGACTTGCATCGATCGACAGAACAAGGCACTTTTATCCCAGGATGTGTGACTGCTTTTTGTTTCTATGTCAAAAGCCCGAATTCGTGTCTAAACCCGGGTGCGCTTAAAAAAGTGACTAATTGCCACAAAAAAAGTGCACTAGGATGCCGGTCATCTTGAAACCCTCTGCAAAAGGAAAAGGGTCCCGCAATCATTACCTGTCCCTCTGAACCAGAAGGCCACAGAGAGGGACAGGGCCGGTTTTAGACAAAGTGGGGCCCTAGACAAAATTAAAATCGGGGCTCCAAATGCTAAGACACTGCACCATCACACAGCAGTCTTGTGAAAACGATATATAACTGGGTAACGGAGGCTAAAGGGTGACTCCAGGAAAAATGTCTGTTATCTATAAAGAGAGGAAAGCCTCCAGAGATTCACAGAATCCACGGTATATATGCTCAGTGTATATTATACACATGAAATGAATTATACACACACACACAATCTTCGCTATCTATATATATATATATAATTACCTTGTAACGTCTTCACATCCTGTTCCGTCCAGATGTGTCCGGATCCAGAATTCCAAGCGGCGGAAGTTCACCGACCACCATATTGGGACACCCAAGTGATGAGTGTCTCAATATGGAAACTGCTGGTAGTACCAGCCTCTTGCGCGGTACCATCAGCGGAACACAGTCGCACCACACACACTGTATACAGATTCGCGACGTGTCTACAGGCAGAGGAAGCCGGTCACATTAAAGAGGTTTTCCCACGAACGAAAGTTCATTTTAAAAATTGTCTGTGTCTGACTGTGTACGGAGGATATCACATCTCCTGGGCAGGGGAGGAAGCAAAAGACAATACTGACATTACAGCAGGGGATCACAGAGGATTCATTTTGTGAGGTAAATTATTTCCCACTTGAGGGGAGAGCACAGCACAGGAAGGAGAGAGACAGCAGACAAGGGGGATAGCATATGGGGTAGACAGGTCAAAGAAGAGAGCACAGACAGAAGACGTCAGCACATGGGGAAAGAGAGAGTGGACAGGTGGGTGAGCACATGGGGGGAGAGATTCTCAAAGCTGCAAAGCCTGCCCCCATCGTGACATTACCGCCCTCCCGATGAAATAGCATCCAGCCTCCATCTAGTAATATTATAATTATATATATATGTGTATGTATGCATGTGTGTGTTGTAACATTCCACACTGTCTGTGGATGGGGATTACTCGCTTTGCAGGTCTTGGAGGTAAACACTGGCACACTCAGGGTTAAAACGAGTCCATTTGGTTTATTATTCACCAGTTTCAGCAGCCATTACATTGTCCATTACACATTCAGCTTTAATAAATAAACATAGTCTCTCACTGAACCCGAGTTCAGTATAACACGGACTCCTGTCCGTTACCTGCTGGCGTCGGCCACACAGGTTACCAGAGACCTCTTAGCTTCAGAGGTATCCATAAAACATAGCACAAAATAGTCTCTTCCTTACAAATACTTCTCTCTGATCCCGATCAGTATAACTCACGGTTGCCAAGACCGTTACCTGCTGGATCACCACACAGGTTCCTGGACTCCTCTTGTCCTCAGAGGTATCCCATAAGCAACACGTAAAACACAGTCTCTTTCTCATAAACACTTCGCATTGATCCCGATCAGTATAACACAGACTCCGTTCCATTACCTGTTGGCCACGCAGGTTCTCAGATCCCTCTTATCCCCAGAGGTCTCCAATAAACACTTCTCACCGACCCCGGTCAGTATCACTCACGGTTTTCAAGACCGTCCATTCCTCTGGCTCAGACTCACCAGCACTGCTTCCCCAGTCTGCACGACGTCCAGCCTGGAAACATGGAAGGTCTGTCCAGACTGACAGACTCCCAACACACTCACAGTCACACATGTGCAACACACCTTCCTTACATAGTTGAAACCCCTCACAGTTACCTATCACATGGCTAGTCACATGCTCATGACCTCATCACAGGTCCTCAAAATTCACAAACACATATCCTCAGGCAAAATGGGGTAAAGTGAGCCCCCCTCACCATGGAGCGAGGTAAATTGGGTAGCCCGACCCTCCCAACTCTCAAAGCTACCCGTAGCCCGGACCCAAATGTGAAAAACAACTACTTAGAATTCACTTACACTTCAGAAAAAACACTCCGGGCTACATCACAGGGAGCTGCCATCCCTGTAATCCATACCTCGCATTAACTATGCGGCGATTAGTAACGCTACAGTGTGTATGTGTATGTATGCATATATATATATATATCTATATATATATATAGATATATATATACACACACAAAATCTACACATTCATGTTGCCCGTGGGGTGGGCAGCATGAATGTCCTTGCAGCTTCCCTCTGATTACAGCAGCCCTTTTACATGTTAGTCCACATTCTGCTCCCAGCGGGTTCTGTTACGCACAATACACCAGGGATTTGCTGGTTTTGGAAGCCATTAATTTTTATGTGAAGGACTCAAAGATGGAGTTGCAGTTCAGACAAATGTTACAGGGATCTTGTCACCAGGTTTCCACATATAAAATAAAGACAGCCCCTTTAAGCCCTCTGTTAAAGCATTCTCTAAGGCTACTTTCACATTTGCGCTCGGGCGACCTGCGCCTATCTGCGCACGGCCGCCGCTAAGCTCCGCCCCCGGCCGCGCCTCCTCCCGGCGGCTCCGCCTATGGGCGCATGACGGCGCATGCGACCTGTGTACCCTATCTTTATCATTGGGTACGCAGGCCGTGCGCAGTATGCGTTTGACTGCGCATGCGTCCTTTTTGATGGTGCGCCGAGCGCACTAAAATGCAACATTGTGCGCTTTGGTGCGCTCGGCGCAGCGTCAAAAGGACGCATGCGCAGTCAAACGCATACTGCGCACGGCCTGCGTACCCAATGATAAAGATAGGGTACACAGGTCGCATGCGCCGTCATGCGCCCATAGGCGGAGCCGCCGGGAGGAGGCGCGGCCGGGGGCGGAGCTTAGCGGCGGCCGTGCGCAGATAGGCGCAGGTCGCCCGAGCGCAAATGTGAAAGTAGCCTAAGGCTGTATATCTGTCCCCAATCCTCTCTACAAGGCACAAAAATGACCTCTCATTATACTCACCAATGGCACTCACCAAGGCATAGCTGATCTTGACTTAAGATCGCCGTCCTCAATTACTACTTCATCTGGATGACACATCCTACGTCATCCACACTGTGTCACCCATCGTGCTCCTGTGCAGGCGCCCTTCTCTCTGGGCGGCTGAATGCACAGCTCAGTACTGTAGTGCAGGGTTCCCCAACTCCAGCCCTCAAGGCCCACCAACAGGTCGTTTTCAGGATTTCCTTAGTATTGCCCAGGTGATAATTGCATCACCTCCACATGCAATACAAAGGAAATCCTGAAAACGACCTGTTGTGGGCCTTGAGGACTGGAGTTGGGGAACCCTGCTGTAGTGCATATGCGCTGGGAAAAGCCAAAGGGCGCTGATGACCTGGAAGTAAAGCCGGCGCATGCGCACTACAATACTGTGCTCTGACTTCAGCTGGGCAAAGAGAAGTGCGCCTGCACAGGAGTGCGATAGAGGACACTGAATGCATGATGTAGGACACATCTTCCACATGAAGCGGGACAGCGACTGCAAGAAGAGGGTAGGTGTCGGATCAAGACTAGAGATGTCTGGACTGTGCCGTCTGTGAGTATAACAAAAGCTCTTTTTTGTGCCTTGAATGGAGGATTGGGGACATACAGAGAGCACTGTGTGTGAGGGCGTACAGATGCTCGCCATACCTTATACGGGGACTGGCTCCTTTAATCTGTAAGACCTGTAGCCAAGGTCATCAGCAGCGTCCAGTCAGATGAGTGTCTATGGACCCTGCTCAGTGCCTCCCGACCCCACAATTCCCATCCTCCTGCCTTTACTGACATGGCTGACGTCTCCTATGTCATCCACAGCCTGTTGCATTGTGCAAATTCTGTTCCCTCCTGAGCAGGTGTGAGAGTTGGACAGCCATGTCAATCAAGGCAGGAAAGACGGAGAATCGTGCCAATAGTGAGCAACTGTTGGCCACACAACCCCTATATTCAGGGAGCTGGCTCAGTCCTTCTTTACTAGTGCTCTCTGTTATCAGCTTCTCATTTCCTACCATATTGGCCATTTAGATACTTCAGATTACAGAGTATATAGGTTTACAAGGGTACAGGATTAACTTCTAACATACATATCCCCTAAAATATAAACTTTATTAAGATACTTTTAAAATGTCCAAACAAAAACTCCACCGAAAGCAACTGTGAAAAAATGTGCAAAAAGATAAATATTAGTTCACTTTGAGTCCGTACCACAGCCAAAACAAGCATTGAGTTACTGATCTAACATGTGGCCATATTGTCCTCATGATCAATGCAATGGCCACTGCCAAAGAGGATCTCCACAGTAATGTAGGCAAGCTAGTGGATATATATATATATATATATATATATATATATATATATATATATATACATGACCCACCAGATGGGGCTTACATGATAGGCAAAACCTATAAAACTGAAAAGCAAGGTGGTTTCTTGAACTTACATGCCTATATACAGATCAGATATATCTTGTTATGCTTTGGTGTGCCTACATATAATAGATGTCATTTGCCAAGATATTTGTCAATCCACATGTCAGTCTTTCATTTTTATCATGTCAGGCAATAAAGTTTCCAAAAACTAGTATGTGTATATTCCCACCAACAGATCTGATATACCTTTGTGCTATTGTAAACACATGAAGTAAATTATATGTGCCAAGACATTTATCAATCACGTCAGTTTTCAGTCTCTGTCCAGCTTGCAGGATCAAGACATACAAGTTTAAGAACCTTCATTATTGCTTTATATTCTTGTATGTATATATTCAAAGCAACAGATGAGACATAGCAAACATCAAATAGTAAATGACGTGCTAAGATACTCATCAATCCACATGCTCTGGGCCTGGGTGCTGCTCCTCGGCTGCGGCTCTCAGCAGAGCAACAAGTGCAGACAATACTCACTCACAGTCAGAGGGAGAGCCGCCAGCAGAGCAGACAAGTGCAGACAATAAGCTCAGCTCACAGTCAGAGGCAGAGCCCCGCCCAGGCAGAAGCAGACAAGTGCAGACAGTACGCTCAGCTCACAGTCAGTGGTAGAGCCCCGCCCAGGCAGAAGCAGACAAGTGCAGACAGTAACGCTCAGCTCACAGTAGAGGCAGAGCCCCGCCCAGGCAGAAGCAGACAAGTGCAGACAGTACGCTCAGCTCACAGTCAGAGGCAGAGCCCCGCCCAGGCAGAAGCAGACAAGTGCAGACAGTACGCTCAGCTCACAGTCAGTGGTAGAGCCCCGCCCAGGCAGAAGCAGACAAGTGCAGACAGTAAGCTCAGCTCACAGTCAGAGGCAGAGCCCGCCCAGGCAGAAGCAGACAAGTGCAGACAGTAAGCTCAGCTCACAGTAAGAGGCAGAGCCACGCCCAGGCAGAAGCAGACAAGTGCAGACAGTAACGCTCAGCTCACAGTCAGAGGCAGAGCCCGCCCAGGCAGAAGCAGACAAGTGCAGACAGTACGCTCAGCTCACAGTCAGAGGCAGAGCCCCGCCCAGGCAGAAGCAGACAAGTGCAGACAGTACGCTCAGCTCACAGTCAGTGGTAGAGCCCCGCCCAGGCAGAAGCAGACAAGTGCAGACAGTAGCTCAGCTCACAGTCAGTGGCAGAGCCCCGCCCAGGCAGAAGCAGACAAGTGCAGACAGTACGCTCAGCTCACAGTCAGAGGCAGAGCCCCGCCCAGGCAGAAGCAGACAAGTGCAGACAGTACGCTCAGCTCACAGTCAGTGGTAGAGCCCCGCCCAGGCAGAAGCAGACAAGTGCAGACAGTAAGCTCAGCTCACAGTCAGAGGCAGAGCCCCGCCCAGCAGAAGCAGACAAGTGCAGCAGTACGCTCAGTCACTCAGAGCAGAGCCGCCCAGGCAAGCAGCAAGTGCAGACAGTGTGTCAGTCAGAGCAGAGCCCCGCCCAGGCAGAAGCAGACAAGTGCAGACAGTAAGCTCAGCTCACAGTCAGAGGCAGAGCCCCGCCCAGGCAGAAGCAGACAAGTGCAGACAGTAGCTCAGCTCACAGTCAGTGGAGAGCCCCGCCCAGGCAGAAGTAGACAAGTGCAGACAGTAAGCTCAGCTCACAGTCAGAGGCAGAGCCACGCCCAGGCAGAAGCAGACAAGTGCAGACAGTACGCTCAGCTCACAGTCAGTGAGAGCCCCGCCCAGGCAGAAGCAGACAAGTGCAGACAGTAAGCTCAGCTCACAGTCAGAGGCAGAGCCCGCCCAGGCAGAAGTAGACAAGTGCAGACAGTAAGCTCAGCTCACAGTCAGAGGCAGAGCCACGCCCAGGCAGAAGCAGACAAGTGCAGACAGTATGCTCAGCTCACGGTCAGAGGTAGAGCCCCGCCCAGGCAGAAGCAGACAAGTGCAGACAGTAAGCTCAGCTCACAGTCAGAGGCAGAGCCCTGCCCAGGCAGAAGCAGACAAGTGCAGACAGTAAGCTCAGCTCACAGTCAGAGGCAGAGCCCCACCCAGGCAAAAGCAGACAAGTGCAGACAGTACTCAGCTCACAGTCAGAGGTAGAGCCCCACCCAGGCAGAAGCAGACAAGTGCAGACAGTAAGCTCAGCTCACAGTCAGAGGCAGAGCCCCACCCAGGCAGAAGCAGACAAGTGCAGACAGTAAGCTCAGCTCACAGTCAGAGGCAGAGCCCCGCTGAGTCCCGGCTGCTGGTGGAGCTGATGACTTCTCTGCAGCAGGGAGCTTTGAAAGGAGAGTGCCATCAGCCAGGATTGGGTGAGTGACCTCCCTTCCCCCTCTCCTCTACAGACTGCAGAAGAGCGGTCACATGACTCCCCCCTGCACTTTGATTGGAGGCCTGTCAATCCTTCACTCTGCTGACTCCCTGTGATTGTGTTTGTACCATGCATGTTACTTTAGATACATGCGCAGTACAAATGCAGGGGAAATAAAAGATAATCATTGAAAGGAGGCAGGAGCGCCTTAGGGGATGGGGGCCCTAGGCAAATGCCTAGTTTTCCAGCCCCTAATGCCGGCCCTGAGCAAGGGACAGGGACAAATGGCCTCCTCCAGGCGAAGCCAGAGGAGACGCAATCTTACCCCCAGCATCTGCCCGAGTTTTCACCCAAGCAAGAAACTGGGAGCCTAAGGTCTCTTTCACACTTCAGTCGTCTGGCGTCAGTCCCAGTCCGCCAAAGTGTGAATATAACGGATCCGTTGTATATTGTGTGAAACTGATGCAGCGGATCCGTTTTTAGACGGATCCGTCAAGATTGCCAAAGTGAAGTTTTGAACCGTGGACATGGAGAGAGAGAGACCCCCAGAAGGGGTTCTGGGCATGCTCAGCATACAATAATGGATTCCGTCAATAACGGATGATGACGGATCCGCCACCCATAGGCGTCCATTATAGAAAATGGCGGACGCGAGGATCCGTCATGGTCCGCCATTTCGACGCAGACAAAAAACGTTCCAATGTCCATCTACTCAAGACAGCGGACGCCAAATTTCTGACGGATCCGTTGGATGACGGATCAAACGGACGACCATCCGTCAAAATCGGTCACTAATGCAACTGAAGGGGAAAAAAAACGGATCCGCCAAAAAAAAAAAGGCCTAAGACACGTGACACCTGCTTCATTCCATATTGGTCTTCCAAGCGCTGCCTTCGATGTCTTTTTTTTTTCTCTAGCAGCTCCATAGAGAAAGTCATCACTCTGGCTACCTGAAGGAGAACGGTTGCATACATTATTAATATGCGTAATATGCTAATTATGTGCGTTCATTAAGCCGGCCCTAAATACATTGATTACAGGAAACCATATTTTGTTATAATTTATCAGTTACTGGTCTCTTTCCTGAAATGCAATGCACTCATTTGCATAGACGCTACCATAGGCTGACTGACTATAGATGACAAGTGATTGGATGGCAAGATGCTCATTTAAATAAACTTGCCCCTACATCGTCATCTCTGAAACACGCCCCTAAAATGTAGCAACCAACAACAGGAGACGAGGTGGCCGAGTGGTTAAGGCGATGGACTGCTAATCCATTGTGCTCTGCACGCGTGGGTTCGAATCCCATCCTCGTCGTTGGATTTTTTTTTTTATTACCATTAGTAATAGTATCTCTAACTATATACAGGTGACAAGTCTAGTATTTATCAGTCATTAATAGGCTACAGGTATAATCCCTAATGACAAAAATAACATCCAGCTATGTCAGGACACTATATCTCAACTGTTACTCCCAAAGTATTAGAAGAGGCTCCCAGCTGAAGGCAAATTAATGCCTATCCACACACTTGTCCGACCGCTGGGACCTGCACCGATTGATAAAACCTGGCACTTTTATCCCCATTACATTGGTGCAGTAGTATCCATGATTGACCACAACTCCATTCATTCCCTCCAGGGCTGCAGTGATGCGCTCGACTTTTTCTGGCAGCACCACAGAGAAGAAATAGAGTGACTTTCTCTGGCAGTCGACATGTCGCCCAATTTTGAAACAGATAGAAGAACTCCCTGTTCTGCTGATCTGCGCGGGACCTGTGGACAGGTGAAAACCCCTTAAAATATTTTTTTTTCATGCACTAATTGGTGGTCCGATTTCACTTTGTGGCTGCCCAGGTGGTGAGAAAACCAAAGTTTTCAGCATGTCCTGATTCTGTAGGACATCTTCATTAGGAATCTAATAGTGATTAGCGAGCATGCTCGGGTGCAATCCGAGTGTCTTTGGCGTGCTACACGTTTGAGTCCCCGCGGCTCCATGTCTCGCGGCTGTTCAACAGCTGCAACACATACAGGGATTGCCTAAGAAACAGGCTGTCGAACAGCAGCGAGACATTCAGCCGCGGGGATTCGAACATATTATTCGAGCACGCCGAAGTCACTCGGTTATCACCTGAGAATGGCGGATAACACCTTATTGGAGAACGTTCACTCATCTCAAAGAGTGGACTACCGGGTGGCGGCGGTGGTGGGGACGTGTAAAAGCCAAACGGTGCAAAATTTTGATGAGGCCAAATTGCAAAAATCAATTTTCAGCCCCAAGCACATGCATTTAGGAAAAAAACAATAAAGAAATTGTCTCCTTTAAGCAGTTGTGAGGGGGGTGAATGACACATTTGGCAACATTGCATTAAAGGGGTATTCTCAAGGTTGAAAGCTATCAGCTGGGGGTACGACTGCTAGTGCCCCCACAGGTCCTGAGAACTGGTGTTCTGAAGGGTGCCAGCTGAATGAAGTGGAGGGCGATTATCTGCAACCACCTGAAAAAGAGGTTGTGGGCATGTGCCCTTACTTGAGATGTCTATATAATAAAACAATAAATGGACTGACTTGGATAAAAAAAAAAAAATGGCTGCGCCCCTCCCCCCCTCCAAGAACAGCGCCACACCTGCCCTCCAGGCTGTTTGTAGTATTGCCTCTCATTCATGCTTCATTCACTAAGGGTATGTTTCCACTATCAGGAAACAGACCGGATTTGCTGCGTGTTTGACGCTGTGCGTTGGGGCAGCGTCAAACACGCAGCGTCCAGATGTTACAGCACAGTAGAGGGATTTCAAGAAATCCCTCTCCACTATGCTTCAAAACACGCAGGCGGAAGACCTCCGTTTCCAGGACATGCGGTGCGTCTTTTTAGACCGCAGCATGTCCTATTCCCTTGCGGAGACGCTGCGTCGCCGCAAGGGAAATAACACAGGGCTATGCAGCCCTGCGATCATTCCGGATGTGTTCCATGAACACATCCGGATTGACCGCGTGTTCAAAAGGGGGCGGGGCTTTGGGCGGAGCGGAATTTCTGCTCCGTCCAAAGCGCTGTGTTTCCTGAGCGTGGAAACACAGCCTTAGATATGACATAGACAAAACTGCAGCCATGTTTTTCTAATCCCATCCAACTCCTTGAATGAATGACGCTTCATATAATCGAGACCTATTTGACTACAGACAAGTATAAAAATCATTACTCTTTTTTTTTTTTTTTTTTTTTTTATTATTTAAGAAAACTACAACCCCCAAAGCGCAGTCTTGGAGTATAAACTGTTAAAATAAAACAAACCTAAAAAAAGCAAAACCTGCAATGAATTTTATAATACAATTCCTGCGCCTTACGAACCGCAGGATTTTCGGAAGGAGTTTCAGCTCTTATGAGAATTATTTCTTAACATTTTCTCTCCTTCTTGGTACTTTTCTTTTCTATGGGATAATCTGAAAAATGTCCCGATTTATTTTCTGATTGTTTTTATTGGACGCGGGATTATTACAGAAAGTAGGATTCCAAATCATCACAATCTACTGACCATGACATCAGGAGAACATAGAGCATAACGCATGGTGCCGTCATAAGCCCTGGACATTATCATTGTGGTTTTGCGGTATGATCACCTCGAAACGCGTTGACAAATAAAACCTCATCCATACCGCATCTGGTCTCCTATTGAATATTGGACTCTCGGCAGCGCAGTTTTTCATAAACTTACTATCTGTTTGGTGGATCTGCAGCAGCCATCTTAGCTTACAAACTAACAAAGGGGTTGTGACTTTCACATCCCCTCCAAGTGAACAAATCCTGTTTTACTATTTCTTTTGTTATCAGGATAAGACTCTATTGCGCTTATTGTCATTCCAGATTCTATCCACACACAAGTCCCGGACAGAAGAAGTTGGTATGTACGAGACAATGTGAACTATAGCCAAAAACTGACACCAATGTTTTCAATGTCTTTGCTTTGCCCCATCACACAACAGAATATCACATACATCATTATTTTACAAGATATATGTAACCTTAAGAGGACCTGTCACCAGATTAAAAAGTGGCTAGTTTTTCCTCTTGTTTTTTCAGTTTTTTGTATTTTTAAAATCCGCCATACGGTTCCAGAGATATAGGTCTTTTTATATAGTGCTAATTTTTATGGTCTTCACAAAGGGGCGTGGCTCACACAGTAATTATGCGGAAGAGCCTAGAGACACTCCCTAGAGGATCCTGTGAGCCACGCCTCCTTAGTAAAGGACAGAAAAACGTGGATTAAAAAGCCCATATTTTAAAAATACAAAAAAGAAAATAATTAGAGGAACAGCGGGAATAAAAAGAGAACAAAAACTGACCACTTTTGAGCTGGTGACAGATCTTAAACAAGTCTAAAGATTGGGGGATGCTCTGTGAACCAAGACTCAAGCCAAGCAACATGCCATGTTGGAATGACTTGAAGATTTACAATAGTGAGGCATTTTAATCCAACGTCTTAAAAGTTTCCTCAACTTTCCTCACGGAAGTTACAGTTACATAGGTTTGAAAAATGACAAATTCATCAAGTTCAACCTTTGTCAACCACTTATGTGTTCATTTATACATGTTGTCAAGTGAACTTGGGTGAGTTCACACTGAGGTTTTTTTTTTGCAGAGTTTTTTGGAGCAGAAACTTTTGAAAAACCATGAGAAGTTCAAAAACCACAAGCTTTGATTGGAGACAAAAAAAAGCAGCAGGAAAAAAATAAAAACTCAGTGTGAATACACCCAAGACTATCTGCATACTGAGTTATTTTGACATTCAAAACCAATGAGATTTTCAAGAAAACCCTCCTTCAGGAAAGGCTCCTTTTTTAGGCAATGTGTATACATCTCTTTTGGGTAGATTCCATCTGGACTCGGCTTAAAAAAGGGCAGCAAAGAATGGACATAACGTACAGCAATGTCAAAACGAGATTACTGTGCACATGTTCCGGCTTATATCACTTCTTTTAACAGACTCAAGGTTCGGAAACCCGGAAACAGTTAAAAGAAGTAACATCTTCATTCTTCAGGCGACTTTGTTGCCCGCTCTCTATAATTGAAGACATAGATAATAGACGCCAGCGACGAAGCCTCGGCGAAGACAACTGTAAGGCCGGTGTCACACACAACCACAAAAAAACGGTCCGTTTTAAACGGTCGACAATCGGATCAAAATAAAAACATCACACATCCTTCTGGCATCCGATTTTCCTTCAAAGATGCGATTTAATCGCATGTGTGTGAACCTTGTAACATCCGATTTTCATCCGACTTGCGAGATTTTCTCGCAGGCTTGCAAAACTGACATATAATGGATCCAAAAGAATAGTATTTAAATGCCAAAAGAAAGAATAGATATATACACATAGAGCACATAATATATATATATATATATATGTCATTGTGAATATATATAATATTTATAATCTTACACTTCTACATATTGTTATAGCCGCTAATTCAATTGCCGGCTTCAGTGAAATCACAGAAGCCGACATGAAATGATACATTGTTTCCACACATTTAACCATGTAATTTCATGTATTTTTATATATTTTTGAAACATACAATTACATGAGTATATGTGTGCTAAATTTCAGACATGTAGGGGTTAATTAAAGGTGTAAATTCGTTGAAAAAAAATGCGTGGGCTCCCGCTGTATTTTCTCCACCAGACAGACAAAGCAAGCGAGTGGGGGCAGATAATAATAGCCTAGGGAGGGTACATTTTTTTTGTGCCCCCCCTGGCTACTAACATCTGCCCCCAGACACCCCAGAAAGGGCAAATCTATAATTAGATTCGCCCTTTCTGGCACTTTGCCCGTCTATTCCCATTGCCCTGTAGCGGTGGCGAATGGGTTAATAAGGGTTAAATGCACCTTGCAATTGAAAGGTCACTTTAAGCCAGGTTAATAATTGATAGCTGTCAATTAGACAACTATCAATTATTAATCCTATTGTATGAAAGAAAAATCAAACACACACAGTTTAATAAAAAATAAGTTTAATGAAATAATCACACAGTTTTTGACCATATTTTATTTTCCTGCTAAAACCATTTCCTGTAATAAAAATAAAATAAAAAAGCAAAATTATACTTACCAATCCGATGTACAGTCAGGTCCCACGGTGTAATCCATCAGAAAGGGTTAACAGGTTACAGGTCGCAGAGAGCTAATAATGCTGTCTCAGACCTGTATTCCCCTGAATGAATAAGTTACTCTCCCAGCGAAAGTAGAGGAATAGATTCATGAATGGAGCTTAATTGATTTATTGCAATTTAACTGTAGTGACCTGACCTAAAGGGAAAGTGGACACAATCAATTAAGCTTCATTCATGAAACACATCCTCTCCTGTCGCCAGGAGAGGAACTTATTCATTCAGGAGCTTTGAGCTGAGCACGCAGGATTACTTGCACGCTTGGCTCAAAGCTAGTTAACCCTTTGTGAAGGATTACAGCGTGGGACGTGACAGATCGGGGGAATAGGTAAGAATAATGTTGTTTTATTTCTTTTTCTTTATTTTAGGAGATCAATGGCTTCGCACGGATTAAGTGTAAAATAAAATATGGTCAAAAAAATGTGTTTTTATTTCATTAAAATTATTTATTCTTAAAGTGTGTGTGTTTTTTTTATTTACTTCAATAGGATTAATAATTGATAGTTGTCTAATTGACAGCTATCAATTATTAACCTGCCTTAAGGTCACCTTTCAATTGCAAGGTGACAATAAGGTGAGATTAACCCATTCGCCACCGCTACAGGGCAATGGGAATAGATGGGCAAAGTGCCAGAAAGGGCGAATCTAATTATAGATTTGCCCTTTCTGGGGTCTCTGGGGGCAGATGTTAGTAGCCAGGGGGGCACAAAAAAAATGCACCCTCCCTGGGCTATTATTATCTGCCCCCACTCGCTTTGCTTTGTCTGTCTGGTGGAGAAAATACAGCGGGAGCCCACGCATTTTTTTTCAACTAAATTACACCTTTAATTAACCCCTACATGTCTGAAATTTTGCACAAATACACTCATGTAATTGTATGTTTCAAACATATATAAAAATACATGAAATTACATGGTTAACTGTGTGGAAACAATGTATCATTTCATGTCGGCTTCTGTGATTTCACAAAACCCGGCAATTGAATTAGCGGCTATTACAGTATGTAGAAGTCTAGGAACTATAAATATATGTATATGTACATGTCACAATGACATTATATATATATATATAGTGTTCTATGTGTATATATCTATTCTTTCTAGTCTTTATTAAAGCTGTCAGTGTGATTTTACAGTATAGCCGGGGATGAATTGCCGGCTTTTCTAAAGGACACCGATGCGATTTCATCGCAAGTCACACAGTGTGGTCCGTTTGTAATCCGATTTTTGATCGCTCCCATAGACTTGCATTGGCGATAGTCGACCGACAATCGGTGACAGTGGCAGCATGCTGCGATTGTACACGGACGTTTAAAACGGACCACAAAAAATCTGATACTGGGAGCTGCTCCATAGATTAACATAGGTCCGACTGCAATGCGATTTTTCATCGCATTGCAGTCGTCCGATTCTGTCGCCAGTGTGACGCCGGCCTAAGGGAAAAACTCGGACGAGTCTCGCATGTCAATACCCGGCACTCGGATCGGAGCATTCAGCTGTATGTATTTCTACGCAGCCGCACGCTCCGATCCGAGAGCCGGGTATTAACGTGCGAGACTCGTCCGAGTTTCTCGCATGTGAGTATGAGCCCTAAAAGTGCTGGAGAAGCCACTTCGAGAATACGGCCACTGACGTTTTCCTGAAGCAGCTTTGTAAAAGAAAACTGTCGGATTAAAGCCGTCGTGTGCACATAGCATTAGACAATTTTTGATGGAGTTTTTTTTTCTGAATTGATTTTGAAAAGTTTTTGAAGCGTTTTGGAAGATTTCTTTTTTTTTCCTGAAACATTTTTTGCAGCTCTTTGATTGGCCACAGCCAGGTCTAATGCAGATTCTATCGGGATACATTTAAAAGAAGTGACATCTGCTTTCTTATTATTCCATTAATTTTTCAAAACCTGAAAATGGGAAAAAAAAGGCCTAAAAAAACTGTACAAGTTAACGCCAAAACTCCTGACAAAGCTTGGTCTCCACACAATTCAGCCCAAGACACCTGACTTACTTATTGGGCTCCTACTGATAAAATATTGGGACTGACCTTTTTGTGGTACTGTAGTTAGTAAGGTTAAAGAGGTTGTCCCCTACTTTTAACAATGATGGCTCATCCTTAGGATAGGTCACCAATGTCTGATCAGTGAGGGTGCGACATCCAGCACCCCTGCAGATCAGCTGTTCCTGGTGTCGGCCGGAACTGCTCAGTTACGGAGATACACACTGGTATTGCACATCCGCTCCCTACTGATTTGAATAGGGTGCGGATGTGCAGTACCCAGTCGTGGCCACTATAGAGTTGACAGAGCTGCAATGTGCAGCTCCATAACTAAGCAGTTCCAGCCCACCCAAAGAACAGCTGATAAGAGGGGGTGCTGGGTGTTACACTCCCACCGATCAGACATTGATGACATCCTTAGGATAGGCCATCACTGTTAACGTAGTGGACAACCTACCCTTTAAGAGCAAAAACTGAATCCGATTAGAAAAATAATAGTAAGGTACAGTGAAACTTTTCTGAAGACCACCTCTTTGAGAAAACCATCTGCTATGCAGATTACTGGTCAGTAGTGATGAGCGAGTATGCACATTGTTTGGGTTTTCCCAAGCATGCTCGAGTGGTCTCCGAGTATTTGGGCGTGCTCGGAGATTTAGTTTGTGTCGCCGCAGCTGCATGATTTGCTGCTGGTAGACAGCATGAATACATGTGGGGATTGCCTGTTAGGAAATCTCCACATGTATTCAGGCTGTCTAGCAGCAGCAAATCATGCAGCTGCGGCGACACAAACTAAATCTGCGAGCATGCCCAAATACTTCAAGATAACCCGAGCAACGAGCATACTCGCTTATCACTACTGGTCAGTATTATCATATACTAGATGTACTGACCTTCTTCAGGAACATACTTTGTAAAAATGTTTCAATACAATTTTAGGTGGTCATCTCGAAGAGATTGCTGAGTTCCTGTACATGTCAACTTAATGATCTCCTCATTTTGAATGATAAAGTAACCGTAGAGTTACTTGCCTATATCTCATTCCGCTTGCCATTCCTTGGCTCTGGTGGCCTTGTGTTTGGCAGTCCCGAGAGAGCAGCTGAGATCCAGCAGTGCCATTTTCTCCTCTCTTTTTCAAATCTAGTCGGGGCTTCAACTTCTTGGAGACATTAAAGCCATACAGTTCATCGACACTGAACCTTCCAGCCCGCCTCTGACTGCCACGACGATGGGAGAACATCCCAGACAGTACAAAGACAAGGGAAATAGTGGAAACAAAGGACAGACACAAAAACAGAGAAGAGATAGAACCATATAGTATCACAGGTAGTAATGGATGGACACGAAGGATGTTTATACAAGTAGGGAGCGTAAGGATGAAGAACAGGGAGGATAATGCAGGCAAATAGGACTGAGAACAAGGATGCTACTACAGGCATGTAGTGGACTACAGAGATAAAAGAGAATAATATAGGACAAAGAAAAAAGATAATACAGGCAGGATGGAAAAAAGAAAATGACAAACAGATGGGGATGGAAAATAAGAAAATAAAATAGGATAGTGAAAGATGAAGGAGGAGGAAAATACAGGTAGGTAGTGAAGGACTGAGAATATTCAGGCCTTCAAGTGCTCACAAGTAGGTTGTGGAGGAAAGATGATAATATTGTAGTAGTGAAGGATAAAGTTAGTGTATAGTGGAGGGAAATACTACTGAAAGCTAGAGGATATCGTAGATAATAGAGGATGGGTACTATAGAAAAAAAACCATTAATGGGTATTGAAGGATAGTACAGGTGGGTATGAGGGACCAAAATTGATGAGTAAATTATGGTAAGTAGTAGACAATGTAGAGGATCATACTGACCAGTGAAACGGAGTAGAGAAAGATAAAAATTTAATACAGGTGGTAATGGAGGAAATGAAGCATAATACAGGTAGTAGTGAGAAAATGTAGTATAATACAACTGGTAGTGGAGAAAATAAAGGATAATACAGGTGGTAGTGGAGGATATGGAAGATAATATAGGTGATGGTGGAGGCTATTGAGGATAATACAGGCGGTAGTGGAGAAAATGTAGGATAATACAGGCGGTAGTGGAGAAAATGTAGGATAGTACAGGCAGGAGTGGAGAAAATGTAGGATAATACTGGCGGTAGTGGAGGATAAGGAAGATAATATAAGTGATGGTGGAGGATATTGAGGATATACAGTATAAAGCGGGTGGTAGTGGATAATATGGAGGATAATATAGGTGGAAGTGGAGGATACAAAGGATAATATAGGTGGTAGTGGAGGATATGGAGGATAATACCGATGGTAGTGTAGGATAATAGGATAGTAGTGGAAAATAATACGGGTGGTAGTTAGTGATGGATATGGAGGATAACACAGGTGGTATTTGAGGATATGGAGGATAATACGGATGGTAGTGGAGGATAATATGGATGGTAAAGAAGATATGGTAAAGAAGATATGGAGGATAATATGGGATGACAGTGGAGGCTATAAAACAGGTGGTATTTGAGGATGTGGAGGATAATACAGGTGGTATTTGAGGATATGGGGGATAATATGGGTGGCAGTGGAGGATAACACCGGTAGTATTTGAGGATATGGAGGATAATACGGGTGGCAGTGGTGGTATTTGAGGATATGGAGGATAATACGGGTGGCAGTGGAGGATAACACCGGTAGTATTTGAGGATATGGAGGATAATACGGGTGCAGTGGTGGTATTTGAGGATATGGAGGATAATACGGGTGGCAGTGGAGATAACCCGGTATATTTGAGGATATGGAGGATAATACGGGTGGCAGTGGTGGTATTTGAGGATATGGAGGATAATACGGGTGGCAGTGGTGGTATTGAGGATATGGAGGATAATACGGGTGGCAGTGGTGGTATTTGAGGATATGGAGGATAATACGGGTGGCAGTGGAGGATAACACCGGTAGTATTGAGGATATGGAGGATAATACAGGTGGAAGTTGAGGATCTGGGCTAGAATACAGGTGTAGTTAAGGATCTGGAGAATATGTGTAGGTAGGAAAGGACTATACAGCTGGGTTTCTGTAGGATAATATTGGTGGGTAATTACATTACAGAAGAGCTGGAGGAGCGGTAATTGACACAAGAGAAAAAGCACAGCAGCACAGTGCAAAGTGACAAACGAAGTGTGAGCTCTACGGACGTGACGATCCTTAGATTCTTCATCTCCTTCTGTATGATTTCCATGGTAAGTCTTACTTCCCCTATTTCCACTGCCTGTCTTCTCTCTGGCATGGAGCGTTGTCTCCTCTAGATGTACACAGCATCATCACCGCCACCTCGGAGTCCCTATGTCACACCTCTAGCTCTGCTCGCTCTCTTGTCCCTCTTGTCCCTGTAAGTCACGGTCTCTGCTCCCCCTCCACTTCCTACTCCAGATTAGAGCGATTAGCAGCTCACATCCAGCCAGACAGATGGTATGCAGGGCATCGCCTTTCCTCCATCCTACCAGAGCCCTGCAGAGCATTGCTCTCCTCAGCCTCTGCCAGAAACATATAGGGCATCATCTCATCCAATCCTAGCCTCTGGCAGATCACCTCTCCCAATAACAGAGCTTCTCATATCCCTCAGCGTGGCGCACATCTGTCATTTTAAAATGCCCTCACATACAACTCTATTTTAAGTAATTTCAAAAAGAACTTCTCCAAAAATTAACAGGTTGAAGTCCCCTTCAGATAAAGATGGGCAGAGAAGACAACGTGAAACAATCCTGGTCGCCATCTTACGTAGTATTCTGAAATTATTTACCTTTATGTCTCGGAAGAGAGTCCATCTTATGGTGTCATTTAATTTGGTTTTATCACACATCTTTCATCAGCGAGGAGTCTTATAGTGGGTCCAGAAACATGGATATATTTAGGTAACATAAACCAGACATTGTTAGGTTTGATAAAAAGACTGAAGTTACTCTTTACATTTACGTACCTTGACACTGGATTTTTGGTCTAACTCAAGGTGCCAAGAGATACAGAAATATAGAGTCAATGTTTTAATACCTGGTAGTAGTTTTTTATTAATATATTTTAGAATCTTTAAAAACTTAAGAACGCCTGCTATTCTTTCACTAGAGAGCACTGGCATGGCTAAAATGCAAGCTAGCCACTCACTAGAGAGGAGCGGTGACATCACTGAGAATACAAGCTATCCACTCAAGAGAGGAGCAGTGACATCACTGAGAATACAAGCTATCCACTCAAGAGAGGAACGGTAACATCACTGAGAATACAAGCTATCCACTCACTAGAGAGGAGAGGTGACATCACTGAGAATACAAGCTATCCACTCACTAGAGAACAGTAGAGACATCACTGAGAATACAAGCTATCCACTCACTAGAGAGCAGTAGTGACATCACTGAGAATGCAAGCTATCCACTCAATAAAGAGGAGTGGTGACATCACTGAGAATACAAGCCATCCACTCACTAGAGAGGAGCAGTGACATCACTGAGAATACAAGCCATCCACTCACTAGAGAGGAGCAGTGACATTACTGAGAACATAAGCTATCCACTCACTAGAGAGGAGTGGTGACATCACTGAGAATACAAGCTATCCACTCACTAGAGAGGAGAGGTGACATCACTGAAAATACAAGCTATCCACTCGCTAGAGAGAATTAGTAACATCACTGAGAATACAAGCTATCCACTCACTAGAGAGGAGTAGTGATATCACTGAAAATACAAGCTATCCACTCGCTAGAGAGAATTAGTAACATCACTGAGAATACAACCTATCCACTCACTAGAGAACAGTAGTGATATGACTGAAAATACAAGCTATCCACTCGCTAGACAGAATTAGTAACATCACTGAGAATACAAGCTATCCACTCACTAGAGAGGAGTAGTGATATCACTGAGAATACAAGCTATCCGCTCACTAGAGAACAGCAGAGACATCACTGAAAATACAAGCTATCCACTCACTAGAGAGGAGCAGTGACATCACTGAGAACATAAGCTATCCACTCACTACAAAGGAGTGGTGACATCACTGAGAATAAAACCTATCCACTCACTAGAGAACAGTAGTGATATCACTGAAAATACAAGCTATCCACTCACTAGAGAGGAGTAGTGACATCACTGAGAATACAAGCTATCCACTCACTAGAGAGGAGTAGTGACATCACTGAGAATACAAGCTATCCACTCACTAGAGAGGAGTAGTGACATCACTGAGAATACAAGCTATCCACTCACCAGAGAGTCTTAGTGGCATTACTGAGAATACAAGCTATCCACTCACTAGAGAGGAGCGGTGACATCACTGAGAATACAAGCTATCCATTCACTAGAGAGGAGCGGTGACATCACTGAGAATACAAGCTATCCATTCACTAGAGAGCAGTAGTGACATCACTGAGAATACAAGCTATCCACTCACTAGAGAGAGCGGTGACATCACTGAGAATACAAGCTATCCATTCACTAGAGAACAGTAGTGACATCACTGAGAATACAAGCTATCCACTCACTAGAGAGCAGTAGTGACATCACTGAGAATACAAGCTATCCACTCACTAGAGAGGAGTGGTGACATCACTGAGAATGTAAGCTATCCACTCAATAAGAGGAGTGGGACATTACTGAGAATACAAGCTATTCACTCACTAGAGAGGAGTAGTGACATCACTGAGAATACAAGCTATCCACTCACTAGAGAGGAGCGGTGACATCACTGAGAATACAAGCTATCCACTCACTAGAGAACAGTAGAGACATCACTGAGAATACAAGCCATCCACTCACTAGAGAGGAGCAGTGACATCACTGAGAATACAAGCCATCCACTCACTAGAGAGGAGCAGTGACATCACTGAGAACATAAGCTATCCACTCACTAGAGAGGAGTAGTGACATCACTGAGAATACAATGTATCCACTCACTAGAGAGGAGTGGTGACATCACTGAGAATACAACCTATCCACTCACTAGAGAACAGTAGTGATATCACTGAAAATACAAGCTATCCACTCGCTAGAGAGAATTAGTACATCACTGAGAATACAAGCTATCCACTCAATAAGGAGGAGTAGTGATATCACTGAGAATACAAGCTGTTCACTCACTAGAGAGAATTAGTAACATCACTGAGAATACAAGCTATCCACTCACTAGAGAGAATTAGTAACATCACTGAGAATACAAGCTATCCACTCACTAGAGAGGAGCGGTGACATCACTGAAAATACAAGCTATCCACTCACTAGAGAGGAGTAGTGACATCACTGAGAATACAAGCTATCCACTCACTAGAGGGGAGCGGTGACATCACTGAGAATACAAGCTATGCACACTGAGAATACAAGCTATCCACTCACTAGAGAGGAGTAGTGATATCACTGAGAATACAAGCTATCCACTCACTAGAGAGGAGTAGTGACATCACTGAGAATACAAGCTATCCACTCACTAGAGAGGAGTAGTGACATCACTGAGAATCAGGGTGGATAAAAATCAATGATTTTTTTAAAAAAATCAAAAAAATCGGATTTTTTTGATTTAAATCGGATTTTTTTTGATTTAAATCAGATTTTTTTGATTTAAATCAGATTTTTTTCAATAAACTGCTTTTTGAGGAAAATATTTTACCATCCAAAGGTTCTTCCATCATGAGATAAAGCTGAGTTGTTTAACTCAGTAGAATAAAGGCTGTATATGTGTAACATTCACAATGCCATGCTCTTCCAGAGGTTTCTGTAGGATTAGTGGGCAGTTTCTCTCCTATATTATCACATTGATGATGAAGATGACGACGAGTGAGCTACAGAGGACAGCAGGGACAGTAGTATTTAAGTTTTTCATGTGTCGGCTGGGCTGACAGTCTAAGTTTCTTAAAATATATATATATTTTGTTTAGCCAAATTAGTTAACAAACATGGATGTTTGTTTAAGCAAATAACTTATGCTGTAATGTTGTTATTATTTCAGTTGAATAAATCTATTTAAATTGTTATTAAGGTCAGGATTATTTTTCTCCTTCCTAAGTACAACAGAACAGTGGTGTCCAAATATGAATGATTAACCCATTAATCTGGGGAGAAAAAAGTAATATAAAAAGTGATTCTAAAAATCTTCATCTACTTGCATGTTAAAGTAGCAAGAACTACTGCCGGTGATCGAGAAATAAAATCTGAAAAATAATTTTAAAATGTTTGGTATTTCCACTTTTAAGCACTAGGCAGAGCAGCTGCTGAAATATAAACTGCTAGCTCGTATTGCGACAGTAGTAAATGCAGGCGGGGTCTGATCACGTGTGACTTCTCTCCTCCGTTACTAGGTGTTTGTAATAACAGAGGATGTAGTTTAGGCTCACAGAGCGGAGCCATTGCGGAGCCATTTTGTTGGGGACTGCCAGTGATACTGACAAGTAGGCTGTCACTGAGGACGACCGGCAGCATCTATTCTGTTAGTTCATGCTGCTCGCTGTATTATAAACTGAGCACAGATACGTGGAGAGTATCACACACTGGGATTATTCACAGCACATGACACACTGCATGTATCTAGATACAGGGCTGAGTGTAGTGTATCGCATTATGGGATTAGATACACCGGTCTGGGGCGTATCGCACATGATGAAATTAGATATACCGGTCTGGCAGAAACTTTGATTTAAATCACTGATTTAAATCAAGCCTTACTGACTAGTGATTTAAATCGTGATTTAAATCGTGATTTAAATCAGTTTGATTTAAATCAAATCCACCCTGCTGAGAATACAAGCTATCCACTCACCAGAGAGGAGTAGTGACATCACTGAGAATACAAGCTATCCACTCACTAGAGAGGAGCGGTGACATCACTGAGAATACAAGCTATCCACTCACTAGAGAACAGTAGTGACATCACTGAGAATACAAGCTATCCACTCACTAGAGAGGAGTAGTGACATCACTGAGAATACAAGCTATCCACTCACTAGAGAGGAGTAGTGACATCACTGAGAATACAAGCTATCCACTCACTAGAGAGGAGTAGTGACATCACTGAGAATACAAGCTATCCACTCACTAGAGAGGACTAGTGACATCACTGAGAATACAAGCTATCCACTCACTAGAGAGGAGTAGTGACATCACTGAGAATACAAGCTATCCACTCACCAGAGAGCATTAGTGGCATTACTGAGAATACAAGCCATCCACTCACTAGAGAGGAGCGGTGACATCACTGAGAATACAAGCTATCCATTCACTAGAGAACAGTAGTGACATCACTGAGAACACAAGCTACCCACTCAAAGAGTGGTGACATCACTGAGAATACAACCTATCCACTCACTAGAGAGAATTAGTAACATCACTGAGAATACAAGCTATCCACTCACTAGAGAGGAGTGGTGACATCACTGAGAATACAAGCTATTCACTCACTAGAGAGCAGTAGTGACATCACTGAGAATACAAGCTATCCACTCACTAGAGAGGAGCGGTGACATCACTGAGAATACAAGCTATCCATTCACTAGAGAGGAGCGGTGATATCACTGAGAATACAAGCTATGCACACTGAGAATACAAGCTATCCACTCACTAGAGAGGAGCGGTGACAACACTGAGAATACAAGCTATACACTCACTAGAGAGCAGTAGTGACATCACTGAAATACAACCTATCCACTCACTAGAGAGAATTAGTAACATCACTGAGAATACAACTATCCACTCACTAGAGAGAGCGTGACATCACTGAGAATACAAGCTATCCACTCACTAGAGAGCAGTAGTGACATCACTGAGAATACAAGCTATCCACTCACTAGAGAGGAGCGGTGACATCACTGAGAATACAAGCTATCCATTCACTAGAGAGCAGTAGTGATATCACTGAGAATACAAGCTATGCACACTGAGAATACAAGCTATCCACTCACTAGAGAGGAGCGGTGACAACACTGAGAATACAAGCTATACACCTCACTAGAGAGCAGTAGTGACATCACTGAAAATACAACCTATCCACTCACTAGAGAGAATTAGTAACATCACTGAGAATACAAGCTATCCACTCACTAGAGAGGAGCGGTGACATCACTGAGAATACAAGCTATCCACTCACTAGAGAGGAGCGGTGACATCACTGAAAATACAAGCTATCCACTCACTAGAGAGGAGTAGTGACATCACTGAGAATACAAGCTATCCACTCACTAGAGAGGAAAGGTGACATCACTGAGAATACAAGCTATCCATTCACTAGAGAACAGTAGTGACATCACTGAGAATACAAGCTATCCACTCACTAGAGAGGAGTAGTGACATCACTGAGAATACAACCTATCCACTCACTAGAGAGAATTAGTAACATCACTGAGAATACAAGCTATCCACTCACTAGAGAGCAGTAGTGACATCACTGAGAATACAAGCTATCCACTCACTAGAGAGGAGCGGTGACATCACTGAGAATACAAGCTATCCATTCACTAGAGAGCAGTAGTGATATCACTGAGAATACAAGCTATGCACACTGAGAATACAAGCTATCCACTCACTAGAGAGGAGCGTGACAACACTGAGAATACAAGCTATACACTCACTAGAGAGCAGTAGTGACATCACTGAAAATACAACCTATCCACTCACTAGAGAGAATTAGTAACATCACTGAGAATACAAGCTATCCACTCACTAGAGAGGAGCGGTGACATCACTGAGAATACAAGCTATCCACTCACTAGAGAGGAGCGGTGACATCACTGAAAATACAAGCTATCCACTCACTAGAGAGGAGTAGTGACATCACTGAGAATACAAGCTATCCACTCACTAGAGAGGAAAGGTGACATCACTGAGAATACAAGCTATCCATTCACTAGAGAACAGTAGTGACATCACTGAGAATACAAGCTATCCACTCACTAGAGAGGAGTAGTGACATCACTGAGAATACAAGCTATCCACTCACTAGAGAGCAGTAGTGACATCACTGAGAATACAAGCTATCCACTCACTAGAGAGGAGCGGTGACATCACTGAGAATACAAGCTATCCATTCACTAGAGAGCAGTAGTGATATCACTGAGAATACAAGCTATCCACTCACTAGAGATCAGTAGTGACATTACTGAAAAGACAAGCTGTTCACTCACTAGAGAGGAGTAGTGACATCACTCAGAATACAAGCTATCCACTCAATAGAGAGGAGTGGTGACATCACTGAGAATACAAGCCATCCACTCACTAGAGAACAGCAGAGACATCACTGAGAATACAAGCTATCCACTCACTAGAGAGCAGTAGTGACATCACTGAGAATGCAAGCTACCCACTCAATAAAGAGTGGTGACATCACTGAGAATACAAGCTATCCACTCACTAGAGAGGAGCGGTGACATCACTGAAAATACAAGCTATCCACTCACTAGAGAGGAGTAGTGACATCACTGAGAATACAAGCTATCCACTCACTAGAGAGGAAAGGTGACATCACTGAGAATACAAGCTATCCATTCACTAGAGAACAGTAGTGACATCACTGAGAATACAAGCTATCCACTCACTACAGAGGAGTGGTGACATCACTGAGAATACAAGCCATCCACTCACTAGGGAACAGTAGTGACATCACTGAGAATACAACCTCTCCACTCACTAAGAACAGAAGTGACATCACTGAGAATACAATGTATCCACTCACTAGAGAGGAGCGGTGACATCACTGAGAATACAAACTATCCATTCACTAGAGAGCAGTAGTGACATCACTGAAAATACAAGCTATCCACTCACTAGAGGGGATAAGTGACATCACTGAGAATACAAGCTATCCACTCACTAGAGGGGAGCTGTGACATCACTGAGAATACAAGCTATCCACTCACTAGAGGGGAGCGGTGACATCACTGAGAATACAAGCTATCCACTCACTAGAGAACAGTAGTGACATCACTGAGAATACAAGCTATCCACTTACTAGAGAGGAGCGGTGACATCACTGAGAATACAAGCTATCCATTCACTAGAGAGCAGTAGTGACATCACTGAAAATACAAGCTATCCACTCACTAGAGAGGATTAGTGACATCACTGAGAATACAAGCTATCCACTCACTAGAGGGGAGCTGTGACATCACTGAGAATACAAGCTATCCACTCACTAGAGAACAGTAGTGACATCACTGAGAATACAAGCTATCCACTCACTAGAGAGTGGTGTCATCAATGAGAACACAAGCTATCCACTCACTAGAGAGGAGTAGTGTCATCACTGAGAATACAAGCTATGCACACTGAGAATAAAAGCTATCCACTCACTAGAGATGAGCGGTGACATCACTGAGAATACAAGCTATCCATTCACTAGAGAGCAGTAGTGACATCAATGAGAATACAACCTATCCACTCACTAGAGAGGATTAGTGACTTCACTGAAAAATCAACCTATCCACTCACTAGAGAGGAGCGGTGACATCACTGAGAATACAAGCTATCCACTCACTACAGAACAGTAGTGACATCACTGAGAATACAAGCTATCCACTCACTAGTGACATCACTGAGAATGCAAGCTATCCATTCACTAGAGAGCAGTGACATCACTGAAACTGCAGCCTATCCATTCACTAGAGAGCAGTGCCATCACTGAGAATGCAGCCTATCCATTCACTAGAGAGCAGTGACATCACTGAAACTGCAGCCTATCCATTCACTAGAGAGCAGTGACATCACTGAGAATGCAGCCTATCCATTCACTAGAGAGCAGTGCCATCACTGAAACTGCAGCCTATCCATTCACTAGAGAGCAGTGACATCACTGAGAATGCAGCCTATCCATTCACTAGAGAGCAGTGCCATCACTGAGAATGCAGCCTGGCCAGGGCAGTAAATCCACAATAATTTGTGTGGCAGTAAATGATTGATGAAGGAATGATCACTGCAACAATGTAGCTAGACACTGCCCACACTTGCTTAATGACATTGAGCAAAAGACGAATATTTTTATAACCTTAACAGAAAAATCGCAATGGACAAGCGCATGAAAATCATCAGCACTGGTCATTCCTGATGTTATGAGCGAAAACACAAAGGAGCCAAATGTAAGATGAGCAGAAGCCCAGCTCCCCCTAGTGGCCTTATGTGAGGTGTGGTGTATGAGGAGTCGGATTACACTATGTAACACAATTTTTGTTCCTGGCTTCCAAGTGTAAAATTTCAACTGCTTATGTTTAAAGACTATGGAAAAATGACTACATTCAGCAAACTTTGATTTTATGACCACAGGCCAGAAAAATTTTGTATTTATTGCATCAAAAAAGGAAATTATTATATTTTCGTTCATGCAGTCTGATAAACTACACTTGCATGGTAAATAGACAAAGACAGTCAAAAATCACTCAAAAAGGTTCAGAAATGAGTAGTTTTTCTAGATTCGCGAGTGTCCTGCAAATCGCTTTCTCGAAGAAGCCCCCAAATGTAGTCCCCCATCATGTTTTCGTTATACTGTCCTTGGTAACGACGTTCAAATTCCAATAGATCTTGATGAAAGCGCTCGCCTTGCTCCTCTGAGTAAGCTCCCATGTTCTCCTTGAACTTGTCAAGATGAGCGTTAAGGATATGGACTTTGAGAGACATTCTGCATCCCATTATGGCGGTATTCTTTATAAGAGTCTGAACCAACTGCACATAGTTTTCTGCCTTGTGATTACCAGGAAGCGATGAACCACTGCAACGAAACTGTTCCAAGCCTCTTTCTCCGACCTGTTCAGAAGCTTGGCGAACTCGTCACATTCTATTATCTTGTTGATATGCGGTCCGACGAAGATACCAGCCTTGACCTTTGCCTGGAACAGCTTTGGAAAGAGATCTTGGTGGTAATTGAAAGCTGCTGACTCCTTGTCAAGAGCAGTGACAAATTGCTTGATGATGCCTAACTTGATATGCAGTGGTGGCATCAGCACCTTCAGAGGTTCTATCAGCGGCTCCCACTTGACGTTGCTCTTCCCCGCAGAGAACTCGGCCAGTTCGTTCTGTGATAGTACGCCTTAGTGTCACTGCTGTCCCAGAGACAAAGGAAACAAGGAAATTTTGTGAAACAGCCTTGAAGGCCCATCAGAAATGACACCATTTTGAAGTCTCCGAAGACCTCTTATCCATAGTCGTCATACTTCAAGGCACACAGCAACATTTTGACACTGGTGTAGTCCTCTATGGGTGTCACGCTGTCACTGTATACAGGAGGTCCGGGGTCTATGCTGACCCTAAGCTGGGGCCCTGACTAATCCCTCTACCTGGAGGTACTGTTGATGGTACAGAGGTCCAGGCCGCCAGCGTAACCCTATCTCCTGTGAATCCCTGACCCTCTGTAATCTAGTCCTGAGAAGGACCCTGATCACCACCACAGGGAACGGGAAGGTAAATGCCTACACACAGTATAAGACGAACGAGACAGTACAAGGGGTAAAATAAAAGACCACCTTGCATACAAAACTTACTCTACAACTACAGAGGGAACACCAACGGGTAAGGAGATAAATAATAAAGCGAGGAGGGGAGAAAACCACACCAGGTACTCTTCACTTCAGACTTCACAATACCACGATCGCTCTGCTGGTCTGCATGAATGCTTTCACCGACACTTCCCTAGCAGACTGGCAGGTATTTGAAGGAATCTCATTAGTGCAGCATTAACTTCAGCTGGGCGAGGCTGGGCCTCATCTAGCACAGAGAGAGGGAGAATTAACTCCCTCAAATCCGACAAACACCAAGCACCAAAAACTCAGCTGTGAGAAGTCAGGTTGTGTAATCGCGACGATCTTCGTGGCGACACACCCGTGACAGTATCCCCCCTTCTACGAGGGGCCTCTGGACCCTCAGGGCCAGGTTTATCTGGGTGAGTTGTGTGGAAGGCCCGAATTAATCGGTCTGCGTTAATATCCGACGCAGGAACCCACGTCCTCTCCTCAGGACCATACCCCTTCCAATGAACCAGGTACTGAAGGGACCGGCGATTCAGACGTGAATCGATGATTTTCGACACCTGAAACTCCAAGTTACCATTGACCACCACAGGAGGAGGAGGTAAAGGTGATGGTATCACCGGCGCCACATACCTCTTAAGCAACGATCTGTGAAACACATTGTGAATTTTAAACGTAGGGGGGAGGTCAAGATGGAATGCCACCGGATTAATTATAGAACTGATCCTGTATGGCCCGATGAACCTGGGACCCAGTTTCCAGGAGGGAACCTTAAGTTTTATATTCTTGGTAGACAACCATACCCAATCGTTCACACTTAGGTCCAGACCAGACACTCTCCTTCTATCAGCCATACGTTTGTATCGGTTCCCCATAGTACTCAGATTATTCAGCACTCCTCTCCACACTGAAGTGACGACGAAAATCGTTCCTCCTCAGGAACCCCAGAAGAGCCCTCCCTATTGAAAGTACAAAACTGGGGGTGAAAACCATATGCCCCAAAAAACGGGGACTTACCAGTGGACTCGCTCCGCCTATTGTTAAGAGCGAATTCCGCCAGAGGCAAGAAAGAAGCCCAGTCCTCCTGGTTCTCTGACACAAAACACCGGAGATATGTCTCCAAGCTCTGGTTCAGACGCTCTGTCTGACCATTGGTCTGCGGATGAAAAGCCGATGAAAATGACAACTGCATCCCCCGTGTACAAAATGCCTTCCAGAATTTGGACACAAACTGAGACCCCCGATCCGACACCACATCGGAGGGTACCCCGTGAAGTCTCACAATCTCCCCAATGAACATCTGCGCAAGAGTTTTAGCATTAGGAAGAGCAGGAAGAGCGATAAAATGTGCCATCTTGCTGAACCTGTCCACTACAACGAGTATGACTGTTTTACCTGAAGACGGCGGGAGGTCCGTAATAAAGTCCATAGACAGATGAGTCCACGGACGCTCCGGGATCTTCAAAAGTAAGAGGGCCCCAGACGGACGGGTATGTGGGGTCTTAGAGCGCGCACAAACTCCACAGGACGCGACAAAAGTTACCACCTCCCTATGTAAGTTAGGCCACCAAAACCGGCGCGAGAGGAGATCCACAGTTGCTTTACTCCCTGGGTGGCCTGCCAAAGCTGAGTTATGGTGTGCCTCGATTACCTTTTGTCTCAACTGATCTGGAACAAACAGTCTCCCTGGAGGTCCAACAGGGGCGTCCCCCTGAGCCTCCAATACCTCCTCCTCAAGCTCAGAGCATACTGCCGACACCACCACCCCCTCCTGAAGGATAGGAACCGGGTCATCCGTCTTCCCGGCCCCAGGGAAACTGCGAGATAAGGCATCCGCCTTTACATTTTTTGACCCAGGACGATGTGACGACAAAATTAAACCTGGTAAAAAACAACGACCACCTAGCTTGTCTGGGATTCAGACGTTTTGCGGACTCTAAATATAGCAGGTTCTTGTGATCGGTAATGACGGTGACCGGGTGTACTGCCCCCTCCAAAAAATGACGCCACTCCTCAAAAGCTAACTTAATGGCCAAGAGTTCCCTATTGCCAACATCATAATTCCTCTCAGCGGACGACAATTTTTTAGAGAAGAAGGCGCACGGATGCCATTTACCAGGGGACGGACCTTGAGATAATACCGCTCCCACCCCTACCTCAGAAGCGTCTACCTCCACAATGAACGGCTGTGACGCATCAGGTTGAATGAGAATGGGTGCCGAAGCAAAACATTTTTTCAAGGAGGAAAACGCTTGACAAGCCTTGTCAGACCACCTTGAAAAATCCATCCCTTTTTTAGTCATGTCTGTGAGAGGTTTAACTATGGATGAGAAATTACGAATAAATTTCCGGTAGTAGTTAGCAAACCCCAGGAAACGTTGTAATGCCTTAAGATCCTCTGGCAGATCCCACTCAAGAACTGCCCGCACTTTCCCAGGGTCCATACGAAAACCGGATGCTGACACCAGGAATCCTAAAAACTGAAGTTCCTGTACGGCGAACACACACTTCTCCCATTTGGCGTACAGTTTATTATCCCGCAAGATCTGCAACACCTGCCTAACATGCTCCTGATGAGACACAAGATTCGGCGAGTAAATTAAGATGTCATCCAGATATATGACAACAAACTGTCCCACTAGGTGGCGAAAGATGTCATTAACAAAATGTTGAAACACCGCCGGGGCATTAGTCAGACCAAATGGCATGACAAGGTTCTCATAATGCCCCTCCGGAGTGTTAAACGCCGTCTTCCACTCATCCCCCTCCTTCATCCTAATCAGATTATACGCCCCCTGAGATCCAACTTAGAGAACCATTTGGCGCCCACGATCTGATTGAAGAGATCGGGAATAAGTGGGAGCGGATACGGATCTCGGACCGTAATCCGATTAAGCTCACGGAAATCCAGGCAAGGGCGTAGGCCTCCATCTTTCTTCTTCACAAAGAAGAACCCCGCGGCCACCGGGGAAGATGAAGGTCTAATATGCCCCTTAGCCAGACTCTCCGAAATATAATCCTTCATGGCCTGCCTCTCAGGACCAGAAAGGTTATACAACCTAGATTTCGGTAACTTGGCTTCAGGGAGCAATTTTACAGAACAGTCATACGCGCGATGAGGAGGTAGTTCTTGACACCCTTTCTCCGAAAATACATCCTCAAAGTCCACCAGAAATGGAGGTAAGGCCCTAGGCACGACCGCACCGATGACCGTGTTCATGCAGTTTTTATTACAGAATTCACTCCACTGGCTTATCTCTCTGGATTGCCAATTAATAACCGGGTTATGCTTAGTTAACCAAGGAAGGCCCAACACTATAGGAGTGGGAAGACCCTCCAACACGTAACAAGACAACAGTTCTTTATGTATCGCCCCCACTCGAAGATCTATGTTATGCACGGCTTGCAAAAAACTACCTTGACCTAGAGGCCTGGCGTCGATCGAGAATATGGGGATGGGTTTAGCCAATACACTCAGTCGCATACCTTGAACCCGGGCAAACCGAGCGTCCACCAGATTAGCCCCGGCCCCACTATCCAGAAGAACAGATATCCTCTCAGTTCTCGTACCCACCACCACCTCCGCCGGTACGAGAAATTGAGACGGACCTGGGGACGAAATACATACTCCCAGATTGTCGTCCACCACACAACCTGGGATCAATAGTTTTCCGGCGACTTCTCACTCTGCAAAGGACGGGATGGACACCCCCCAATAAAATGTCCCTTTCTCCCGCAGAAGAAACACCTTCCTGTCTTGCGGCGCACTGCCGATCCCCTCCCTCGGAATGATGTCCCTCCTAACTGCATAGGCTCCTCTGGACTGACCAGGGGAACCTCCATATAAGGGGCCCTAGTAGAAGGTGAAGTCATCACAGGGGGTGGAGTTACCCCGCACCTCTCCCAAAGCCGTCTGTCAATGCGAATAGCAAGGGCCATAGCGGCTTCCAGTGACGTGGGAGGGTCATACTGTGCCAACACATCCTTTAATTTGTCAGATAAACCTTGACAAAACTGGCTCCTAAGAGCCGGGTCATTCCACTGGGTGTCCGTGGCCCACCTACGGAACTCCGAACAGAATTCCTCCGCCGGACGATCTCCCTGCTGTATCTTACGTAACTTAGATTCAGCAAGGGAGACCCGATCCGGGTCATCATATACAAGACCCAGAGCTGCGAAAAACCTATCCACTGACTGGAGAGCCGGGGAGCCCAGGGGAAGCGAGAACGCCCATGATTGGGGGTCCCCTTGTAGGAGCGAGATGACAATTCCCACCCTTTGATCTTCACTCCCCGATGACCGAGGTCGCAGATGAAAGTACAATTTACATGCCTCCCGGAAAGCAAAAAATTTGTCCCGCCCACCAGTGAACCTGTCAGGGAGAGCTACTTTAGGTTCAGGTCCGGCTTGCTCCAGGGGGTACAAAACCTTGGACTTAATGTCCGCCAGCTCCATGGACAAACTCTGCAACTGCCGAGCTAGACTGGCTACTGGATCCATGGTGGCTGGAGAGAATCTTTAGTATGGTCGGTGAAAATGTCACGCTGTCACTGTATACAGGAGGTCCGGGGTCTATGCTGACCCTAGTTGGGGCCCTGACTAATCCCTCTACCTGGAGATACTGTTGATGGTACAGAGGTCCAGGCCGCCAGCGTAACCCTATCTCCTGTGAATCCCTGACCCTCTGTAATCTAGTCCTGAGAAGGACCCTGATCACCACCACAGGGAACGGGAAGGTAAATGCCTACACACAGTATAAGACGAACGAGACAGTACAAGGGGTAAAATAAAAGACCACCTTGCATACAAAACTTACTCTACAACTACAGAGGGAACACCAACGGGTAAGGAGATAAATAATAAAGCGAGGAGGGGAGAAAACCACACCAGGTACTCTTCACTTCAGACTTCACAATACCACGATCCGCTCTGCTGGTCTGCATGAATGCTTTCACCGACACTTCCCTAGCAGACTGGCAGGTATTTGAAGGAATCTCATTAGTGCAGCATTAACTGCAGCTGCGCGAGGCTGGGCCTCATCTAGCACAGAGAGAGGGAGAATTAACTCCCTTACTGCCGACAAACACCAAGCACCAAAAACTCAGCTGTGAGAAGTCAGGTTGTGTAATCGCGACGATCTTCGTGGCGACACACCCGTGACAATGGGATACACAGAGTGAGCCATAGGGAGAGACGGGTAGTTGTTTCTGTTGTGAAGCAGCACGGCTTTGAGGCTCCAAGATGAACTGTCTATGAATAGGCGCCATTCACTCGGGTTACAGGTGATACTTATAGCATCAAAAAGACCGGCCACAATGTTGCAGAAGCACAACCCATCTTCCAGACTGAAGAAGTTGGAAAATGTTAGGTGACGCTTTCTCTGATCTGTGACTTGCACGCTTTCATCCAACAAGTTCCACTGCTTGATCTTGGATGTCAGAAGCTTAGCATTGGACTTGGTAAGACGAAGGTCTCTGATCAGATCGTTGACGTCTTTCTGGTTAGGGAAGTATGGCCTTCTCTCCTCAACCGCATCTGTGAAAACGTAATCTTGATCTCCAACATCTTCCTCGCTGTCTGACATAGCTTTCTCCTGAAGATGGCCGATCACTCTTCCGGGGAGCTGGAACAGGCATTCTTGGGGCAGTATGGTACTGGGGCAATGGAAGAAGGAATGTCTGGATAAACAATTTCAGAAGCATTCTTGCCTGTGCGACGTTTGGCAGGATCCACCATGCAGAAGTAGCAGTTGCTTGAGTGGTCGGTCAGTTGCCACCAAATTCGCAGGATAGCAAACTTTATGGCTCTTTTCTCCCCTGTACCAACCTGTAACATAGCAGATATAATTACTTATATAAATTTAAAAGCATCAAATTTTACACATTACTTAATACATATTTTACTATAGCGCATTGACATATGTGAAAATTTTGTCAATTGCAACTCCTTAAACTGTACTAGATCTAAATCATTGAAATTCTACAAAGTAAAGCACTGCCATCTAAACGGGCAGCAATTGTTCACCTTACCTTCAAGAGTTTTCTTGTAATATTCGCATGTGAAATGAGGTGCCCAGGACTTGTCTTGATCCCCGACAGGCATGCCGAAATATGCCTTGTAGGCCTCGCACATCATACAACATGCTTTCACTGAATACTTTCTCGCTTGTCTTTATAAATTGTTTACACACATAGCAAAATGCATCTGCTGGGTGCAAACAACCTCTTGATGCCATCTAAAACAAATAATTGCTCTTTAACCCCTTAAGGACTAAGCCATTTTGTAGGTTAATGACCAGGCCTATTTTTACAATTCTGACCACTGTCACTTTATGTGCTTATAACTCTGGAACACTTCAACGGATCTTGGCGATTCTGAGACTGTTTTCTCGTGACATATTGTACTTCATGACAGTGGTAATATTTCTTCGATACAACTTGCGTTTATTTATGAAAAAAGTTAATATGGCGAAAATTTTGAAATTTTCAAACTTTTAACCCCTTAACCCCCAAGGGTGGTTTGCACATTAATGACCGCGCCAATTTTTACAATTCTGACCACTGTCTCTTTATGAGGCTATAACTCTGGAACGCTTCAACGAATCTTCACGATTCTGAGACTGTTTTCTCGTGACATATTTTACTTCATGATAGTGGTAAAATTTCTTCGATATAATTTGCGGTTATTTATGAAAAAAATGGAAATATGGCGAAAAGTTTGAAAATTTTGCAATTTTCAAACTTTGAATTTTTATTCCCTTAAAACAGAGAAATATGTCACACAAAATAGTTACTAAATAACATTTCCCACATGTCTACTTTACATCAGCACAATTTTGAAACCAAATTTTTTTTTGTTACGAAGTTATAAAGGGTTAAAAGTTGACCATCGATTTTTCATTTTTACAACAAATTGTACAAAACCATTTTTTTTAGGGACCACCTCACATTTGAAGTCACTTTGATGGGTTATATGGCAGAAAATACCCAAAAGTGACACCATTCTAAAAACTTCACCCCTCAAGGTACTCAAAACCACATTCAAGAAGTTTATTAACCCTTCAGGTGCTTCACAGGAGCTGAAGCAACTTGGAAGGAAAAAATGAACATTTAACTTTTTAGTCACAAAAATGATCTTTTACAAACAATTTTTTTATTTTAACAAGGGTAAAAGGAGAAAATGGACAGAAAAAGTTGTGCAATTTCTCCTGAGTACGCCAATACCCCATATGTGGGGAAAACCACTGTCTGGGCGCACGGCAGGGCTTGGAAGGGCAGGAGCGCTGTTTGACTTTTTCAAACCAAAATTGGTGGGAATTGAGATTGGACGCCATGTTGCGTTTGGAGAGCCCCTGATGTGCCTAAACAGTGGAAACCCCCCACATGTGACATCGTTTTGGAAACTAGACCCCCTAAGGAACTTATCTAGATCTGTTGTGAGCACTTTGAACCCCCAAGTGTTTCACAAAAGTTTATAATGCCTGGGTGTGAAAAAAAAAAAAAAATTTCCACAAAAATGATTTTTTAGTCCCCAATTTTTGATTTTTCCAAGGAAATTGGACCCCAAAAGTTGTTGTCCAATTTGTCCTGAGTACGCTGATACCCCATATGTGGGGGGGGGGAATACTCTTTGGGCGCACGGCAGGGCTCGGAAAGGAAGTAATGACATTTTGGAATTCAGACTTTGATGGGTTTCATGTTCAGTTTGCAGAGTCCCTGATGTGCCTAAACAGTGGAAACCCCCCACAAGTGTTTAGCTTCTGTCACACACGAAAAGACGTTTTTTTTGGAAGAATTTTTTGTAAGAAATATTTGCATCGCCTTATTTTGAGAGCTATAATTTTTCCATATTTCGGCCGACGGTTTTATTGGTTCCAAATTCGGGAACATAACGTTTTTTGATCGCTTCCTATTCTGATTTTTGTGGAAGCAGAATGAACAAAAACCAGCAATTCAGGAATTGTTTTTTTTTTCTTCATCCGTTCCGCGTGTGGTAAAATTGGTAAAGCAGCTTTATTCTTCGGGTCACTACGATTACAGCGATACCTCATTCATATATTTTCTTATGTTTTGGCATTTTTTACACAACAAAAACTTATAGAAAAAATAATTATTTTTGCATCTCTTTATTCTGAGCTATAACTTTATTTTTTCGCTGATGACGCTGTATGGCGGCTCATTTTTTTGGGGAACAAGATGACTTTTTCAGCGGTACCATGTTTATTTATATCCGTCTTTATGATCGCGTGTTATTGCACTTTTTCCAAGCGGTATCATCATAGTATAATTTGCTACTTTTTTGTTTTTTACGGTTTTCACTGAAGGGGTTAACTAGGGTTATGCTTTTATTGATGGAATTTTTACGGACGCAGCGATACCAAACGTGTATTTTTTTTTTTTACATAAAAATGTGTATTTTTTAGGGGAATTTTTAAATTATTTTTTATTACAAATTTTTTTACATTTTTTTTTTTACCTAGTCCCTTTATGGGACTTTCACTTTTTGACTTTTGATTGCAGGTACAATGCATTATACCAATGCTGAAAGCTGTTGAGACCATGTTGTGAGCATGGTCTCAGCGGCTTTCCATAGCTGGATGACCCGGAGGTTGTCATGACAACCCCGGGTCATCAAGGCAGAGATCGAGCCCTGCGATTACATCGTGGGGACGCCGATCTGAGTCAGAGGGAGCTTCCGACCCTCTGCCTCCCCTCCTGAACGCTGCGATCAGGGGGTTAACAGCCAGGGGCGGCGCGGACGCCGCTCCCGGCTGTCACTGCAGGAAGCTCAGCCAATGCAGCGCTGAGCTCCTGCACTGATCGGGCAGAAGCTGAAATTTCAGCCTCTCCTGCCCGATCGCTGCTGTTTGGTCAGTCAGATTGGCTGACCAATCACAGCGCTGTGAGTGCGGGGACCGACTGCAAAGGTCGCCGCACCGCTTGCCGTGCCTGTCAGCTGTCAGACAGCTGTCGGCACTGAACTACCACTGCATGGTTTACACGCAGTGGTAGTTCAAAGGCATGACGTGTACAGTCTGTCATGGTGCCAAAACTGACATCCTGCCATGACGGACTGTGCACGTCAATGGACAGTAAGGGGTTAACTACGATTCGTTATTCTCTTACTCAGCAATAACATAAGCCGAAATGTTGGTTCGAGTCACCTGTGCTTTTATACTTGAATGACTACTATTGAAGTCCGAGAATGTTCTAGAAAGTTCTAAAAGTTTCTAGAAACTTCTAGATAATTCTGGAAAATTGTAGAAACTTCTGCACAATTCTAGCAGTTCAATAATATTCTAGAACAGGGTTCCCCAACTCCAGTCCTCAAGGCCCACCAACAGGTCATGTTTTCAGGATTTCCTTAGTATTGCCCAGGTGATAATTGCATCATCTGTGCAATACAAAGGAAATCCGGAAAACATGACCTGTTGGTGGGCCTTGAGGACTGGAGTTGGGGAACCCTGTTCTAGAAGACTACTGAGAATTCAATACGAATCGAGAATTTTCCCGAAAACAGACAAATTTCAAAATGTCATTGTCCTGATCACAGAAGCAACGTTTTTGTGGAACAACAATGATTTTCTATTTGTTTTAGGCATAGCGGGTTAGGAAAATACACTTTGGACCCAGGAACAAAAAATAAATAAAAATTTGTTACATTATTATTCCCACCTCTGCACATGTAACTGGGTCTCATGAAGCCATTTGTTAAGCTTTGCCAACTGAAGGAGACCGATTCACGTACCTCATATTGGCCGGTGTGTTTGATGGTCCACAGATTCGGCAGCTCATCAAAGATAAACGTTTCATCGAGACTGTCAGAACTCCAAAGGACTGCTTGGCCATCACTCGAAGAACTTGTCAAGGACCTTCACAAGCAAGGAATTACTCTGAAATTGTCCAGAAGCCACAAAATGCTTGGTTGTAACATGAGCATCAAGGAGCATTTTGTGCATAGCCATCTTGCTAACTTCCCTGAAAACCGTGGTGCAGTTAGTGATGAGCAAGGTGAACGATTCCACCAAGCTGTGAAGGTCATGGCAAGACGGTATCGGGGTAGATGGGATGTAACATGATGGCTATTGTTGGAGCATCAGGCGAGACTGTCTACAGATTGAACACACTAGTAAAAGCTAGAAGTGTAAATTTTTACCTTAACTTCTCCCTGACTTTACACAATTTGACTTACAGTAAGGATACAGTGGGTACAGAAAGTATTCAGACCCCTTTACATTTTTCACTCTTTGTTTCATTCCAGCCATTTGGTAAATTCAAATAAGTTCATTTTTTTCTCATTAATGTTCACTCTGCACCCCATCTTGAATGAAAAAAACAGAAATGTAGAAATATTTGCAAATTTATTAAAAATGAAAAACTGAAATCTCACATGGTCATAAGTATTCAGACCCTTTGCTCAGTATTGAGTAGAAGCACCTTTTGAGCTAGTACAGCCATGAGTCTTCTTGGGAATGATGCAACAAGTTTATCACACCTGGATTTGGGGATCCTCTGTGCCGTATACAGTCATGGCCAAAAGTTTTGAGAATGACACAAATATTATATTTTCACATGATCTGCTGCCCTCTGGTTTTTATGTGTGTTTGACAGATGTTTTTATCACAGACAGAAATATAATTGCCAACATATGAGTAACAAAAGCTTATATTGACAGTTAGAATGAGTTAATGCAGCAAGTCAATATTTGCAGTGTTGACCCTTCTTCTTCAGGACCTCTGCAATTCTCTCTGGCATGCTCTCAATCAACTTCTGGACCAAATCCTGACTGATAGCAGTCCATTCTTGCACAATCAATGCTTTCATTTTGTCAGAATTTTTAGGTTTTTGTTTGTCCACCCGTCTCTTGATGATTGACCACAAGTTCTCAATGGGATTAAGATCTGGGGAGTTTCCAGGCCATGGACCCAAAATCTCTATGTTTTGTTCCCTGAGCCATTTAGTTATCACCTTTGCTTTATGGCAAGGTACTCATCATGCTGGAAAAGGCATTGTTGATCGCCAAACTGCTCTTGGAGGGTTGGGAGAAGTTGCTCTTGGAGGACATTCTGGTACCATTCTTTATTCATGGCTGTGTTTTTAGGCAAGACTGTGAGAGAGCCGATTCCCTTGGCTGAGAAGCAACCCAGACATGAATGGTTTCAGGATGCTTAACAGTTGGCATGAGACAAGACTGGTGGTAGCGCTCACCTTGTCTTCTCCGAATGAGGCGTTTTCCTGATGTCCCAAACAATCGAAAAGGGGATTCATCAGAGAAAATAACTTTACCCCAGTCCTCAGCAGTCCACTGCCTGTACCTTTTGCAGAATATCAGTCTGTCCATGATGTTTTTTCTGGAGAGAAGTGGCTTCTTTGCTGCCCTCGAGACCAGGCCTTGCTCCAAGAGTCTTCGCCTCACAGTGCGCGCAGATGCACTCACACCTGCCTGCTGCCATTCCTGAGCAAGCTCTGCACTGCTGGTAGCCCGATCCCGCAGCTGAAACACTTTTAAGAGACGGTCCTGGCGCTTGCTGGTCTTTCTTGGGCGCCCTGGAGCCTTTTTGGCAACAATGGAACCTCTCTCCTTGAAGCTCTTAATGATGCGATAGATTGTTGACTGAGGTGCAATCTTTCTAGCTGCGATACTCTTCCCTGTTAGGCCATTTTTGTGCATTGCAATGATGACTGCATGTGTTTCTTTAGAGATAACCATGGTTAACAGAAGAGAAACAATGATGCCAAGCACCAGCCTCCTTTTAAAGTGTCCAGTGGTGTCATTCTTACTTAATCATGACAGATTGATCTCCAGCCATGTCCTCATCAACACCCACACCTGTGTTCATGGAGCAATCACTGAAAAGAGGTTAGCTGGTCCTTTTAAGGCAGGGCTGCAATGATGTTGAAATGTGTTTTGGGGATAAAGTTCATTTTATAGCCAAATATTGACTTTGCAAGTAATTGCTGTTAAGCTGATCACTCTTTACAACATTCTGGAGTATATGCAAATTGCCATTAGAAAAAGTGAAGCAGTAGACTTTGTAAAAATTAATATTTGTGTCATTCTCAAAACTTTTGTCCATGACTGTACACTCGAGTATAAATCGACCAGAGTATAAGCCTAATTTTGCCACAAAAACCTGAGTAAACTTATTGACTCGAGTATAAGCTGGGTATGCATGGCTCCTCATCACCTATCCTTGTATGCATGGCTCCCCCATCCCTATCCTTGTATGCATGGCTCCTCATCCCCTATCCTTGTATATTTGGCTTCTCATCCCCTATCCTTGTATGCATGGCTCCTCATCCCCTATCCTTGTATGCATGGCTCCTCATTCCCTATCCTTGTATACATGGTTCCTATTAAAAAAAAAAAAAAACACACATCCTACTTACCTTACTGCGCACCCTCGCTGCTTCTTGTTCCGGCGCCAGCAGCTCTTCCTGCCGAGCGACCACGTGGCCCCGCTCATTAAGGTAATGAATATGCACTCCACGCCTATGGGAGTCGTGAGGTGTGAATATTCATTACCTTAATAAGTGGGGCCACGTGATCGTTGATCGTTCGGCCGGAAGAGCTGCTGGCGCCGCAATGAATGAGATGCAGCAAGGGTACGCAGGAAGGTAAGCAGGATGTGTGCTGGAAGCCGGCGGCTGCTTCTATAACTGTGCATGCTATAAGAGAAATGAATATTCACTGCCAGAACAGTGAATATTCATTTCTCTTTAGCAGCGGGCACAGTTACAGCCGCCGGCTCCTGCCTCTGTGACCCGCTGCCTCCTCTCCATCTTTCTGGGACAATGGCTCGTGTATAAGCCGGGGGGTAAATTTTCAGCACAAAAAAGTGCTGAAAAACTCGGCTAATACATGAGTATACACGGTAATTAAAAATGGCATAGCTGAAAACAATGCTTTATAATCAAACAGCTTAACAAAAAGTGCAATAAAACGTGATCAAAAAGACAAATATAAATTAACATAGTACCCCTGAAAACGTCATCTTGTCCGGCAAAAAACAAGCAGCCATACAGCTCCATCAGCAGAAAAATAAAAGGTTACAGCTCTCAGAATAACGAGATGCAAAAATAAATAATTTTTTCTAGAAAAGTTTTTATATAAACAAAAATTACCATATTTTTCGGATTATAAGACGCACTTTTTTTTGGGGAAAAATGGGGGTGCGTCTTATAATGCAGATATACCTTACCAGCTGTGGTGGAGCGGAGTCCCAGGGTCATGGCTGGAGGAGGAAAGAGTGGAGCGTTTCTGCAGGCCGCAGGCTGGGATGAGGAGGTGTTCGGATGTGCAGTGCGGCGCATTCCCATATTTTGATGGTTGTCATTTTTACATATTTTGGCAGACAAGAGTCATACGAGGGCTTGATTTTTGGGGGACGAGTTGACGTTTTTATTGGTACCTTTTTCGGGCACATGACATTTTTCATTGCTTTCTATTCTGATTTTTGGGAGGCAGAATAAACAAAAAACAGCAATTCAGGAATTGTTTTTTCTTATGTGGTTCACCATGTGGTAAAATTGATGTCAGCTTTATTCTTCAGTACGATTACAGCGATACCACATTTATATAATTTTTTTTGTGTTTTGGTGCTTTTACACAAAAACTTTATAGAAAAAAATTGTTTTTGCATCACTTTATTCTGAGAGATCTAACATTTTCATTTTTCCACTGAGAGCTGAATGGCAGCTTGTTTTTTTGCGGGGCAAGATTTATTTTTCACCTATATCATTTTTATTAACATTCCACTTTTTGTTCGGCGGTTTGATGAAAAAGCAGTTTTTAGTACATTCTTTATTTAATTTTTTACTGAAGGGGTTTATTAGTGGGACAGATTTATAGGTCAGGTTGTTTTTTTATAGAGATGTATTTTGGCATAATTTTTTTGGTTATTTTGTGATTTTTTTTTAAATATTTTCACAATTTTTTTTTTACTTTATTTTGTCCTTCTATGTAACATTTTACTCTGATCGCTGGTATCGCATGGCAATGCTTTCGACCTGTCAGTGTTGCATGACAGAAGCCTCTTAGACCATGCTCTAAGCATAGTTTAACAAGCTTGCAGTAGTTGGCTGACCCGGACACCAACCTGACGATTGGGCCCTTGCTGTGACGTTGCGGGGGGCACCGACTGGAAGGAAGACTGCCCCCCTTCCCTCTCAGAGCCTTTTAAATGCTGCGATTGATATCGATCGCAGCATTAAGGGAGTTAAATAGCCCGGGGAGGTGCACCCATCACTCTTGGCAGAGACAGCTTAGTCTTGGCTTTAACTTAAGCCAAGCTCCTAGAGGCGATGGTCAGCTTCTGTGCTTAGTACGGTCACCATGAAGTACCCATACGTCAAATGTCAGGAACACCGATCCAACCATAATGTAAGGATACGTGAAAGATCATGAAGGGGTTGAATAAATATTACATTCAGGGTTTTTTTTTGCATTACTTTCCATCCATTGTAGGTACATTTTGTATGGTTTTGGAGACAAATGGAGGGTATCCTATAGCTTAAAAAGTTGTTTTGATAAGAGATAAACTGGGGTCACCTTTGGATTCAGAAGCCAAAAGTTAATGAAAAAAAAACTGTCAGATTTAAGTCAATGAAAACTGTGTTCCTCAGTGTCATCTGTAACTTACACTGCTCGTTATAGAAGAGGTGAAACCCCTAATGCAGAACAGAAACGGGCTGCAAGGCCGAGGTCACACTGGGAGCATGAATCGGTGAAGAAATTCAATTCTACTTGAATTTTAGAAGTGGATTTTTTTGTAGGAAGGAGACCTATAGCTCCCCCTCTTTTTTTTTCCTGCAGGAAGAGGAGACTCATAGTTCATCCTATCTGTATCACCCTGCAGGAGGAGGAGACTTGTAGCTCCTCCTATCTGTATTCCCCTGCAGGAGACTCGTAGCTCCTATCTGTATTCTCCCTGCAGGAGGAGACTCGTAGCTCCTCCCATCTGTAGCCCCCTGTGGGAGGAGACCCGTAGCTCCTATCTGTATTCCCCCTGCAGGAGACTCATAGCGCCTCCTATCCATATTCCCCCTGCAGGAGGAGACTCGTAGCTCCTCCCATCCTTAGCTCCCTGCAGGGGGAGACTTTCTATAGCCCACATAATCCAGTTGCATTGGGTTGTGTTGTGTATATATTTCGATATACCTATATGCTGTTCTTGTCAGCCATGCAATTTGTCACACCTCTTGGAGTTTTTTAAAATTTGTTCAATTTTAATTTTTGTTTTATTTTTGTTTGAATTGTAGTATGCAGTTTTGTGATATGCTTACCTCTGATGAACCGCCTTACCTATGAAGACGTCAAGTGCTAATATATTCTGACGCAATGGACTCTTCTTGCTGAACAAATCTATTTGTGCGACATTCTAACTATTCAATGTGATTGTTAGTGTTATTATTTTTGTTTGGATTGAATATTTAATATTTTGTATTTCATATGGATAAATATGCAATGTGTCACGATTAGAGTTGATCTATAGCAAGCACCTAGGTGCTGTTCACAATGAGCGTTACCAATTTGATCACTTCTGTGATGCGATCTGATATGTAGAATGCACCTAGTTTTTGTTCACACTGCGTTAGCAATTTGATCGCCTTGTGATGCGGCGCGCGGCGCCGGTGTGTCCGCTCTGCCCCGTCGGCTGAAGGCGTCTATTCAGTGCGATGCGTTCCAATTTACATCACTGGAGCATTTTGCTCCTGGAACGCATCACAACTGCGACGCCGGAAGTGACGGTGAGGCGCCGGATGTCCCGCCTTCATGCGCGTCATATACATCACTGTGTCCAATTGGTATGACGGCCTATTTAAGCACGCTAATCAGGGAACGCACACATCGCCCCCCGAAGAAGCAAGGTGCGAAACGAGCGTCGGGGTCTCACGGGAGGTGTGGGGACACGAACATACCACTGGCAAGGTAACCCTCATGATCCATATATGTGGAGATTTTTATATGTATTAACTATGGGCCTTCATACGGCTATGGCCACAGATACATAGTGGACCTGCAATGTCCATGCAGGATATGCAGCATTTATCTGTTATGAACCGCATGCATCTAATTAACCTGCGTTTTTGGGCGATTTAGGCTCTTAAATTATCCTGTTTTCTCCCCTTACATGTGGGGGCTTTCTGGTTGTCCTTGCCTTGGATTACTATATTTGTACATAATTTGGTGTTCTCACCCACCCTTTGTGGGTACATTACTATCCTCCTGCTGCTAGTTTTTAAAAAAAATGTTTTATACTATGATATTTTTGTGAATTTTTCTATGTCATTGTGTCCTGGTATTTTTGTAACAATTTCTAATAAAATGGATTTATATATATTTCAATATACTTCCGGGATGTGACTTATTACTATGGTTATACAGTGAGATATAAGCCCTCATGTTTCTCCTCTGACGTCTTTCCTGTCTATGGAGGGTATCTCTTTTTATAAATGATGATTGTTTTCCATGTTCCTAGCTATGTCTTTAGGGGAGAAGACTCGTAGCTCCTCCTATCTGTATTCCCCCTGCAGGAGACTCGTAGCACCTCCTACCTGTATTTCCCTTGCAGGAGGAGGAGACTCGTAGCTCCTCCTATCCATATTCCCCCTGCAGGAGACTCGTAGCTCCTCCCATTCCTAAGCTCCCTGCAGGGGGAGAAGACTCGAAGCTCCTCCTATCTTTATCACCCTGCAGGAGGAGACTTGTAGCTCCTCCCATCTGTTGCCCCCTGCAGGGGAAGACTTGTAGATCCTCCCATTTGCAGCCCCCTGCAGTCATAGCTCCTCCTATCTGTATTCCCCCCGCAGGAGGAGACTTGTAGCTTCTCCCATCTGTAGCCCCCTGAAGGGGGAGGACTTGTAGCTCCTCCTATCTTTATTCCCCATGCAGGAGGAGGAACTCGTAGCTCCTCCAATCCTTAGCCCCCTGCAGGGGGAAGACTTGTAGCTCCTCCTATTTGTATTCACCCTGCGGGAGGGGACCCGTAGCTCCTCCCATCTGTAGCCCCCTGCAGGGGGAAGTTGACTCGTAGCTCCTCCTATCAGTATCACCTCGCAGGAGACTCGCAGCTCCTCCTATCTGTATTACCCCTGCAGCGGGAGGAGACTCGTAGCTCCTCCTATCTGTATTACCCCTGCAGCGGGAGGAGACTCGTAGCTCCTCCTATCTGTATTCCCCCTGCAGCGGGAGGAGACTCGTAGCTCCTCCTATCTGTATTCCCCCTGCAGCAGGAGGAGACTCGTAGCTCCTCCCATTTGTAGTCCCCTACAGGGGAGAAGACTCGTAGCTCCTCCCATTTGTAGTCCCCTACAGGGGAGAAGACTCGTAGCTCTTATCTGTATTCCCCCTGCAGCGGGAGGAGACTCGTAGCTCCTCCCATTTGTAGTCCCCAGCAGGAGACTCGTAGCTCCCCCTATACATATTCCTCCTGTGGGAGGAAACTCGTAGCTCCTCCTATTTGTATCTCCCCTGCAGCGGGAGGAGACCCGTAGCTCTTCCTATCAGTATCACCTTGCAGGAGGAGACTCGTAGCTCCTCCTATTTGTATTCCCCCTGCAGCGGGAGACTCGTAGCTCCTCCCATCTGTAGCCCCCTGCGGGAGGAGACCCGTAGCTCCTCAGTATCACCTTGCAGGGTGAAGAGACTCTCACCTAGTGTCTCTGTCTGCAGCTTCCTAGCATGAGGAAAACAAAACTGTTAACTCCCCCACACATTGCTCTTTATTCCACCTGCACGTTCACATATTAAAGTAATTGAATAAACAGGTAACATTCCACCCGATTTTCCTTGTTTTCCCTCTCCCCTTTACACAGCTGTATAGATCACAGGCAGACATCACACATCAGAGTCCATATCGCAGGAAGGAAAACAAGTCACCGCTTCTTGGTGTCGTTTCAAAATCATTGGAGCCTCTTCCCTCTAGACCTGGGCCATATCTGAAAACACTTCTTCACTCTACAAACATGAGGACTGACCGTCACCCAAAAGCCTCATGTAACGTGCGTTTAATCATTCATACGTGTAAGCAGGAGACAACAGTGATGACGGTGGGATGGTAGATTCTCGGTTATTGACGTAACGTCTTCTGCCGTTGAGGTTGGATGCACAGGAGCTTCCAAGCCAACTCGTCTACTGCGAGGCTTGGTGGCCGCTCAGGGTTTGCGCAGTATGTCCGGCTGATCGGACCTAACCTGCTCGGGCAGAGAAGTAGGGGAGGCTGCGGATAAAGCTGTCCAGTTTGCTTTTAAAAAGTTCACTCTGAATGGGTTCATTGAGAGAACAGAGGGAATTCTTCACCACATATTCCACGTAGATCTGAAGGAAAGAAAATGTTCAATATCCGTCGTACATCACCAAAATATCAACTACAGGTTCAGTCAATATTACAGCATTAACAAGGTGGTCAATTAGAGCTCGGCCTCCTATAAAGAGGCCTCCGACTACAATCTGGACTACGAATAGCATTGTGAGGTCCTTGGCTTGGCCCACCACCAATGTCCTCAGAAATCAATACTATATCTTTCCATATTGACCTACAGGTGACAGTACAGTAGACGTGCCCAAACCCAGCTTGACAAATTACTGACTATCTGAATAGACACCAATGGGACCTCCAGTATCTTAAACATCTAACCAAAAACCCAGGGAAAGATCTTCACTTTTCATATACAGTCACCTTATCCTAAACTGCACCTTGTGAACCGAGACTTCTTTCCACTACATAGTCCATGTTTTCTCACCGTGCTGTAGATCTGATGTAAGACGTCTCGTGTGCCCCCCACACTCAGATCTGTGTTCATCACCATCTTCAGACCACTCGGGGTTTCATAGTAGTGAAGCTTATACTTGCTTGTTTGGAAGCACAGGAAGCCATCTTTCCTAAGTGAAGGCGGTTAAAGACCATAATGCCTCAACCTGCACAGATTCTTCTACGTAGGAGCAGTATTATAGTAGTTATACTCTTGTACATAGGGGCAGTATTATAGTAGTTATATTCTTGTGCATAGGAGCAGTATTATAGTAGTTATATTCTTGTATATAGGGGCAGTATTATAGTAGTTATATTCTTGTACACAGGAGCAGTATTATAGTAGTTATATTCTTGTACATAGGGGCAGTATTATAGTAGTTATATTCTTGTACATAGGGGCAGTATTATAGTAGTTATATTCTTGTATATAGGGGCAGTGTTATAGTAGTTATATTCTTGTACATAGGGAGCAGTATTATAGTAGTTATATTCTTGTACATAGGGAGCAGTATTATAGTAGTTATATTCTTGCACACAGGAGCAGAATTATAGTAGTTATATTCTTGCACATAGGAGCAGTATTATAGTAGTTATATTCTTGTACATAGGGGCAGTATTATAGTAGTTATATTCTTGTACATAGGGGCAGTATTATAGTAGTTATATTCTTGTACATAGGGGCAGTATTATAGTAGTTATATTCTTGTACATAGGAGCAGTATTATAGTAGAAATATTCTTGTACATAGGAGCAGTATTATAGTAGAGATATTCTTGTGCATAGGGGTAGTATTATAGTAGTTATATTCTTGTACATAGGGGCAGTATTATAGTAGTTATATTCTTGTACATAGGGAGCAGTATTATAGTAGTTATATTCTTGTACATAGGAGCAGTATTATAGTAGAAATATTCTTGTACATAGGAGCAGTATTATAGTAGTTATATTCTTGTACATAGGGGCAGTATTATAGTAGTTGTATTCTTGTACATAGGGGCAGTATTATAGTAGTTATATTCTTGTACATAGGAGCAGTATTATAGTAGAAATATTCTTGTACATAGGAGCAGTATTATAGTAGAAATATTCTTGTACATAGGGGTAGTATTATAGTAGTTATATTCTTGTACATAGGGGCAGTATTATAGTAGTTATATTCTTGTACATAGGGAGCAGTATTATAGTAGTTATATTCTTGTACATAGGAGCAGTATTATAGTAGAAATATTCTTGTACATAGGAGCAGTATTATAGTAGTTATATTCTTGTACATAGGGGCAGTATTATAGTAGTTATATTCTTGTACATAGGGGCAGTATTATAGTAGTTATATTCTTGTACATAGGAGCAGTATTATAGTAGAAATATTCTTGTACATAGGAGCAGTATTATAGTAGAAATATTCTTGTACATAGGGGTAGTATTATAGTAGTTATATTCTTGTACATAGGGGCAGTATTATAGTAGTTATATTCTTGTACATAGGGGGCAGTATTATAGTAGTTATATCCCTGTACATAGGGGGCAGTATTATAGTAGTTATATTCTTGTACATGGGGCAGTATTATAGTAGTTATATTCTTGTACATGGGGCAGTATTATAGTAGTTATATTCTTGTACATAGGGGCAGTATTAGAGTAGTTATATTCTTGTACATAGGGGCAGTATTAGAATTATATTCTTGTACAAAGGGGCAGTATTAAAGTAGTTATATTCTTGTACATAGGTGCAGCATTATAGTTATATTCTTGTACATAGGGGCAGTATTATAGTAGTTATATTCTTGTACATAGGGGGCAGTATTATAGTAGTTATGTTCTTGTACATAGGAGCAGTATTATAGTAGTTATATTCTTGTACATGGGGCAGTATTATAGTAGTTATGTTCTTGTACATAGGAGCAGTATTATAGTAGTTATATTCTTGTACATAGGAGCAGTATTATAGTAGTTATATTCTTGTACATAGGGAGCAGTATTACGGTAGTTATACTGGGTTGTACAGGTAGTTTTGCACAAGAGTAACAGGTCAGGATACATATCCACAGGGCTCATTTTACTGACGAAGGAGCGGATGGAGAAGAGCATTCCGTACATCAGCTTGAATTCCTGGAGAGAGAAGATGGAGCATTGCTATAAAGACAATGTAGACCACTGCACAATGTAAAAGGTGCTGGAAGCAATAGAGGTAATGTAAGTGTCCTAGGTATAACAAGAAAAATAAAAAAAAAGATATAATGGTATAACAAGTCACCTCATCTTTCGAGATGCCGGCTTGTTTCCTGCGGTTCCACTCGCTGTAGTGAAGACAGGTGCCATTGCGGTCGAATATGTACAAGTTGTGGATAGTCATCTGGGAAATGGAAAATGAAAAGCGTAAATGTTATTAGGCAAACGGTGCTTGGGAAAAAAAAAAAGCTGTGCAAGAAGGTAAGTGCGCCAGCGAGGAACAGAGGCAGCGCATGAGCAGGGAATACAGTGGAGCTCGGAGCAGTAGGAAGCGACTGATGAGTCTACGCGGAGTATGGAGCAGCGCATGCGCAGGGAATACAGTGAGGCTGGGAGCAGTAGGGAGTAGGAAGTGACTGACGAGTCTACGCTGAGTATGGAGCAGTGCATTCGCAGGGAATACAGTGGAGCTGGGAGAAGTAGGGAGTAGGAAGTGACTGACGAGTCTACGCTGAGTATGGAGCAGTGCATGCGCAGGGAATACAGTGGAGCTGGGAGCAGTAGGGAGTAGGAAGTGACTGACGAGTCTACGCTGAGTATGGAGCAGCGCAAGCGCAGGGAATACAGTGAGGCTGGGAGCAGTAGGGAGTAGGAAGTGACTGACGAGTCTACGCTGAGTATGGAGCAGCGCATGCGCAGGGAATACAGTGAGGCTGGGAGCAGTAGGGAGTAGGAAGTGACTGACGAGTCTACGCTGATTATGGAGCAGTGCATGCGCAGGGAATACAGTGGAGCTGGGAGCAGTAGGGAGTAGGAAGTGACTGACGAGTCTACGCGGAGTATGGAGCAGTGCATGTGCAGGGAATACAGTGGAGCTGGGAGCAGTAGGGAGTAGGAAGCAACTGACAAGTCTACACGGAGTATGGAGCAGTGCATGCGCAGGGAATACAGTGAGGCTGGGAGCAGTAGGGAGGAAGCGACTGATGAGTCTACACGGAGTATGGAGCAGTGCATGCGCAGGGAATACAGTGGAGCTGGGAGCAGCAGGAAGCAACTGACGAGTCTACACGGAGTATGGAGCAGTGAATGCAGGGAATACAGTGGAGCTGGGAGCAGTAGGGAGTAGGAAGTGACTGACGAGTCTACGCTGATTATGGAGCAGTGCATGCGCAGGGAATACAGTGGAGCTGGGAGCAGTAGGGAGTAGGAAGTGACTGACGAGTCTACGCGGAGTATGGAGCAGTGCATGTGCAGGGAATACAGTGGAGCTGGGAGCAGTAGGGAGTAGGAAGCAACTGACAAGTCTACACGGAGTATGGAGCAGTGCATGCGCAGGGAATACAGTGAGGCTGGGAGCAGTAGGGAGGAAGCGACTGATGAGTCTACACGGAGTATGGAGCAGTGCATGCGCAGGGAATACAGTGGAGCTGGGAGCAGCAGGAAGCAACTGACGAGTCTACACGGAGTATGGAGCAGTGAATGCAGGGAATACAGTGGAGCTGGGAGCAGTAGGGAGTAGGAAGTGACTGACGAGTGTACGCTGAGTATGGAGCAGCGAATGTTCAGCAAACAATCTAAACAGGACAAACAGGTCGTAACCTTAGGCAACAAGCAATCAATATTTCTAACTGGTGAATAAACATCACTTTATATAAAGGGGGATCTCCAAGCAAAATAATAGCGACTGGATGTGTAAAAATAATAAAGGAATAAACTCATTAATTTTCAGCTACCAGCACCCACCTGGAATTGGTGCAGGCCACTCCACAGTCTATACTGGCACAGGACATGGAGACTCAACTCTTCAACCAGCTGCCGGACCGCCGCGGTTTGTCATTTGCAGCAGCGGTCAGGAGACTTTGAGTACTGTCATCAGAAATGATGCGTTATTCGAGTCACTTGACCGTTGCAGCTGTCCTGCGGCTGCCGGAAGGGTGACGTCTCCACTTTCCATGCCGGCGCAGATGACAGTGCAGACCGTGTTGGATCTACATAGGTGCCGGTAGGTGAGCAGTAATAGGGGGATTGTTGATGTTTTAACACAAAGTCTCCTGGGCAAAAAGGCTTCCACCGATTCCAATGATCCAGTTGCGCTCGTTTTTACTTACGACAGTAAATTCAACTCCGATCATTTATTGCAGGACCCCAATCAGTGTCTCCGTCACTTCCTCTGTATAGTGAGCTCTTCCACTGTTTGGTTACCCATCTTACCCTCTTTCTTAACCCCTTCACAACCTTTGACGTAGTTACATTGAAGGTCAAGTCCCTGAATGTGATGTGTGCTTGCACGTTGAGGCTGCATATTTCCCAGCAGATGATGGCTGATCTAGTCCGCCATCATCTGCCTCTGACAGTCACAGGCTAACGTTAGCCACTTCACCCTCAACCTGTTTTCACTTTCCCGACCAGTGTCACTTTATGAGGCTATAACTTGTAACGTTTCAACAGTGATTTTGAGATTGTTTTTCCGTGAACCTGAACATTTTTTAATTTTCAAAGTGAATTTTTATGCCCTTAAACCAGAGTAATATACCACACAAAATAATTACTAACATTTCACACGTCTACTTTACATCTACAGAATTGTCGAAATACTTTTTTTACGCAAGGAAGTCCGAAGGGTTAAAAGTTTATCAGCAATTTCTCATCTTCCATTTTACTTTTGCCCACTAAAATGTTAATTTAGCTCCAAATTTTGCATTTTCAAAAAGGGTAACTGGTAGGAATATCTGCCGTGGACACAACTGTCCTCCTCCGGTCTCCAACTGCTCCGCCGGTCAGTCCACGCTGGGGGGCAGAGCTGTCACGCAGGTGGGTGGTGGAGCTACAAAAGGAGGCGCCTCGTTAATGGAAGGGGTGAGCTATGTTGGAACACAGGACGCGGCACTCCCCACTGGTTTCGAGGCCCGGGAGACACGGGACGCTGCCTTGTCTGGTGTTGGCCAATACTGGGAAAGTGTGCCCCCTGCTGTTCATATGAGCAGGGAATGGCTCCCTGGACATGGCTGGGAGGAATGCATCACCCCATCGTTATCCTTCGTTTTTGGCTAGCTGTATGAGGCCTGCTTGTCTGCATAACAGTAACGGGAGACAATGGGCCGTACAGTTTGTTGTGCAATTTCTCCTGAGTGCACTGGTACCTCATATGTGGGGGAAAACTATGGTTTGGGTGCACAGAAGGGCTCAGGAGGGAAGTACCACCGTTTGACTTTTGGAGTGTCTGGAGAGCCCCTGATGTGTCTAAACAGCAGAAACCCCCCCACAAGTGACACCATTTTGAAAACTAGTCCCCTCCATTATCAGTATCTGGTGATCGCCCGTCGCCTCCATCATCAGTATCTGGTGACCGCCCGTCGCCTCCATCATCAGTATCTGGTGACCGCCTGTGTCCTCCATCGTCAGTATGTGGTGATCAGCCATCGTCTCCATAATCAGTATCTGGTGACCACCAGTCTCCTCCATCATCAGTATCTGGTGACCGCCGGTCTCCTCCATCATCAGTATCTGGTGACCGCCAGTCTCCTCCATCACCAGTATCTGGTGACCGCCTGTCGCCTCCATCATCAGTATCTGGTGACCGCCCGTCGCCTCCATCATCAGTATCTGGTGACCGCCTGTGTCCTCCATCGTCAGTATGTGGTGATCAGCCATCGCCTCCATCATCAGTATCTGGTGACCACCAGTCTCCTCCATCACCAGTATCTGGTGACCGCCGGTCTCCTCCATCATCAGTATCTGGTGACCGCCAGTCTCCTCCATCACGAGTATCTGGTGACCGCCTGTCGCCTCCATCATCAGTATCTGGTGACTGCCCGTCACCTCTAGATACTGATGAGACTGACTCTTCCCTTTTCTTCAGTCTCTTCTCTGTTCTGTGATGGCCCCATTAACCCTTCTATGTCCCTCCCCAGCACTTTGCTGCCATCTGTCTGATGATGCGAGTGGGGAAGCTTTGTGGCTATGTGCCCACGTTGCAGAAATGCTCCGGAATTGTCTGCAGCATTTCTGGAACTTCCCGCCGCGGGTAAAACGCATACGGAATTCGAATGCGTTTTCCCGCCAAACACAAGCGTTTTTAGCTTGCAGAATGCTTGCGCTTTTCCAAGCGATTTGAAGCATCGCTTGGAAAACTGATTGACAGGTTGGTCACACTTGTCACGCATAGTGCTGACAAGTGTAACCAACTTTTTACTACTGATGCTGCCTATGCAGCATCAGTAGTAAAAGACAGAACGTTAAAAAATATGGATATACTCACCTCCTGGTGGCCCCCGATCTCCACTGCGGCGAGTTCCGTTCCCAGGCATTAATTGCGCAAATGACCTCTGATGACGTAGCGGTCACGCAACTGCTACATGATCTGGGGTGATTTTCACAATGCATCCCTGGGAGCAGACATTGCTGAGCAGATCGGGGCCGCCAGGAGGTGAGTATATCTATATTTTTTATTTTAATTCTATTTTTTACAGGGATATGGTACTCAGGGCAGAGTCTCCTCTCCTCCAGACCCTGGGTACCATCCGCACATGAAGCGCTCACTTGACGCATGGTAGACATAGCCACGTGCGTAAAGTGAGCGTTTCAATGTAATCCTATGGCGGCGGAATTGCCGCGATTCCGCTAAAAGAAAGAACATGCTGCGGATTTTACAGAGATGCGATTACGCTCTGGAAAACACGCAGCATTCGCACAGCATTGCGGAATCCCATAGGATTGCATGGGATGCGCTTTCTTAGGCTACTTTCACACTTGCGTTTTTTTTTGCGCAGCGCATCTTGCGCTATCGGACGCATGCGCAATGTTCCCCTATCTTTAACATGGCGGGCGCAGGGTCTAGCGCTTGCATGCATTCATGTGCGTTTGTCGTGCGCTGCGCATTTTCCCGGTGTGCGCCCATACGCGCCAGACGCTACATGTTGCATTTTTATTTCCGCCCAACCGCTTTAAAAAAAGGCGTGCGCACGTGCGCGCATGCTATGCGCAAAAAATAACATTGCAGTCTATGGGGGCGCTGGCGTGCGCATGGCTTTGCGCTCGTCAGCGCTTTTGCACGCATGCGATTTTTCTGTAAATAATGGAGCCAGAGATGATGGAGTCAGAGATGATGGAGTCAGAGATGATGGAGTCAGAGATGATGGAGTCAGAGATGATAGAGCCAGAGATGATAGAGCCAGAGATGATGGAGCCAGAGATGATGGAGCCAGAGATGATGGAGCCAGAGATGATGGAGACAGATGATGGAGCCAGAGATGATAGAGCCAGAGATGATGGAGACAGATGATGGAGACAGATGATGGAGACAGAGATGATGGAGCCAGAGATGATGGAGCCAGAGATGATGGAGCCAGAGATGATGGAGCCAGAGATGATGGAGCAGAGATGATAGAGCCAGAGATGATGAGCCAGAGATGATGGAGGCAGAGATGATGGAGCCAGAGATTATAGAGCAGAGATGATGGAGACAGAGATAATAGAGCCAGAGATGATGGATATGGCAAGAGATGATAGAGCCAGAGATGATGGAGCCAGAGATGATGGAGCCAGAGATGATGGAGCCAGAGATGATGGAGCCAGAGATGATAGAGCCAGAGATGATGGAGACAGAGATGATGGAGGCAGAGATGATGGAGCCAGAGATGATGGAGACAGAGATGATGGAGGCAGAGATGATAGAGCCAGAGATGATGGAGACAGAGATGATGGAGGCAGAGATGATGGAGCCAGAGATGATGGAGGCAGAGATGATGGAGACAGATGATGGAGCCAGAGATTATAGAGCCAGAGATGATGGAGACAGAGATAATAGAGCCAGAGATGATGGAGGCAGAGATGATAGAGCCAGAGATGATGGAGCCAGAGATGATGGAGACAGAGATGATGGAGACAGAGATGATGGAGGCAGAGATGATAGAGCCAGAGATGATGGAGACAGAGATGATGGAGGCAGAGATGATGGAGCCAGAGATGATGAGCCAGAGATGATGAGGCAGAGATGATGGAGACAGCTGATGGAGGCAGAGATGATGGAGGCTGAGATGATGGAGCCAGAGATCATGGAGACAGAGATGATAAGAGCCAGAGATGATGGAGGTTGAGATGATAATGTGACAAATAGAAAACGCATGCGCCAAAAAAAACGCAAACGCATGCAAAAACGCATGCAATCGCAGACAAACGCTGCGTTTTTTTGTCGAAATGCGCATGCTGATGCGACTAAATATTGCAGCGTTTACAAGTGTTTTTTTAATGCGCTTCATGTGCGCTCGAAACGCAGCGCAAAAAAACGCAAGTGTGAAAGTAGCCACGTTGTTTAAGCGTTTACACAGCGGAAAAACGCAACGTGGGCACACAGCCTGTCACTGGGGCTCGGTACAGACGCCATGGTGTCACTAGAGCCCGCACTGAGCGCCATCCATGGGGAGCAGGCTGGAGGGCCGAGCCCACACAGGACGCCGGACACTGCCGCGAGCTCCACACTCGTGACTGCGGACCCCGTCACAGTATCACGGGCGTTGCTAGGACTGTGGTGAGGAAACTTCCACCTAATAATAACAATGTATGAGGATTATAAGGTGAAACAAGGCCAATGTGAGAAAGGACTACAAGTACCAGCCAGGCAGGGGGTCACATGACAGCCTTGACTCCCAGCCGCACAGACACCTACCTCCTCCAGCCTAGGCTGCAGCTCACTTCCGGCTTTCCCGTTACGTCACGTCTGCGCATGCGCGTACACGCCCCGCCATCTCCGTTACGTCATTACATGACAGCGAGAAACGCGGCGCCTGAGGAGAGTTTCCCCTCAGTGCTTGGCCGCACACTGCTGTGTGAGGCGGAGGAGAGACCGGAGCCCGCCCCGAGCGTTATGTATTGTCCATAGGGGGAGTACAAAGATGGCGACTGAGCGGCCGTTGCCATGGTGATTCGGTTAGCTGGTGCGGCGCAGGAGAGTGACGTCACACGGCGGCTGTGGAAGCGGGGTTCAAAGTCAGAAGACGTGTAGAGCGTGAGGAGGCGCCTGGACAGTGCGGTGAGTGCGGCTTCTGTGCGTTATTACATTGCGGTATTCTGTGACATTCTAGGTGTTTCTCCCTCCCCTGGAGGAGCAGCTCTGGACCTCGTCATGTCACCTCCTTAGTAGCCATAACCGACTGCCCCGTACTGACTGCACTGCTGGTTACCCCCCACTCAGTGTTCTCTATAGGGATGTGGCATTGGGGTCTTGTTCAGGACTGACGTATCCAGACGCCCGGGGGGGTGCACAGGGGCCCGTACTGACTGCACTCCTGGCTTACGGACCCCTGAGGACGCCCGGGGGGTGCACAGGGGCCAGTACTGACTACACTCCTGGCTTACGGACCCCTGAGGACGCCCGGGGGGTGCACAGGGGCCCCGTACTGACTGCACTCCTGACTTACGGACCCCTGAGGACGCCCGGGGGGTGCACAGGGGCCCGTACTGGCTGCACTCCTGGTTTGCAGACCCCCTGAGGATGCCCGGGGGGTGCACAGGGGCCCCGTACTGACTGCACTCCTGGTTTGCAGACCCCCTGAGGATGCCCGGGGGGTGCACAGGGGCCCCGTACTGACTGCACTCTTGGCTTACGGACCCCTGAGGACGCCCGGGGGGGTGCACAGGGGCCCCGTACTGGCTGCACTCCTGGCTTGCGGACCCCCTGAGGATGCACAGGGGCCACGCGTGGCCCTCCATCGCCAGTCACTTGCGGATTGCAGCTGATGGGTGTCGGACCCCCATGGTCCTGATATTGCTGGCCTGTCCATAGACCTCGCGGTATTGGCCTTACAGGGTTGTCCATGACTTGGAGATTTGTCACTCAGCCTCATGTTAGATTATTAAAAGGGTTTTCCACTTTCACAAAGAATCGCAGACATGTAAAATAACAATCTGTGACAGTAACCCCCTCCCCGGTGCCAGCGTCGGCTCCCAGCCACTGCACACGATGACATCACCGCTGCAGACAATCAGTGAGTTTGGGGACATGTGTCATCTACTTCTACAGAGCCACCAAGGCAGTAATTGGCTGCAGCAGTGACATGTGCTGTAGTCGTGACATCACCGCTGCAGCCAGAACACAGAGATCAGAATAGCAGCGGGGGCATCGCTGGCCCCAGGACATGGAGACCACTGTCTGTTGTCTTTCCTTTGGAAACACTGTTCTTGTAAAGCCCCTTTAATGTGGGATCTGTGTGACATCGGAGACCCCACTGACCGTCCGTAGGAACTGCTCCGTACACCGTGTAGTGGCCGTTCTCGGAATTGCAGCTCTTATCTCATTCACTTCCATATGCTGTGACCTGCAGTACCTGAGAACGGCCACTACAAGCAGCACTGAGTTGTCCACTCCACTTGCAGGAGCTGAGTACAGCAGCTCAGTTTGGGGGGAGCGGGTGTCAGACCCCCACCAATCTCATGACCTCTCCTTACAGGTCATTCATGACTTGGTCTTGGACAGCCCCTGTAAATCTCCAATGTCTGTATACTTTGTAGCTGACATCATGTCCCTTGCACCCACATGACCCCTGCAGCCAATCGCTGGCCCTGTTTTCAGCATCTGTTACCACTTATTTGTGACTTGTAATGTTGTTGGGGGGGGGCAGATACTTAACCCTTCTGTGACAATATTAGTAATCCGTGTCTTCCCTCCTCTCTCCTGCAGCTTCTCTCTCCCGCTGTCTCTTTTCATGGCGCTCCCTCACGCCTTCTCTCTCCAGGACTCCTCCCTCCTCAGCGGCATTGAACCCCTTCCTCTGTCCTCTCCTCCCTCTCCGCGTCTTTGCTCCCCTCCTCTCCTCCCGTCTCTCCGACGCGCAGTCTCCTCCCAGGTCACCGCTCAGCTCTACGCTTCCCTGAGACGCAGCCAAGAAGTGGATGAGGAAGAGGAGATCCACCAAGTCTCAGGAAGGACAGATCCGGCCCAGGGTCCTGCCATGACCTCCGAGGTGGAGGTGCTAGCCGATGAGTTGTCCAGGAGGCTCCAGGAGGGCGTGGAAACTTCCGGGAGAAGGGTATGTTGTGATGAGACCCCGCTGCCCAATATATATGGTATCGCTGTCACCATACTTAAATGTGTGGGATGGGAAGCGTCTTCCAAACACCTCTGCCTGTCATTATCCCTGTTCTAAGGGGTTGTCCACCTATGTGGCAAATGTATTTTGCTGATTATAAGACTCACCGGATCACAAGACGCTCCCCAAATTTCCAAATTTTGAGGGGCAAAATAGGATTTTTTTTTAAATCAAATAGTGGTGTGTCTTATATTCTCTTTTACCGATATCTTACCTAGGGTCGGCAGCGGTGGATCGGAGTTAGAGGAGGCAGGGTCGCTACTTCAGGAGGCCGGCGGAGGCAGGAGCGATGCTGCGGTGCCTGGGATCACAGAAGGTGTCGGGGCCGAGATCTCAGTCTGCGCAGGTGCCGCCAGATGCGCCCATTTTCCCGGATCCCACCGCAGGGATATCATACGGAAAATGGACTCTGCTCATCGGTGCCAACACCTGTGATCCCATTCACCGCGGCATCGCCCGCTCCTGCCGCCACCGGCCTCATGAAGCAGCGACCCTATGAACCCGCTCCTTTGGCCCCCGATAAGCTCAGTTCCTCCCAAATTTGGAGGCAAAAAGTGCGTCTTATATTCCAAAAAATACAATATTAATTTTTCTTAAAGGCATGTATTTTGGCTGAAAAAAATCATTTTTGCAATTGGGTTTCATTAAAATGTGTGCAGTGTTTGGCTCTTACATGCTCTTTATTATCTGCACATTCTACTTTGATGTGGTCATAAATCAGGAGAGAAACTAAACAAATCCCCCCCAAAAGGTACAAACTCTCCAATCAGACCCTTAGAATGAACTCACTGACAGATTCTCCAAAGCACAAACTGTCTCTATGATCAGTAATGTGTCTTCGGGGCCGGTCTGTGGGTCTCTTCTTGGTTTCTCTGGCCTAGAGGGCACAGGTCAGGCTCTGCCTACACCCCCAGTGCACCAGCATCTCATCAGCTACAAACTTCTAACACGGATTACACAAAAACCACAAGATGGATATGATCACCAAGTATCATTGTAATCAGTATAACAGCGATGAGCTGACACTGTGTGTAGGTTACAATTCATTTCCCCAAGAGGTCACAAGAGAGACCGTGACTATTGTGGGGGCCGAATCAATAGACTGATATTAATTCTACTTAATATTAATTATATATTGCTTAAAATTAAGCAGAATTTTAGCATGCTGACAGCCCCTATAAACAGAATTAGCCTCCTATATACAGCACGAGCCCTCCCCCCGCAGAGTCTCCCTGCGCAGCACGAGCGCTCCTGCTGTTCTGTGCTGCATAGAACACATTGGCCCTGGTATTGTAATGTCTTCATAGTTGTTGTCATTATTGGGGACATCTCAACCTCCCCTCATGCTTCCCAGAACGCCCCCGACCAAGCTATGTAAACGCCAGGGGCAGGTGTCATGTATGGGCCTGCACAACTGGATGGTCAGGGCGCCTCTTAGCGTTGCATCCCTTTAACTGTTTCCTAAGTCAGCCCCTCTTTCTCAGAATCGTGGGTTAGCCCAGTGCTCAGACTACCACTGATCATATCCTAGGAATGTGCCAGCAACTTTATAAGAAGAAAAAAACTTATAGGTTATTCCCACCTCTGCATGGGTTGTGTGAGAAAGTACTGATTGCTGGGGTACCCCACAATCCAGAGGATGGGAACCTGAACTGCTCATTTTGAAGGGACTGATGGCCGCTCATGCGCTCGGCTCATGGACCGATGGCCGCTCGTGCGCTCCACCGCTCATCTCATGGACCGATGGCCGCTCGTGCGCTCCACCGCTCATCTCATGGACCGATAGCCGCTCATGCGCTCCTCCGCTCGGCTCATGGACCGATGGCCATTCATGCGCTCCTCCGCTCGACTCATGGACCGATGGCCACTCATGCGCTCCTCCGCTCGACTCATGGACCGATGGCCGCTCATGCGCTCCACCGCTCGGCTCATGGATTTGATGGCCGCTTATGTGCTCCACCGCTTGGCTCATGGACCGATGGCCGCTCGTGCGCTCCACCGCTCATCTCATGGACCGATGTGCACTCCACCGCTCATCTCATGTACCGATGGCCGCTCGTGCGCTCCACCGCTCATCTCATGGACCGATGGCCGCTCGTGCTCTCCATTGCTCAGCTCATGGACCGATGGCCACCCATGCGCTCCATCGCTCGACTCATGGACCGATGGCTGCTCATGCGCTCCAACGCTCATCTCATGGACCGAAGGCCGCTCATGTGCTCCATCGCTCAGCTCATGGACCGATGGCCACTCATGCGCTCCACCGCTCGGCTCATGGACCGATGGCCACTCATGCTCTCCTCCGCTCGACTCATGGACCGATGGCTGTTCATACGCTCCACCGCTCGACTCATGGACGGATGGCTGCTCATACGCTCCACCGCTCGGCTCATGGACTGATGGCTGCTCGTGTTCTGCTCTCATGGCCTGTACAACTGGCTGAGGAAAGTGCAGGAATTAAACATTAGATAACTCGGTGGTGCTCATGTTCAGCTGTGGTGTATCAAAGTCCATTCTCTCGGAGGGTCATGAGTGTCTTAGGGGCCAGACCCCCAGCACGTAACAACTCGCTAAGATGGGAATAACCATTTGAAGCTTTATTACATTAAACAGGAAAATCCCTTTAAAATGGTAAATCCACCCATCAGTGACGTGACTAGTCTAGTTCTGATATCTCTTGGGCGCTTGAGGCGAGTAGTCCGCAGCGCTGACAGTTCAGTAACTGGTCTGCATGGGCCAGCTCCACCCATGAGATCTGATGCTTGAAGCTGAGTTTCCACTGAATTTCCGCCTTGTTTGTGGTCCCTTCCGTCACTATAACCGCAGTGCGTTCTTCCACAGGAGCCCTCTCCATACATCACACAGATGGAGTCCTTACGGTGTCACCTGAAGACAATGCTCAGCCTGGGCAGCACTGGGATGTCACACGGTGAGTGAGACCGGACAGAGGGAAACCATGGTGGGGATGGGCAGCTTCATCTCAGTCATCATTACTTTCTTTCTGTAGGTGAGGCCGCTGAAAAGAGACTGGAGCAGCAGAGCGACACCACGAGCGCCTTGCTCAGGTAAGGGTCATCCATATTTGCGCTGCATGTACTCACGTTACAACAGGCGCAGACACCGCAAGGCACCACTGCTGCACTATCACGTCACGGTTGGGCATATTGCTATCCCCATATGGGCAGGACGCCCCCTTCTGTACAGCAGACTGTTGCTATGCATCTGGTATTGACCTGCGGATAACGTATCTCTCTGTTTCTCAGTGCCCATCCTGGCCAGGACCTCTCGCCTCCCCTGTCTCTCGCTGGCTTGGAGGGGCTCTTCCCTCGATATTCCACCCTGTACAATGCCCCCTTACCCGACCTCCAACTGAGAGACGCCCTGGAGAAAGAGACAGCACGACGCAAGGTAAAGCCGTTCATGGACCGTTGTGTGCGCCTCACTAATTTTCTCGCTTTTGCTTTCTTTGTTTTTTTTTTTTTTTCTTTCATTCTGTGCCGTTTTTTCACTAGTGGTCTCTTTTTTTTCTGCAATGATCTCACTCCTTTCCTCTCTTCTTTCCTACATCACTCTTTTTATTGTCTCTCCTTTTTTCAATTTTTATCTCTGTTTCCTAATTTTTTTTCCATTATCCATCTCACCTGAATCACTCATCATTATCAGATACTGTGACTCCCCATCTGTTCCCCTGCCTCGCTCTCTGTGATTCCACCGTCTCTTCTCCTGCCTCGCTCTCTGTGACTCCCCCGTCTCTATCCCTGCCTTGCTCTCTGTGATTCCCTTTTCTCTTCTCCTGCCTCGCTCTCTGTGACTCCCCCGTCTCTATCCCTGCCTTGCTCTCTGTGACTCCCCCGTCTCTATCCCTGCCTTGCTCTCTGTGATTCCCTTTTCTCTTCCCCCGCCTCGCTCTCTGTGATTCCCACTTCTCTTCCCCTGCCTCGATCTCTGACTCCCCATCTCTTCCTGCCTCGCTTCCCACTTCTCTTCTCCTGCCTCGCTCTCTGTGATTCACCCGTCTCTTTCCCTGCCTTGCTCTCTGTGACTCCCCATCTCTTCCCCTGCCTCGCTCTCTGTGAGTCCCCCGTCTCTTCCCCTGCCTCGCTCTCTGTGATTCCCCCTTCTCTTCCCCTGCCTCGCTCTCTGTGACTCCCCGTCTCTTCCCCTGCCTCGCTCTCTGTGAGTCCCCCGTCTCTTCCCCTGCCTCGCTCTCTGTGATTCCCCCTTCTCTTCCCCTGCCTGCTCTCTGTGACTCCCCTCTCTTCCCCTGCCTCGCTCTCTGTGAGTCCCCCGTCTCTTCCCCTGCCTCGCTCTCTGTGATTCCCCTTCTCTTCCCCTGCCTTCGCTCTCTGTGACTCCCCTCTCTTCCCCTGCCTCGCTCTCTGTGAGTCCCCCGTCTCTTCCCCTGCCTCGCTCTTGTGATTCCCCCTTCTCTTCCCCTGCCTTTGCTCTCTGTGACTCCCCATCTCTTCCCCTGCCTCGCTGTCTGTGAGTCCCCCGTCTCTTCCCCTGCCTCGCTCTCTGTGATTCCCCCTTCTCTTCCCCTGCCTGCTCTCTGTGACTCCCCTCTCTTCCCCTGCCTCGCTTCTGTGAGTCCCCGTCTCTTCCCCTGCCTCGCTCTCTGTGATCCCCGTCTCTTCCCCTGCCTCGCTCTCTGTGATTCCCCGTCTCTTCCCCTGCCTCGCTCTCTGTGACTCCCCGTCTCTTCCCCTGCCTCGCTCTCTGTGAGTCCCCCGTCTCTTCCCCTGCCTCGCTCTCTGTGATTCCCCCTTCTCTTCCCCTGCCTCGCTCTCTGTGACTCCCCTCTCTTCCCCTGCCTCGCTCTCTGTGAGTCCCCCGTCTCTTCCCTGCCTCGCTCTCTGTGATTCCCCCTTCTTCCCTGCTCGCTCTCTGTGACTCCCGTCTCTTCCCTGCCTCGCTCTCTGTGAGTCCCCCGTCTCTTCCCCTGCCTCGCTGTCTGTGATTCCCCTTCTCTTCCCCTGCCTTGCTCTCTGTGACTCCCCATCTCTTCCCCTGCCTCGCTCTCTGTGAGTCCCCCGTCTCTTCCCCTGCCTCGCTCTCTGTGATTCCCCTTCTCTTCCCCTGCCTCGCTCTCTGTGACTCCCCGTCTCTTCCCCTGCCTCGCTCTCTGTGATTCCCCGTCTCTTCCCCTGCCTCGCTCTCTGTGATTCCCCCGTCTCTTTCCCCGCCTTGCTCTCTGTGACTCCCCGTCTCTTCCCCTGCCTCGCTCTCTGTGATTCCCCTTCTCTTCCCCTGCCTCGCTCTCTGTGACTCCCCGTCTCTTCCCCTGCCTTGCTCTCTGTGATTTCCCGTCTCTTCCCCTGCCTCGCTCTCTGTGATTCCCCGTCTCTTTCCCTGCCTCGCTCTCTGTGACTCCCCGTCTCTTCCCTGCCTTGCTCTCTGTGATTCCCCGTCTCTTCCCTGGCTTGCTCTCTGTGATCCCCGTCTCTTCCCCTGCCTCGCTCTCTGTGATTCCCCCTTCTCTTCCCCTGCCTTGCTCTCTGTGACTCCCCGTCTCTTCCCCTGCCTTGCTCTCTGTGATTTCCCGTCTCTTCCCCTGCCTCGCTCTCTGTGATTCCCCCGTCTCTTTCCCTGCCTCGCTCTCTGTGACTCCCCGTCTCTTCCCCTGCCTCGTTCTCTGTGATTCCCCCGTCTCTTCCCCTGCCTCGCTCTCTGTGATTCCCCGTCTCTTCCCCTGCCTCGCTCTCTGTGATTCCCCCTTCTCTTCCCCTGCCTCGCTCTCTGTGATTCCCCCTTCTCTTCCCCTGCCTCGCTCTCTGTGATTTCCCTGTCTCTTCCCCTGCCTCGCTCTCTGTGATTCCCCCGTCTCTTCCCGTGCCTCGCTCTCTGTGATTCCCCTGTCTCTTCCCTTGCCTCGCTCTCTGTGATTCCCCTGTCTCTTCCCTTGCCTCGCTCTCTGTGACTCCCTTTCTCTTCCCCTGCCTTGCTCTCTGTGACTCCCCGTCTCTTCCCCTGCCTTGCTCTCTGTGATTTCCCGTCTCTTCCCCTGCCTCGCTCTCTGTGATTCCCCCGTCTCTTTCCCTGCCTCGCTCTCTGTGACTCCCCGTCTCTTCCCCTGCCTCGCTCTATGTGATTCCCCGTCTCTTCCCCTGTCTCGCTCTCTGTGATTCCCCGTCTCTTCCGTGCCTCGCTCTCTGTGATTCCCCCTTCTCTTCCCCTGCCTCGCTCTCTGTGATTCCCCCTTCTCTTCCCCTGCCTCGCTCTCTGTGATTTCCCTGTCTCTTCCCCTGCCTCGCTCTCTGTGACTCCCCGTCTCTTCCCCTGCCTCGCTCTCTGTGATTCCCCCGTCTCTTCCCCTGTCTCGCTCTCTGTGATTCCCCGTCTCTTCCCGTGCCTCGCTCTCTGTGATTCCCCCTTCTCTTCCCCTGCCTCGCTCTCTGTGATTCCCCCTTCTCTTCCCCTGCCTCGCTCTCTGTGATTTCCCTGTCTCTTCCCCTGCCTCGCTCTCTGTGATTCCCCCGTCTCTTCCCGTGCCTCGCTCTCTGTGATTCCCCTGTCTCTTCCCTTGCCTCGCTCTCTGATTCCCTCGTCTCTTCTTGTCTCTCCCCCCGATCTCCTCGGTGACTCCCGTCATCTGTCATGACTGTGGATCAGCGGCTAAGCCTCTGTGTGATGTAATCCTGTTAGCCCGTCATGTGGTGGCCAGCTCGTCTATCTCCTTGTTCCCTGATGTCCCATCCCCAATGTCAGTGTCTCTCTCCGCAGCACCTGGAGCGTCACATCCAGAACCTGCAGAGCGAGATGCTGGAGCTCCAGCAGGGGGCGTCCGTGATGCTGGCAGCCGACCGCAGGAAGGACTGTATGATCCAGCAGCTGGACCAGGTGACCTCCGTCATACCCCTGCCTCCCACAGTGTGGCGTCCTCCACCCACTAACACCTGCCGGTGTGCTCTGCTCCCACGTGGCTGAGAGGTGTGGCAGGTATCACACACTCGTCTGACCTGTCGGCTGTCTGGAGGTCTCTACGTTCGCAGCATCTCTCAGCTCCTAAAGTGAAACGCACTGGACAATCCCTTTAAGATAATTGGAGGAGCTTCCTCTCTTGTCAGTCCGCTTCATAAGGAAATCTGTGCTGGCAGAACAGTGAAGGAGAATTTCTTAGGTGACGGCGCCCTCCATATTACCTCTGCAGCATACGCCGATCAGCTGGTGTTTGATGGCCTGTCCTTGGGTTAGGTGGCCTCTGATCGGCTAGATACTGCTCCCTAGGGCGGCTGGATGTACACAGTATAGTGGCCGTTTCCAGTACTGCAGTTCTGCCCCGTTCACTTTCCTGTGATCTAAACTGCCTTACCCCAGAACGGCTACATGTGTGTGGAGCCGCAGTGTTCTGGCGTCTTACACCCTTTACATCCGGCCGGTTGTCAGACTCCTAATAATCTGACATTGATCACTTTTTCAAAGGATAGCTCATCGATATCCCAAGTTCTGCTTGATATCGTGTAGTCTCCACTCTGGCCCATGGAGGCATAGACCCCCTGCACCCCATATGATCCCTGAAAGTGTTAAGCTTTCTGTCCAGTCCAACAAGTGGGACGATGCATCCTGGCTCAGGTTTCTGAACGTGTACAAACCTTTGTGCCCTCAGACTCTGGCGCTGGTGGTCGGAGGTTGGAAGCAGCAGGAACATCAAAGGGAGGAGACGATGCGCAGACTCAGGCAGGAGAAGGAGGAGGCGGAACAGGCCCATACCAGGGACCAGGAGGTGAGAAATCACACGGCCACTAAAGTTAACAAAACGTGTCCGCTTCAATCACCCAGCAGGGAAACGAGGGTCAACACAGAACGTGACTTAAAAGGGCCATTTTTTTCCCCCCCATTGTTTGGAAACAAGTCCCCTTTTCTCCTGGTCGCTAAATCACTGCCAAGACAAGTGAAATTCAAGTCTGTGGCACCGAAGAAGATGGCCCAATGCCGACCTAATTGGAGTGGCAGATCCCAAATTCTCCGGGCCCACACTTTTTTTCCAGGGAAAATCTGGGTACCCATTCTTATGACCAGCGGAACCCCTCACTGACATAATGGTATACCCCATACGGTGGATACAATTAGACTGGAATGCCCCTTTAAGGGTTGGCTAAAAGAATTCTTAGCCACCCCCTTATCTGAGAGTAAGGGTCAAGGTGCCTTTTTTTCTGTTCAGTGCCAGTCACTTCCGATGTCCCTCACTCGACAGATCCTGGCCCAAGTGGAGCAGCGTCTGGCCGAGGCCATGGAGTCCTTGGGTCGGGAGCAGGTTGCCGCCAAGGAGCAGCAGACAGAACTGCAGAGACAGGTGAGCGTTGCGCTGCCATTGTGCGAGCTCAATACCTGCACTGGGCCTCTTCGCCTTTCTCATGTGATGATGTCTTCTACAGGTCGAGGAGCAGACGGCTCATGTTTCGCAGCTCCAGAAAGAGCGGAAAGCGGAGGAGGAAGCGAGAGAGCAGGAAAGGCGAGAGCTGGAGACTTTGCAGCAGCGAGCTCAGGAGCAGCAGAGATCCTGGGAGCAGCGGGAGCTGGAGCTGCAGGAGGAGTGCAGACAAGTTCAGGACAGAGGAACGAGGGAGCTGGAGAAGGAAAAGGTAACTGCACTGCAAAAAGGGCACAAATCCAGTTACCGCTTCCCCAGACCCAACAATAATCCTGTAAATATGCCCTGATCTAGGCTTTCCATCACACAGAAGTGCTGCGCTCTGTCCCCTGCTATTGCTCCCCATCACAACTTGATCGAAGAGCACCACTGGGTTGCTGTGGCAGCCATGGGGCTACTGAATGAGTTATGGCTGCCACGTTTATGGCTGCCCATGGGCTTCATAAGAGAGACATTTTGACTATAAAGTACAATGGAAAAGTATTACAGAAAATAGAACAAGATATTAATTGATCCATCACAGTTCAGGTCCAGTTCAGGTGCCACTCTGGCGTCTAAGAAATACAAATCAGATGTAAAAAAAAAAAAGTTAAACTAAATTTTGTATTCCCTCCCCCCTCTCTTAATAAATCCACAAACGTGAAATCTATCAAAATATAAAATGTATTAAATAAAATAAATATTTTACAATGAAAAGTGATTGAATGTCCCGAATAAAGCGAGCCCCGTACGGTGTGACGACATAACATTTCACAAGTTTTGGCCAGGGCTTTGGAGTCGGAGCCCATTTTCGTGGAGTCGGTGTCTTGGAAATTGAGGAGTCGGAGGTTTGGCTTACCGACTCCACAGCCCTGGTATGAGGGAGTCGTAGTCGTGGAGATGGTGTCATGGAAATTGAGGAGTTGGATTCAGTGGTTTTGCCTACCGAATCCACAGCATTGGTATGAGGGAGTCGTAGTCATGGAGTCGGTGTCATGGAAATTGAGGAGTTGGATTCTGAGGTTTGGCTTACCGGCTCCACAGCCCTGGTATTAGGGAGTCATGGAGTTGGAGATGGTGTCATGGAAATTGAGGAGTTGGAGTCGAAGATTTGGCTTACTGACTCCACAGTCCTGGTATGAGGGAGTCGTAGTCGTGGAGTTGGAGTTGGTGTCATGGAAATTGAGGAGTCCGAGTCGGAGGTTTGGCTTACCGACTCCACAGCCCTGGTTTTGGCCTCCGGAAGAAAGGGAGGAAAATAAATGAATGCAGGAAAATGAAAATTGGTTGCGGCGAGGAAGTTGGACTCATTGCAACTTGTCACTGAGATCTCTGTAGTGGACATCCGTGCCCTGCGGCCCTCACTAACCAGAATGATGGGGTAAGCGAGCTGCACAGCGCCCCTGTTTCTTCTGACCGGACGAGCTTTGAGATTCCTTGCTCGGCAGGCTTCCTATTCTATACACATAACACAATGGCAAGGAATCGTGTAATTTTGGGGATTGTCGCTGGTGGAACCGAGGTTGGTTCCTCTTCACCATATTTCCATCCATGATTCTTTCTCCTTTCTTCCTACAGGCTTTCTCTCAACAGGAGACCCAAAAGTCTCAGCAGTTACAGCTGGCACTCTCTGCCCAACATGGAGATGTCTTGCGTTTGGAGCGCGAGCTGCAAACCTCTCACAGAGAGAGAGATACTCTGCAGATGGAGCTCAACTTGGAGAAGGTAACGGCTACCTACAGTCTACCTCTCTATCATTCTTCCCTTTGGCTACATGACAAAAGCTTAAAGGTGGTTATTCCCGTGGGTATTATTGGATAGTGCTCGTAAATACAAGCTACTTTGCAGTTGACCGGCACTAATTTTTAACAGTTCTTGAGATATTGACTTTTTTTTTATTTTGTTTACCTCTCATTGCCTTGGAGACCGACCACCACTGCTAGACATCAGAACACACAGTGCTTACAGGCTCTTTTGCATTGAGCTTGTAAGCACTGTTTGGAAGCCGGTCAGGATCCCACTTATAAGCTAGACAGTAGAGTTGGTCATTCTCCTAGGATGGTCGGTCTCCTAACAAATGTAAAGTGTTTAGTATCTCAAAAACGGCTGCAAATGTTAATAAACAGTAAATTGTACATTTATTTGTATTTATCAGCACTATCCAAAAATAGCCAAATGTGAAGATGGGGGAAAAAAAAACACTTTAACCCCCTTACACCGAGGGTGGTTTGCACTTTAATGACAAGGTCAATTTTTACAAGTCTCACCACTATCACTTTATGAGGTATTAAGTCTGGAAGAGTAGTACAATTTCTTCGATATAACTTGTGTTTATTTGTGGAAAAAAAAAACGGAAATTTGGCGAAAATTTTGAACATTTTGCAATTTTCCAACTTTGAATTTTTATGCCCTTAAATCAAAGAAATATGTCACACAAAATACTTAATAAATAACATTTCCCACATGTCTACTTTACATCAGCACAATTTTGGAACCAAATTTTTTTTTTTTTGGGAAGTTATAAGGGTTAACAGTTGACCAGCGATTTCTCATTTTTACAACAATATTTACAAAACCATTTTTTTTAGGGACCACCTCACATTTGAAGTCACTTTGAGGGGTCTGTATGATAGAAGATACCCAAAAGTGACACCATTCTAAAAACTTCACCCTCAACGTGTTCAAAACCACATTCTAGAAGTTTATTAACCCTTCAGGTGCTTCACACGAATTAATGGAATGTGGAAAAAAAAAGGAACATTACCGTTTTTCACAAAAAATTTTACTTCAGATCCATTTTTTTTTTTAATTTTGACAAGAGTAACAGGAATAAATGGACCCCTAAAGTTATGTAATTTCTCCTGAGCATGTTGATACCCCATATAAGTACCGTATATACTCATGTATAAGCCGACCCGTGTATAAGCCGACCCACCCTAATTTTGCCACAAAAAACTGGGAAAACTTATTGACTCGCGTATAAGCCGGGTGTATAAGTTGCCGTCCTGCTCTGTGCTCCCCCATCCAGCTCTGTGCGCCCCCATTCTCCTCTGTGCTCCCCTCCTCCTGGTCCATTATCCTGTCCTGCTCGTGCTTTCCATCCTCCCCGTCCTGCTCTGTGCTCTCCCATCCAGCTCTGCACTCCCCCATTCTCCTCTGTGCCCACCCCCGTCCTGCTCCGTGCTCTCCGTCCTCTCCCCCGTTCTGTTCCGTGCTCTCCGTCCTCCCCCCCCGTCCTGCTCCGTGCTCTCCGTCCTCCCCCGTTCTGTTCCGTGCTCTCTGTCCTCCCCCCCGTCCTGCTCCGTGCTCTCTGTCCTCCCCCCCGTCCTGCTCCGTGCTCTCCGTCCTCCCCCAGTTCTGCTCCTTGCTCTCCGTCCTCCCCCAGTTCTGCTCCTTGCTCTCCGTCCTCCCCCAGTTCTGCTCCTTGCTCTCCGTCCTCCCCCGTTCTGCTCCATGCTCTCCGTCCTCCCCCCCGTCTTGCTCCGTGCTCTCCGTCCTCCCCCAGTTCTGCTCCTTGCTCTCCGTCCTCCCCCCGTTCTGCTCCATGCTCTCCGTCCTCCCCCCCCATCCTGCTCCATGGTCCTTGTCCTCCTCCATGCTCCCCCCATCCTCCTCCATCATACTCATCCTCCCCGTGCCATCGCTGAACGTCCCAGCCGGCAATCCTGCGTTCTCCCCGGCTTCCTGCAGCTCTCCAGCGCTGAGCGGTGACGTAATACCGCTCATTAAGGCCATGAATATGGAGGCCACGCCCATGGGAGTGGCGTCGCGTCCATATTACATGACCTTAATGAGCGGGTATTACGTCACCGCTCAGCGCTGGAGAGCTGCAGGATGCCAGGGAGAGCTGCAGGAAGCCGGGGAGAACGCAGGATTGCAGGGACGTTCAGCGATGGCACGGGGAGGGTGAGTATGATGTCCCAGCCACCGGCTCCTGCCCCCGCATCCCCTCCCCCGCTGGTTTCTGCCCTATGACTCATGTATAAGCCGAGGGGGCATTTTCAGCACAAAAAAAGGTGCTGAAAATCTCGGCTTATACATGAGTATATACGGTAAGAAAACCACTGCATGGCAGAGCTCGGAAGGGAAGGAGCGCCATTTGAAATTTTTGAATGCAAAATTTGCTGTAACAATTGGCCGACACCATGTCGCGTTTGGAGAGACCCTGATGTGCCTAAACAGTGATAATCCCCCACAAGTGACCCCGTTTTGGAAACGACCCCTCAGGGAACAGATCTAGATGTGTGATGAGTGCATTGAACCCTCAGGTGCTTCACAGAAGTTTATAACATTGAGGCATAAAAATTAAAAAAAAATCTAATTTTCCCCACAAATGTTTTTAGCACAAAATTTTGCATTTTCATAATGGTAACAGGAGAAATTGCTCCATATAGTTTTTAGTGCAATTTCTCCCGAGTACGCCGATACCCCATATGAGGGAGAAAACCACTGTTTGGATGCAGGGCATGGAAGGGAAGGAGCGCCATTTGACTGTAACATTTTTTGGAATCATTAGCGTAGTCATGTCCCATGCTGTATAAACTGTCAGCGCTGCACTGACAGGGAACGTTGCTGATCATGCTCTGCACTGATCAGCAAGTTTCCTAGCTCTGGTGACCGATGTTGTCATGACGACATCGGGTCACCATTGCAATGATCAGGACCCCGCATCACGCCACAGGGTCTCTGATCCAAAGGCAGAGGGCTGTCAGCCTCTGCAGCTCCCAGAATGCTGTGTTCCCGTTACATTGCAGCATTTCGGGGGTTAAAGTGCTGGGAGCAGTGCATGACCACTCCTGGCACTTATGCTGTGTGTCAGCTGTCAGAATCGGCTGACACCGGCGGCAGTCACCCACACACCACCGTGTGCGCCGGCTATCAAAATGACGTAATAATCCGTCCCTGATCAAATTAGCCAGGGCACAGGGACGGATTATTACTTCTGATGTCAGAGGTCAGAAGGGGTTAAGAACAACTACTTTGCCATTTCTCATAATAGGCACGAAACGAGTCAGAGAAAGTGCGGATTGAAAGCGAGCACAAAATGAGGCTGGAAGAGGTGATGACGAGAGATGGGTGCGATTCAGGAGAAAGCGCCAACACTTGTGCACTGTTCGGACCATCACAGGTAGGAGCTGAGGGGTATGAGCGTAACGGAACGGCTGCGTACACCTGAAATGCTGCGGCGCGGTCCATCCAGATTAATGGCCCAAAATCTGAATGGCGGCAGCAGTAAATGAGGCTGGAAGATGTGATGACTGAGAGACTGGGTGTGATTCAGGAAGAAAGCGCCCAACACTTGTGCACTGTTCGGGACCATCACAGGTAGTGAGCTGAGGGGCTATGAGCGTACGGACGGCTGCGTACACACGGGAAATGCTGCGGCGCGTCCATCCAGATTAATGGGCCCAAATCTGAATGGCAGCAGCAGTAAATGAGGCTGGAAGATGTGATGACTGAGAGACTGGGTGTGATTCAGGAAGAAAGCGCCCAACACTTGTGCACTGTTCGGGACCATCACAGGTAGTGAGCTGAGGGGCTATGAGCGTACGGACGGCTGCGTACACACGGGAAATGCTGCGGCGCGTCCATCCAGATTAATGGGCCCAAAGTCTGAATGGCAGCAGCAGTAAATGAGGCTCTGTTCTCACCATGAGTATTTGGGGCTCTTTTTCTGCTGAGTATTGTCATGGACCAAAATTTCACCTCATTAGATAAAAATTGCTGTTTTTTTTTCTTTTAATAATGCTTGTAAATCCGCACATGACCTTATCAATAAATTTTTATCAAAGAGAAGTTCATAGAATCATAGAATGGTAGAGTTGGAAGGGACCTCCTGGGCCTTCTGGTCCAACCCCCTGCGCAAAGCAGGATTCTCTAAATCATCCCAGACAGATGTCTATCCAGCCTCTGTTTGAAGACTTCCATTGAAGGAGAACTCACCACCTCTTGTGGCAGCCTGTTCCACTCATTGATCACCCTAACTGTCAAAAAGTTTTTTCTAATATCTAATCTGTGTCTCCTCCCATTCAGTTTCATCCCATTGCTTCTAGTCTTTCCTTGTGCAAATGAGAATAAAGATGATCCTTCTACAATGTGACAGCCCTTGAGATATTTGTAGACAGCTATTAAGTCTCCTCTCAGTCTTCTTTTTTGCAAGCTAAACATTCCCAAATCCTGCAACCGTTCCTCATAGGACATGGTTTGCAGACCGGTCACCATTCTGGTGGCTCTTCTCTGAACTTGCTCCAGTTTGTTGATGTCTTTTTTAAATGTGGTGCCCAAAACTGGACACAGTATTCCAGATGAGGTCTGACCAAAGAGGAGTAGAGGGCAATAATGACCTCACGTGATCTAGACTGTATGCTTCTGTTGATACATCCTAGAATTGCATTTGCCTTTTTTGCTGCTGCATCACACTGTTGACTCATGTTAAGTCTGTGATCAATTAGTATACCCAAGTCTTTTTCACATGTGCTGTTACTTAGCCCTATTCCTCCCATTTTGTATATGCTTTTTTCATTTTTATTGCCCAGATGTAGTACTTTGCATTTTTCCCTGTTAAAATCCATTCTGTTAGTTGCTGCCCACTGCTCCAGTTTATGTATGTAAGTTAAAACCTAATATGAAAAAGAGGCAAAAACCGGATATGGGGAAAAAAAAAGCCCACTGGAAAAAAAACCAAGTAACCTAAAATGACTAATAAGTACAGAAAAGCAGCATGAAAACCGCACCAAATATTCATAGTGGGAACTTAGCCCAAGACTTACCGCATCCTGAATGTTGTGTCCCAGGAAGCAGCTGCTGGATCTGACCTCCCAGCACGAGGCAGAACTGTGCCGCCAGATGTCCCAGTTCAAGGGCGAGTTACAGGAGCGAGAGCGACGCCATCGAGACCTCGTCGTGGACTTGGAGCTGAAGTGAGTCCATCACCTGCCATGGCTGACATGTCCTTGTGTCAGGAATCGTGGCCATCTGATCATCTGTGTCCCTCTCCGTTCTCTTAACCTCAATCTCCTTAACCCCTTCATGACTAGGTGCAGGGTTTTCAGCTGCAGATGGAAGGGAGGGAGACACAGGAATTCATTACTGATGGGTAGGCCGAGCCCCAGATCAGGATGACACCTCAGATCAAAAGAGTGCTGACTGGCTGGCCCCTCCAGCTCGGGCTCCTCCTACTCAGCTCCAGTCTAAGATTTGAGGTCCCAGAGGATGGTCGCTGCTAATGCAGCTCCTCAGAAGATTTTATTATTTTATATTCGGACAGGAGACTTGGATCACCAGTTGGTCTAGAGGTCTCAGGGGTACCAGCGCTGCTGTACCCCAACCTCTCCCTTGGCGGATCTGTATTTACTCAATAGTCCCTGCAGAATCCTTGCCGGCCCTGGGGGATGAGGAGAGCTTCCCTGGCGGGGACGCAAACCACACGTGCGGTCTCTGCGTTCCTCGCCCTGGGGGGAAGCATGGGCACAAGCGCCACAAATCCTGAGGGGTCCCTGTGGCGCTAAGCTGGTGAGTACTCCACACAAAATTTTATTATTAATGTGTGAGTGCTTTAGCGTCTGATGGCAGCGCTATTACATGTATATCAGTATGCTTCAGCGCTGCGGTGACAGCGCTATAACATGTTTATCAGTGTATTTCACCAGCCTCTCCCTTGGCGGATCTGTAACTACATAATGGTCCCTGCAGAATCTTGCCGGCCCTGGGGGATGAGGAGAGTTTCCCTGGCGGGGGCGCAAACCACACACTGGGGTCACTGCGCTTCCCGCCCTGGGGGGAAGCATGGGCATAGCGCCAGAAACCCCTGGGGGTCCCTGTGGCGTTTCGGCTGGTGAGTACTCCACATTTTGGTAAAATGTGTGTGAGTGTTTTAGCGACTGCTGCGGCAGCCGCTGTACATATATATGCCGGTGACTAGTTTTTTCTATGTCCGCAGGAGGATGCCTGCAGGACGAGGGAAAGGAGGGGAGTACGCGCTCTTTTTATTTTTTGAATTTCGCGCCGCTTCTGAGCGCGCGCTTTACTGCAGCCTCCATTTCCGGCTCCTCTACATGGAGCTCACGGAGGCAGAGCGCGGCGGCCATTGCTGATAAGCGCCGCAGGCTGAAAGCTCCCCGGATCGTTCTCCTCCCTCCCGGCAAGAATACGTGACCAGCTTGGTGAGTCGCTTCTAGCCCGCCGGGCAGAAGCTTAACCCCTTCACCTCCACAGCGCGGGCGCCGTCTGGGGCACTTCTGAGTGACAGATTGAGCTGTCCTGCGGCTGTTCTCGCATAAGGGGCTCGCACACTCTTTTAATATTAATAAAGAGGCTGTGGGGAGTCTGCGACATTAATGCTGCCACTATACGTTTCCGCTGACGATCCTGATGGCGTCGCATAATATTGCGATAGTTTGTGTGTCATTTTTAGTGTCGCTGGTGGCTGCCAATCTGGGCAATCGCATAGGCGATTAGCGATCTCCTTGACAACTTTGGCGGTCATTGCGTTATAAAAAACAGCGCAATTTTTTAGCGATCTTGTGGAACGTTTTCTGTTTAGTGTGGCATGGCTGTCCTGCAGCTGCGACCTTATAAGAGGCGCCTGAGATTCGCACACCCTTTTTCATTATCAAGGTTGTGGGGAGTCAGCTACTTTAACCCTTCTTAGGAGGTTAACTCTTAATGGGAGACAGCTGGGGTAGCTCTCGCTTTAGAGCTTTAACCCTTCAGCGTTTGTTTTTTATTTAAGTACTGCTCTGGTTACTGACAGGTTTATCCTGCCATATACTATGCAAGGGCATGTCAGAGACCCTCTCCCAGATCCGCTACGGATCAACCTCGCGTATCTGACACGCAGACCTCGACTCATGCACGGTCAGAGGTTCCAGTGGTGTCAAAATGGAGGCCTTCACTGGTTTCTATTGATGACCTTTTAGGTTATGGAGTGTCAACTAGATCCTCTCAAGGAAGCGACACAAATCGGTGCTTTCCTTCTCGCTTAGCGAAGAAGTCCGATCGGACAAGAAGGATCGGCAGGGACACTCTGCCTCTCTCAGGGGCCGTACTAAAATTTCTGTGGAAGCCATGTGGACGTTACATTTACCGGAGGAGGTAACTAGTCGTCCTGGTAAGTCGGCCCGGATGTTGCAAGGGTCGCATGGGTCGCGACGACCTTACAAACTGTATCCGTTTTTCTACGGAGTTATTTGTTAATTGGACCCTTCTCCTGAAGTGAATGTTCCTTCATTCCAGCTTAGCAAATCTTCCTGGTAAAAGGGAAGACGAGTCTGCAGGACACGCTGGACAGAAGAACGGAGATGGCAACAATTTCCATCTGTGTAGCCGTGGATCATAGATTCGGTATTAAGGATCTAGGTGTACTTGTTAAGTTCCCCTGAGCCGGTTGGACCGTCTAAGGACGGCGTGGCAAGTTTCCCTCTATCAAGGTAGATGGGCTTTTCTAGTTGAAGGATAATGCGTCACTGCTATCCAGGGCGCAATCCTCGGCAGTTACAGTCAGAAGAGCACTGTGACTTGGATGGAACGCAGTTTTCCAACAGGGTTTGCTATCTTTAGCTTAGAAAGTGGTCAGCTATTTGACTGACCTCATGGAGCTGATGCCAAGGCAAAGGCAAAAGAAGCAGCTTTACCTCAGCGCAGAGCTGTGACTTCTGCGTCTGGCAGGACTAGTGCCGATAGTTATCGGCAGTCCTTTTCGGTTCAAGGGATGATCTGACCAACCCTCTGGGGGTTTGTGTCGTCTCTCTCTTTTTTAAAAAAAAAAAAAAAAAAAAAAAAAAGAGAGAGGGGGAATTCTCAGAAATTCCGCATACTCTGGAAACAGAACTTCTGTTAAGGCAGAAGCTGGCAAAAAAAAAAAAAAAAAAAATCCGCTAGGGCGGACTGACTTCTGACATTCCGTCAGAGCCGAGCATGAAGTCGCTTCGCTCAGTTATGGCAGCCCTGTCGCAGAACGATCAATCGACATTCGCGACGCTTTTTGGCATGTTCCCGTCGGAAGACCTCACCAGCGCTTCCTTCGTCTTTTGCCATAGAATCAACCATTACCAGGTTGTGGCTCGACCATTCGGCTTGGCCTTAATGCCCAGAATTTTTACAACGATTCTGACGCCTAAATCTCATGGCAATTCTTCGAAGACGGGGACTTACGATTCGTCATTATTTGGACGGCCTTTTTGGTTGTGGCCTCAAAGGAGAAGTCGTCTCTGGAATCGTCGCAGGCAATCCTGTTTTTGAGGATGCATTTCGACACGGTACGGGTGGTGTTGTCCCTACCTCCAGACAAGCAGACATGTCTGCTCCAGCATGTACAGACTATGAAGTCTGCGACAGCAGTGTCCCTTCGGAAGGTATGCGCCTTCTGGGTTTGACGGTGGCGTCCATGAGGTTTTTTCCGTTTGTCCAATTTCATTCCAGAGCTTTCCATAGGCTCATTCTGAGTCGTTGAGATCAATCGCAAGGTTCGCTGGATTGCAGCGTCACCATCTTTCACAGGGTGCGAGAATCCCGAGGATGGTGGTTATGTCCAGGAGCGTTATCCCTGGGAAAGCCTTTCCTCCCTCCGAAGACCTTTGCCTCCAGCATTGGACGGTCCTTTTGAGCGGTCTGCCGGTCCGAGTGCAGACAGACAATGCGACGGCTGTCGCGTTTATCAATCACCAAGGCGGGACAAGGAGTTCCAGACTCATGGTGGAGGTGTGTCCCGAATTCTGATTTGGGCCGAGGGCAGTTTACCAGCCATTTCGGCGATTCACATTCCAGGGGTTCAGAATATTACAGTGGACTTTCTCAGTCGCAGGAAGATGGATCCCGGGGAATGGAGCCTCCACCCGGAAGTTTTTTGCACTACTGTGCTCCCGTTGGGGGACTCCCCAAGTGGTTTGATGGCATCCAGGTCCAATGCCAAGTTACCGACGTTCATGTCCAGGTACAAGGACCCGAAGGCTGTGGCGGTGGATGCTCTAGTGGCTCAGTGGGATCAGTTCGAGCTGATCTATGTATTCCCGCCGATATCCTTACTTCCTCTAGTACTGCGTCGGATCAGACTAGAGAGAATTTCAGCTATTTTGATAGCTCCAGATTGGCCAAGGAGGGTGTGGTTCTCGACAATAATGTCGCGGTTGGCGGCACCTCCTTTTCCGCTTCCCCTTCAACCGGACTTGTTGACTCAGGGGCCCGTTTGTCATCCGGACTTGATGTCTCTGTGTTTGACGGCGTGGCTCTTGAGACCGAAATTTTAACCCGTAGAGGTTTTTCAGCCGAGGTCATTGCTACTCTTCGTGCTGCGAGAAGTCCGGCTACTACTAGGATTTACCACAAAACTTGGGAAACCTTCTTTTCGTGGTGTTTGGGGTCCTCTCGGAACCCGAGAAAATTTTCCATTCCCAATCTGTTGGCTTTTCTGCAGCATGGGCTAGACAAGGGTTTGGCAGTTAGCACCCTGAAAGGTCAGATTTCTGCTCTGTCCTTATTGTTCCGGAGAACCATTGCTTCGAATAGGGACGTGCTCTCCTTTTTTCCGCGGTATAGCTCGTAAGTTTCCGCCGCGGAAGGCACCCGTGTCTCCTTGGCGGCTCAACCTTGTTTTGGAAGCTTTTCAGCATAAACCTTTTGAGCCTATGGGTTCTGCTAGCTTTTCTTTGCTTTCTTGGAAGGTGGCCTTCCTTGTAGCAGTCACCTCTTTGAGGAGAGTTTCTGAGTTGGCAGCTCTTTCTTGTTCGCCTCCTTTTCTGGGGTTTTTTCCGGATTGTGTAGTGCTTCGCACACGGGGTAATTTTTCTTACCTAAAGTGGTGTCACATTTTCATGTTAACCAGGATATTGTGTTGCCCTCATTCTGTCCGGATCCGAAGAATGCGAAAGAGCGAGCTTTGCACACATTAGATTTAGTGCGGGCCTTGAAGTTTTATCTATCTATTACTCAAGGTTTTCGTAAGACGGACTCCCTATTTATGGTTCCAGCTGGTCTTCGATGTGGTCAACGAGCTTCCAAGGATTCCATAGCTCGTTGGATCCGGTCAGCTTTATTGGAAGCTTACCGCCTTCAGGGTGAATTTTGCCTGATTAAGTTTCGAGCCCATTACACGAGAGCTGTGGCTTCATCGTGGGTTTTTCATCAAGGTGCTTCGGCAGTGCAGCTCTGCCGGGCGGCAACTTGGCACTCTGTCCACACGTTTACAAAGTTTTATAAAGTGGACGTCAGTGCTTCCGCTGATGCAGCCCTCGGACGTAGGGTCCTACAGGCAGCTGTAGTTTAAAGTTCTAGATGAACTTGTGTTTAGCGCTGTTTGCGCATTTTTTCTGTTAAGGTTGTTGGGTTTCTGCCTTTTGTTGGTTTTTTCCCACCCTTATTTTTGAACTGCTTTGGGACGTCCCATCAGTAATGAATTCCTGTGTCTCCCTCCCTTCCATCTGCAGCTGAAACACGGATTTTGGTAAGAACTTACCTGTAAAATCCTTTTCAGCGAAGGAAGGGAGGGAGACACAGCACCCTCCCAAGGCAGAAGTGTGTTGATGTTTTCAGATGCAGCGCGACCCTTATCTGATAGCGATTATCTGGGCTGAGGTCAGCGCGCTAAGGCTCTGTTCCAGCATCGCCAGCTCATCGCAGTAGTCAGGTTCCGTGAGTAGTACCTGGAACTCTGTGGTTTTTGGCTTTCTTTGCATGCATAACCTGTATCCTTGTGTTTTTTTCTCTGAAGTTCCTTCAGAAGGGGTTATGTTGCTCCGCTGGTGATCTTGGTTCTTTCCTAAAAGCTTTGGTACGACTGGAGCTGAGTAGGAGGAGCCCGAGCTGGAGGGGCCAGCCAGTCAGCACTCTTTTGATCTGAGGTGACATCCTGATCTGGGGCTCCGCCTACCCATCAGTAATGAATTCCTGTGTCTCCCTCCCTTCCTTCGCTGAAAAGGATTTTACAGGTAAGTTCTTACCAAAATCCGTGTTTTTTGTTTGCTCTTCTCCTTCTTTCACGCTTTTTTTTTTTTTTCTCGTTCCCTTAATGAGTTCTGGGTTTTTGTTGATTTTTGGATTTTATTTTTACTGGGTTCACTGTGCAGTAAAAAGTGATCCAGCAACGGGATTTTCCAGGTCAGTAAGATTATGCCGATACCAATCTTGTAAAGTTCTTTTTTTTTTTTTTTTATTTATTATTTTAAAGGTAAAAAAAAAAAAAAGATAAAAAATGTAGCTTAGTTGTATGCCTTTATTAAATGTTTCCGTCTGACGCCGTGTGAGTTTTTTTTTCTTTTGCTGTGATCCAATGTGATGTTTTTATCGAGACCATTTTTGGGTAAGTACTACACTGCCTCAATTAAGGAGATACAAAAAACGACTTTCGATATGTTTTTTTTTTAACTAGAGAAAAAGGAGGATTTGGGCTTTTTCATTTTTCTTATATTTATTTTTTTTTTAGTCTATTTCTGGCCGCAGAATGAGCTAGCGAAGAATTCATCAGCGAGTTTGTTCTAACTGGAGAGTCTGTAACTCCTTTTATTTGTCTTTTTTTATGAGCTCCTCTCAGTGCAGCAAAACAGAGCCTGTAAATACACTGCTCAAAAAAAATAAAGGGAACACTCAAATAACACATCCTAGATCTAAATGAATGAAATATTCTCATTGAATACTTTGTTCTGTACAAAGTTGAATGTGCTGACAACCAAATCACACAAAAATCATCAATGGAAATCAAATTTTTGAACCAATGGAGGCCTGAATTTGGAGAGACCCCCAAAATGAAAGTGTAAACAAGTCAAAATGATGCTCAGTATTGTGTGTGGCCTCCATGTGCCTGTATGACCTCCCTACAACGCCTGGGCATGCACCTGATGAGGCGGCAGATGGTCTCCTGAGAGATCTCCCAGACCTGGACTAAAGAATCCGCCAACTCCTGGACAGTCTGTGGTGCAACGTGACGTTGGTGGATGGAGCGAGACATGATGTCCCAGATGTGCTCAATCGGATTCAGGTCTGGGGAACGGGCAGGCCAGTCCATAGCTTCAATGCCTTCCTCTTGCAGGAACTGCTGACACACTCCAGCCACATGAGGTCTGGCATTGTCCTGCATTAGGAGGAACCCAGGGTCAACCGCACCAGCATATGGTCTCACAAGGGGTCTGAGGATCTCATCTCGGTACCTAATGGCAGTCAGGATACCTCTGGCGAGCACATGGAGGGCTGTGCGGCCATCCAAAGAAATGCCACCCCACACCATTACTGACCCACTGCCAAACCGGTCATGCTGAAGGATGTTGCAAGCAGCAGATCGCTCTCCACGGCGTCTCCAGACTCTGTTACGTCTGTCATATGTGCTGAGTGTGAACCTGCTGCCTGCAAATTCCTTCAGCATGACCAGTTTGGCAGTGTTCAGTAATGGTGTGGGGTGGCATTTCTTTGGAGGGCCACACAGCCCTCGATGTGCTCGCCAGAGGTAGCTTGACTGCCATTAGGTACCGAGATGAGATCCTCAGACCCTTGTGAGACCATATGCTGGTGCGGTTGGCACTAGATTCCTCCTAATGCAGGACAATGCCAGACCTCATGTGGTTGGAATGTGTCAGCAGTTCCTGCAAGATGAAGGCATTGAAGCTATGGACTGGCCCGCCCTTTCCCCAGACCTGAATCCGATTGAGCACATCTGGGACAGCATGTCTCGCTCCATCCACCAATGTCACGTTGCGCCACAGACTGTCCTGGAGGTGACGGATGCTTTAGTCCAGGTCTGGGAGGAGATCCCTCAGGGAGAACATTTGCAACCTCATCAGGAGATGCCCAGGCGTTATAGGGAGGTCATACAGGCACATGGAGGCCACACACACTACTGAGCATCATTTTGACTTGTTTCCACTTTCATTTTGGGGGTCTCTCCAAATCCAGGCCTCCATTGGTTCAAAAATTTGATTTCCATTGATGATTTTTGTGTGATTATGTTGACAGCACATTCAACTTTGTACAGAACAAAGTATTCAATGAGAAGATTTCAGTCATTTAGATCTAGGATGTGGTATTTGTTCCCTTTATTTTTTTGAGCAGTGTGTATATTGTCCCATTGTAAAGTCCTCTCCTCTTTCCCTTTTGCAGGCTGTCTCGCTCAGAGGAACACTGCCAAGAACTGTCTCGGTCCCTTCGGCGGCTGGAGAGCGAGAGAGCAGACATGTTGTCGCAGCTTCAGGCCGTTATGAAGAGTCACTGGAGTCAGACCTTACGAGTCCTGGCTGCCAAGGTCTGAGCCCGACGTGTGATCAGCTGGTTACCATTCTGACCCCTCATCTGAAGTACTCTGTGCTGCTCTTCCCTCCATTGTGATGTGGAAATATTTTATGCCCCAACACAATATTTGAAGCCATAACCCTCTATTTTTCATCATCCACGTAGGTTCCTTCTGAGAGCTCCACCATTGCCGGACTCCCCCAGCAGACCGAGACCTCTGACCAGTGGACGTCCCAGCTACCGAGAGACGGCGTCTATGAAGAGGAAACCAGTGTCCCTGCGAGACCAGGAATAGTCGAGGCTGACAACCTTACGGGGATCGGCAATCTGCTTCTGAAAGACAGTACTGCCTCAAGGAAAGAGACTGATGGACATGTTCAGAGGGGCGGAAGCCCATCTTCAGAGGATAGTCATGGAGGCAGACAAGCTGGCGGCAGATATATTACAGACAGCAGCGGCTCCGACTTAATTCACTTCAGTCGAATTATGGATGACAAAAGCCAAAGCTTCATCAAGCCAAGTTCTGTAAGTGGAAGAGTTCTGGGAGTTGGAGCACATGTGGGTAACCATACTGGACTGAGCATTACCCAGTCAGGCGGCCATATTGGGCATTTAGGCAACGCTCCAGGAACACCAGGTACAACTAGTCTGTTTAGGACCAAGGACCTCCACACACTTCAGGACATTCTGGCCAGTGACAAAATAGGTAAATATATTGCTGGCCAGTCGGTGGAGGATGAAAGACAACATTTCACCTACCCAGAGATGACCAGCTTCAGTGAGCAAAGCAAGAATACCAGCAATAAAGCGGTCACAGGAAGCGTGATTCTTACACAGAGAGATGGCAGTAGCCGTCTAGTACATGACATCCATCAGTCATTGACACAAGAGAACCAACATATCCCATCTTCAGAAAAAAAAACATTCAGCCACTATAAAAGCTCGGGAGCTTATTCTTTTACTACTAATCATAACCAGCCTCAAAGTACTATACAGATCCATCACCACGCCAAAGAAGACTCTGCCCCCACCACCGCTGGGGTCAGTAACCATCAGAGGGAAGCTAGTAACCCCGCTGTTCACCCCAGCCTAGATCAGGCTCCGATAACTGTTCCTAATCTCAGTCCTATATCCAAGATGACTGTCCAAGGAAACGGTCGCGAGATTAGTATCCCTTCTGCTTATCGAGAGCGCCAAGATAGTAGTCACCAGCCAAGTCACAGAGTCTGTGACCCAGAGGAAAGCTTCTACCCAATGCAGATGGAGGAACTGAGCCACAGCTTCAGTAGCTATCGTGGATTTTATCCTCTGGAGCCTCACCCGGATGGCACAATGACTACAACCGGTGAGTATGATCTCCAGGCATGGGGAGGCGGGAGGTTAGTGATGTCATTGCCTTGGCTATGGATAGGTTACGTTCTTTGTAATGTCATTAGTCTCACAGGAGTGGATAGGCTACTTTGTCTGTGATATCATCGGTCTCCCATGAAGGATTTCAGGTGACATTCAGTGGTTTGTGGAGACCTATTGATTGGTGAAGTTTTTTGTCGGGATTGTGCTTCCCTTTTTCTCCCTATACGATACAGAGTATTGCGCACGCTTGTCCAGTAGACTTTACATACGTCCCCTTGGATCCTGCAAACAAGTTATTTTGATGGGACATTACTTTAGATTTTTTTCTAAATGTAATTATTTATCAAACGTAATCATATAATAGGGTTAACCCTTCATGCCACAGCGATTTGTTTTTTTTTCTGATCAGCTGATGTTTTTGATACAATTCTGGGTTGCATAAAATGTTTTTATAGTTCTTTTATCTTTTTTTTTGTGTGAATTGTATGTTTTTTTTATTCAGTAATATAATATAATTGTTGAAGGTCCTCTTGGCTGAGTTGGGCCCCCATGGTTGCCATCTCAACAGGCTTTCGGCTATTGTGACAGCCTATCAGCGTCCCAAGATCGCATCACGGTGGGCTGTGGGGAGCCAATGCACGCATGCATTGGCAATAGTGACATTAAATACTGCTTCCAATCAGTAACATTTAAAGGTGCAGTTATCAGATCCAGCACCGGTTGCTTCTGTTAATAGAGATTGGCAGGACACCTGAATGTTCGAGTCCGGTGGGTTCTGGTACCAGAACAGTACCTGGACCGGAACCCCATTCACTTGAATGGGGGCCTAAACATCAAGTGTTTGCCACGCTGTCATGTGCATGGCAGCGCAGCAAACACCGCTTCTGATCGGCGGTAAAATCACCGCTAGTCAGACAGCTGTGATTCCCACACTGTTAAAAGACAGCGTGAGCGTGCAGCTGTGACCGGAGGTATGAAGTTTACTTCTGGTCAGTGGTGTCAGCTGATGGGACTACTGCTCCCATTAGCCGATGCCTGCTACCGCTAATAACAGTGAGAGAAGGAACGGCTGATGGGAGTATTCATCTCTCGGTGCCTGCGCTGTAAATAAATAATAAAGGAAATTAACAGCATGGGTTCTCCTGTATTTTTGTTAACCAGCCAGGCAAAACTCACAGCTGGGAGCTGCAAAGCTCAGCTGTCAGCTTCAGCAATGCTGGTTATTAAGAATAGAGGGGTCCACCGCTTTTTTATTTTTTTTTTAATTATTTAAATAAATAATTAAAAAAAACAGCGTAGGAACCCACCCATTTTTGACAACCAGCCTTGCTAAAGCAAACAGCACGGGCTAGTATTCTCAGGCTGGTAAGGGGCCATTGATATATAGCAGATGACTAGAAAAGGCGCATCTATTAAATGTGCCAATTCTGGAGCTTTGCCCTGCTCTTCCCACTTCCCCTGTAGTGGTGGCAAGTGGGGTTCATATTTGTGAGGTTGATGTCACCTTTGTATTGTCAGGTGACATGAAGACCCCACGGATTACTAATGGAGAGGTGTCTGTAAGACACCCAGGGCCGGCTCCAGGTTTTTATGGGCCCCGGGCGAAAGAGTCTCAGTGGGCCCCTTTAACACAGACCACGATTCATGATGCACAGATACTGCAGAGAAATATAGGTATAGTACAATGCCAAATACTTCACTTCTTCCATTACATGATGATATCTATTGTACAATAGCTCAAAAACCGCCAAATCCTCACAGCGCACAGTACAGACTGGACAGTACAGTCCATACAATATTATGGGCACCACATAGTCTCCCCCTCATCACCCATATAATACCCCATGCAGGATTTCACCCCCCCCATTCCCCATATAATGCTCCATACAGGATACTGGACCCAATATAATGCTCCATACAGAATACTGGACCCAATATAATGCTCTATACAAAATATGGAGCTCTCCTCTGCGCTGTGCTGCGTTCTGCACTGTTACGGCTCAGGAAAGGGCGCCGTGGAAGAACTCCCATCATCATCATTGCCTGCCCATTATCATCATCATTGCCTGCCCATTATCATCATCGCCTCCCCATCATCATCATTGCCTGCCCATCATCATCAATGCCTGCCCATCATCATCATTGCCTCCCCATCATCATCATTGCCTCCCCATCATCATCATCGCCTCCCCATCATCATCATCGCCTCCCCATCATCATCATCGCCTCCCTCATCATATCGCCTCCATTCATCTTGCCTGCCCACATCATCAATGCCTGCCCATCATCATCATTGCCTGCCCATTATCATCATTGTCTCCCCATCATCATCATTGCCTCCCATCACCATCATCGCCTCCCCATCATCATCACTGCCTGCCCATCATCATCAATGCCTGCCCATAATCATCATTGCTTCCCCATCAATATCATTGCCTGCCCATCATCATCAATATAAACGAAAATACCCCATGGTGGCATACAAGTAGTGCCACAAATCGAAAGCAAAAGCCATATAGAGACAGACAGCACCCGCTCCAAAGCAACATGTACACCAGGAGAAAAGGAAGCAAATGGGTGACAAGAAATGAAATAGTTTTAAATATATTTTATTAGGAAAAGTCAAATAAACAGTAACATGCAAACGAATAGTAAAATGACTCAAAGCAGAAATACCTAAGGCTCCACAGGGCATCTACTCTCCTCACAGAATCCCCATTCCATGTGGTAAGGAAAGAGGAACCATCATGTCCTAAGATTACCAGTGTGTGATAAAGACATGGGAAAAGTAGGCAAGTGTCCCTTTACAAGAATCATCGCCAGTGCGATGGCCAGTATCTATATAGAGATTCAAGATGAACCCATAGGTAAAAAGGGCGCTTACCAATATATAAAGTCCAGAGAGGAGAGAGATGTCCTGGGCCGGCAGTGTGGACCCCCGACGCGCGTTTCGTGTGCGTCACAGCACACTTCCTCAAGGGGAATGCATAGATAGTCCATAGAAGGACCTTTAAAAGAACATGTGATCAAATCACATGATCGATGTTAGCCAATGGCAATGCGCATAATGGCGCATGCGCAAAGCGAGTCGCAGGTCCTTGTAACATGTGTGAGAGGCGTCAGGACGCCAGTGCGCACGCGCCGAGAGGCGCGCTTACACAAAGCGTCCTATGTGACGCCCACCACATGCCAGGAGCCGCGGCAGGCCATAGCGCATGCTCGCTGCACATAACATGCCACAGTATATATCAGGTGCAGTAATAAAATGTGGCAAAACACCCGATAGTACAAGAATGGAGTCATAACATAGATCATGGTGATGCATAGGAGACATATCAATTCCAGGCGAATGAATTAGCAGAAATATACAATTCAGGAGAAATAGATACATCTTGAAATAGTGCATCATCGATTTGGAAACAATCTCCTAAGGTTGTAGAGTATAAGAGTCAATGTTGTAAGGTCCAACTAGATAGGAAAAATACAAATAGGAAATAATAAATAGTACCAACAGAAAAAACAAAACAAAATAAAGACAATACATTTTAAAAAAATATTTATAATAAAACCACACATACCAAAAGGGTATCAAGGGTTGAACATCCGAAAAAGCAGGGACATGTAAAATGTCACCATAAATCATTAAAAATAACATAAGTTATTATGGATGACATATATAAATACACTCATAGAAATGGTGAAAAAGACAGAGACTCATTAAGGCCCCGGGGGGTCATTGTGTCCAAAGTAACGATCCATCTGGCTTCGACTTGAGCGAGCCTTTTTTGTAATCACCCCCCTGATACCTAAATGTATCACATCGATTCCTCTAACTTTAAAGATGAGGGTTCGCAATCATGATGGTAAAAATAATGACGGGGATAGTTTTTAAATTTTCCGGGTCGGTCGCCGTCTTGGCCGCGCAAATGTCCCGCACATGCTCCCTAATCCTTATCCTCAGTTCCCTTGAAGTAAGGCCAATATATATTTTTGAACAGCCACAAGTGGCATAATAAATGACATTCGATGTGTTACATGAAATGCGATGTCTGATATTGAACGTTTTCATGCCATCTGAGGATTGGAAAGTTGAGCAGCGCAGGACATTTGCGCAGGCAAGACAGCGACCGCACGGTACCATACCTGGAATGGGGCCACGAGATCCGAAAGGATGGATAATGCTGGGCACATAATGACTTTGAACGAGGAGGTCACGTAGATTATTAGACCTTCTCGCAGTCATAGATGGCAACTCGTCACTTGATAGACCCAATCGAGATTCGGCACGAAGAACAGACCAATGTTTATTTAAGATGAATCTCATCTCCTCCCATGCATGATTGTAAGTTAAATAAATCTTAACGGCCCCTTATCTCTGGGTGTCATTTCCTTCTTCCTAGGACACAATAGAGTGTCACGTAGCCCTCTCTTGTAGCCCGTTTGATACACCTATTTGAATATCCTCGATTTTGAAACCGTGCTGTTAAATCTGAGGCCTGTGCCTCAAATCTGATGTCTGAGGAGCAGATCCGCCTCGCCCGCCATCTTAAATAAACATTGGTCTGTTCTTCGTGCCGAATCTCGATTGGGTCTATCAAGTGACGAGTTGCCATCTATGACTGCGAGAAGGTCTAATAATCTACGTTACCTCCTCGTTCAAAGTCATTATGTGCCCAGCATTAGCCATCCTTTCGGATCTCGTGGCCCCATTCCAGGTACGGTCCCGTGCGGTCGCTGTCTTGCCTGCGCAAATGTCCTGCGCTGCTCAACTTTCCAATCCTCAGATGGCATGAAAACGTTCAATATCAGACATCGCATTTCATGTAACACATCGAATGTCATTTATTAGGCCACTTGTGGCTGTTCAAAAATATATATTGGCCTTACTTCAAGGGAACTGAGGATAAGGATTAGGGAGCATGTGCGGGACATTTGCGCGGCCAAGACGGCGACCGACCCGGAAAATTTAAAAACTATCCCCCGTCATTATTTTTACCATCATGATTGCGAACCCTCATCTTTTAAAGTTAGAGGAATCGATGTGATACATTTAGGTATCAGGGGGGGTGATTACAAAAAAAGGCTCGCTCAAGTCGAAGCCAGATGGATCGTTACTTTGGACACAATGACCCCCCGGGGCCTTAATGAGTCTCTGTCTTTTTCACCATTTCTATGAGTGTATTTATATATGTCATCCATAACAACACAACAATAACAATCTTTATTTTTATATAGCGCTAACATATTCCGCAGCGCTTTACAGTTTTGCACACATTATCGTCGCTGTCCCTGATGGGGCTCACAATCTAGATTCCCTATCTGTATGTTTTTGGAGTGTGGGAGGAAACCGGAGTACCCGGAGGAAACCCACGCAAACACGGGGAGAACATACAAACTCCTTGCAACTTATGTTATTTTTAATGATTTATGGTGACATTTTACATGTCCCTGCTTTTTTGGACGTTCAACCCTTGATACCCTTTTGGTATGTGTGGTTTTATTTATAAATATTTTTTTAAAATGTATTGTCTTTATTTTGTTTTGTTTTTTCTGTTGGTACTATTTATTATTTCTTATTTGTATTTTTCCTATCTAGTTGGACCTTACAACATTGACTCTTATACTCTACAACCTTAGGCCTCTTTCACACATCCGGCGGGCGCCTGGCGGCGCCCCCGGCATTTTACCGCAGCGCCGCATGTGAAAAGCTTTCACACTTCCGGCGCCCAAAATGCGTTTTTTTGCCGGATGATTTCTGATGCTTGGAGAGATAAGAAACCATCCGGCAAAAAAAAAAAAACGTTACATGCAGCGTTTTTTCCGGACGCCGCAATGTACATTTGCGCCGCATCCGGACAAAACCGCATGCAACGCATTGACATGCGGCGCCATGCGGCGCTAATGCATGTCAATGCGAAAAAAGCCGCATGCGGCGCATCAGATTTTCAGATGCGGCGCTGCGGGAAAATGCCTTGGGCGCCGCAAGGCGCCCGCCGGATGTGTGAAGCCAGCCTTAGGAGATTGTTTCCAAATCGATGATGCACTATTTCAAGATGTATCTATTTCTCCTGAATTGTATATTTCTGCTAATTCATTCGCCTGAAATTGATATGTCTCCTATGCATCACCATGATCTATGTTATGACTCCATTCTTGTACTATCGGGTGTTTTGCCACATTTTATTACTGCACCTGATATATACTGTGGCATGTTATGTGCAGCGCGCATGCGCTATGGCCTGCCACGGCTCCTGGCATGTGGTGGGCGTCACATAGGACGCTTTGTGTAAGCGCGCCTCTCGGCGCGTGCGCACTGGCGTCCTGACGCCTCTCACACATGTTACAAGGACCTGCGACTCGCTTTGCGCATGCGCCATTATGCGCATTGCCATTGGCTAACATCGATCATGTGATTTGATCACATGTTCTTTTAAAGGTCCTTCTATGGACTATCTATGCATTCTCCTTGAGGAAGTGTGCTGTGACGCACACAAAACGCGCGTCGGGGGTCCACACTGCCGGCCCAGGACATCTCTCTCCTCTCTGGACTTTATATATTGGTAAGCGCCCTTTTTACCTATGGGTTCATCTTGAATCTCTATATAGATACTGGCCATCGCACTGGCGATGATTCTTGTAAAGGGACACTTGCCTACTTTTCCCATGTCTTTATCACACACTGGTAATCTTAGGACATGATGGTTCCTCTTTCCTTACCACATGGAATGGGGATTCTGTGAGGAGAGTAGATGCCCTGTGGAGCCTTAGGTATTTCTGCTTTGAGTCATTTTACTATTCGTTTGCATGTTACTGTTTATTTGACTTTTGTACTTTTCCTAATAAAATATATTTAAAACTATTTCATTTCTTGTCACCCATCATCATCAATGCACTGCCATAATCATCACTGCCTGCCCATCAATATCACTGCCTGCCCATCAATATCACTGCCTGCCCATCAATATCACTGCCTGCCCATCAATATCACTGCCTGCCGATCATCATCACTGCCTGCCCATCATCATCACTGCCTGCCCATCATCATCAATGCCTGCCCATAATCATCATTGCCTCCCATCAATATCATTGCATGCCCATCATCATCAATGCCTGCCCATCATCATCAATCATCATTGCCTCCCCATCATCATCATCACTGCCCTCCCCCACCACCATCACACATACAGCAGACACACACACACACACACACAAAGCACCGCACTACATACACACACACTGATACACACACAAACATCTCACCTGTCCGGCGCCCGCGCGCTCACTGCCACAGCCGGCCGCTGAATGATGACGTCATTCAGCGGCGCTTCTGTGAGAAGAAGCACCGGCGTCCTGCAGGCGCCCCCTGGAGCCCGGAGCTGCGGCAGCGGAGGCACGGGGAGAGGTGAGTATTGCGCCGGCTGCTGCCGGGGCCCTGAGCAGGGGGGGGGGGGGCCCAGTGGCGGCGCTGACACCGCTAACGGGCGCCGGGGTGCCAGACGGCGAGTGGGCCCCCTGCCTGCTCAGGGCCCCGGCACTTGCCCGGGTATGCCGGGTGCTGACGTCGGCCCTGAAGACACCCATCCATTACTAATCCTTTAGTTGTATGGTAAGTAAAGACACGGCCAGAATAGTCATTTATTTGAAATAAAACAAAACACTTTTATTAATTAAAAAATAACGAACACAATTATACTCACCTAACGCCTATTCCACCGAAGCCTTCTTTCTCCTGTAATAAAGCAAAAAAATAAAAAAACAATAATATCCTTCATCTGACGATCGTTCTGTCTCATGCCTTAATCCATGTCTGGGGAATAAACAGAATTCAACCTTGACTGTGCCAAAATGCGACCGTCCATTCTGAGAAGCACTGGTGAATGAGCTGCTGTGAGGTTACTGCTGGTCACAGAGGCTGCATTACCAACCTGGTTGAACTGTGGTGACCTTGGTGAGATCTCCGCAAGCACCTTGAGAAAGTTCTCTGTGCAGAGGCGAGTTCATCGGGAGAATTTCACTGCGGTGACTTTGAACTTTGGTGATCACAGCTGCGCGCTCACTGAACCGCGGCTGTCTGACTGGCAGTGATGATTTTACTGCCGATCACAAGTGGTGTATGTCACACTGTCATGCACATGACTGTGCGACAAACACCCGGTGTTCGGGGGAGGGCTGAACCTGAACAGTAACACTGACTTCCTGGTGAAGTTCGTGTTCGGTACGAACGTTGAACTTTACTGTTCGAGTTTGCCTATCTCTAGCTGTTATACAGCCTTCATCTGCCTGGTATGGGACGGTTAGCTCCTCCTGAGCCCGTTCCATACATGAGAACCTTTTATAGGGCGTTCTATTTGATCTTGCATTCGGAACGTATGATGCCATATGGATGCCATGCTGTGATTACACTTTTAATTTTATGTTTGTGGCCGTGCAAAGGGAACTGAACATTGTTGCATATTTAGAACACAAATTACAGCACGTGAGTTTCCAGGAGTGTGTCACACAGTGTGAGGAGATTAACGCTGTCCAAAGTAGAGACCACGTTAAACATTGCTGTCCTGAGATACAACACCACAATAACCTTCATACAAGGGTTTTCGTGTTGTGCTAAAGATGCGCTTCCTGCCTCATGATTCGTTAGGGCTGCTGCTCTCTCTCTCCCACCTGAAGTCTGAGGTTGTCTGAGACACGCCTCATGATTCGTTAAGGCTACTGCTCTCCCTCCCACCTGGAGTCTGAGGTTGTCTGAGACACGCCTCCTGCATCATGATACCTTAGGGCTGCTGCTCTCTCCCTCCCACCTGGAGTCCGAGGTTGTCTGAGACACGCCTCCTGATTCGTTAGGGCTGCTGCTCTCCCTCCCACCTGGAGTCTGAGGTTGTCTGAGACACGCTCCTCTGCCTCAAGATTCGTTAAGGCTGCTGCTCTCTCCCTCCCACCTGAAGTCTGAGGTTGTCTGAGACACGCCTCCTGCCTCATGATTCGTTAGGGCTGCTGCTCTCTCCCTCCCACCTGGAGTCCGAGATTGCCTGAGACACGCCTCATGATTCGTTAGGGCTGCTGCTCTCTCCCTCCCACCTGAAGTCTGAGGTTGTCTGAGACACGCCTCCTGCCTCATGATTCGTTAGCGCTGCTGCTCCCTCTCTCCCACCTGAAGTCTGAGGTTGTCTGAGACACGCCTCCTGCCTCATGATTCGTTAGGGCTGCTGCTCTCTCCCTCCCACCTGGAGTCCGAGATTGCCTGAGACACGCCTCATGATTCGTTAGGGCTGCTGCTCTCTCCCTCCCACCTGAAGTCTGCGGTTGTCTGAGACACGCCTCCTGCCTCATGATTCGTTAGCGCTGCTGCTCCCTCTCTCCCACCTGAAGTCTGAGGTTGTCTGAGACACGCCCCCTGCCTCATGATTCTTAGGGCTGCTGCTCTTCTCACTACCTGCCCACCCCTGAGACGGTCCCGAGATTGCTGAGACACCGCCTTCAGTGTATTCAGTGTAGGGCTAGCTGCTGCTCTCCCTCCCACCTGAAGTCTGCGGTTGTCTGAGACACGCCTCCTGCCTCATGATTCGTTAGCGCTGCTGCTCCCTCTCTCCCACCTGAAGTCTGAGGTTGTCTGAGACACGCCTCCTGCCCATGTTCTTACTGATTCTCCTATGGTTGCGTTGTTGCAGCCTCTGCCCATCTTTGCGCTGCTGTCCCTCCTCCACGAACACTGGAAGTCTATAGGGCTGCTGTTCCCAGACAGTACTGAACAGTAACACAGACTTCCTGGTGAAGTTCGTGTTCGGTACGAACGCCGAACTTTACTGTTCGGGTTTGCCTATCTCTAGCTGTTATACAGCCGTCATCTGCCTAGTATGGGACGGTTAGCTCCTCCTGAGCCCGTTCCATACATGAGAACCTTTTATAGGGCGTTCTATTAGATCTTGCATTCGGAACGTATGATACCATATGGATGCCATGCTGTGATTACACTTTTAATTTTATTATATCCAAAAGAAGTCCACACCTATATAAACTATTAGAGCTAACACTCAAAGGCATATTCATGAATACAAGACTACGGTTTAAACACAATGTAGTGACCGTAAAAAAGTGTTCCAGCAATATATTAAAAATACAAATTTATTAATAATCCTTTTAAAAAATACATACATAAAAAACAAAACAAGGAATACCCAGTGAGAGGGAAACAATCCTTAGATAAGGAGAATAATATCTAGCAAATCCAAGGCTACAATATTATAATGGGGTCCCCATAACCTCAAGGTGAGGCAATTGCCTATCATTAACTACATACATATAAGCAGTATATTTATTTTACATGAAAATATGAATGTGTCATCGCTCAAGCATACTAGCACAAAAATACATACCGGCTAAATCAAGGCTGCATATTCATAAATGTAAAAAATCCTATGTCAAATCATGCCCTGTTACAACACCGGATAAATTATCACTAGTGCCCGAGAAGTGACACATCTACAACTGGATACAAACATCCTAGATGAAATATCTGCCTGTTAGAAGTGCATGGTAAAGATGGTTAAGGTGGACAGATGAATATACCTAGTAGCAGGACTGCGTGACCGTGTCTGGCGTTCCCTCCTCCACCCAACGCACGTTTCGCAATAGCTTCTTCCGGGGGCGTGTCTAAGTCCTGGGTGGTTCTCAATTATATAGTACCGAGCACCAATAAGAAGGTGGCGATTAGATTGTGACGTAATTCCCATGATCCCTCTGATAACTTCGGCGCTTGCGTGCATCAGTGCAACTGTGTTGAAAAATACTTCCGGACATGCGCTCCCTGAACCGCACGCTGGTACGCATGCAGTTCAATTTTGGAGCACACCCGGAAATAACCAGTGCCACACGATATATGCAAGCGCTCCATCAGAAGGGAGAAAAAAAGGGTCACATAAACTCTGAGGTTTAGTAAAACTAAGTAATGGGACTAACCCGATAAATAGACAATGTGGAATAATATCCCCATATGCAAAATCAATAAGGATGTACATCCAGACCATTACATAACCATAATAATAAAACAAAAAGACGGTAAGTAAAAAAGACGCATCATAATTGTAATAAGGAGAAACCGAAAAAGGTGCGATGTGCCGAAATGAATATTTATTAATGATACTAAATATAAATAAAGTGACAAGTGAATATGATATAGTAAATAACTAAAATCAAATAGATAGATAAAACGTGCATAATCCCTGAATATTCACAAGTGTATAAAAATATATTTCTAATAAACAAACAACAAATTACTAATTATCAAAACTTAGGAAATATAAATGACATACAAACAGACGAATAATTGTTATAAAAAATTTTTTTAAAAAAAGTGACTAGTGCATCAAAATAATTATTTATAAAAATCTTAATGATCATTAAAAAAGGTTCCTCCTTAATTGACCAGAAACGGTACAATCAATAATAACTTAAATCCAAACAACACATTATCAGAACAATAATTAAATGTCCATATCATTTGCTTTATTCTTTATGGCTTCAGTAGTCTTCAGGTTATTTCGATCCTTGATGTAAATAAATTCGCCACAGAGGAGAAATCAAGCCTTCAGAAATATATGAATATTGGTGCTACATCTATATGAGAAAATAATAAATAATTAATAAAAAATAATGATAAAAATCAATCAAAAAAACTAACATAATAATAAAAAAGAAAAAACAGAACACCACCACCCCTAAAAATGATGCCACTAAAAATGAAGAGATGAAAAAGAGCAAAAATATATAAAGCTCAAAACAGTTGAATATTAGAGATATATTACAAAAAGGAAGAAAAACCCAAACTCTCATTCAAGCCATATGGACTCATAGTACCAAGCCGATAAATCCATTGGCTTTCTTTCTGAGCCAAAACACGGCCAAGATCTCCGCCCTAATACCCAGGGAAATCAGATCAATACCTATAACTCTTAACCCCTGGCATTACAGTCATGGAAGCGTTTAAAATGCCTGGGCAATGTCTTTAATAATGAATCATCCTCAACTATTTTCGCCTTTTCAATGTCCCTCACATGTTCTCTTGTTCGAATTTTAAGTTCACGTGTGGTAAGACCAATGTAGATCCTATCACACGGACATTCTGCATAATAGATTACACCATGTGAGGAACAATTTATATGACTTTTGATAGAAAATACTCTTGATCTGTTTTGGTTAGAGAAAACTATCTGCTTTGACCATGTTTAACAGCCCTTACATATACCGCAAGGGAAAAACCCAAGTTTACCCTCATTTCTTTTAGTTCTCTTTTGTTTTCTTCAGATATGTAATGGCTATGAACCAAGATGTCTTTCAGATTCTTAGAGCGTTTAGCCACGAAAGAAGGAACAGAAGGCAAAATATTTTTCAAAATTGGATCAGCAGATAATACCGGCCAATGTTTCTTAACAATACCAGTTAGACTCTGCCATTGACGGTTAAAAGTAGAAATAAATCGTACCTTATTTGAGACAGAGTTTTCTTTATTCCTTATATTTTTAGGATTTTTAGGAGGCCCATAGAGAAGTTGATCCCTATTAGTTCTTACTGCTCGCAGATATCCCCGACGTATCGATCTTCTGCTATATCCTCTATCTTCAAATCTCATAGCCAATTCTTTTGCTTGCATTTCGAATGTTTCTGATTCAGAACAAATCCTTTTGGCCCTAAGGAATTGGCCTATAGGTATTCCTTTAATCATTGATGCTGGATGAGAAGATTGAGCCAGAAGTAAAGAATTAGTTGCTGTTGGCTTTCGATACATATCAGTCCTTAGATGACCATCAGAAAATGATGAAATGAAGATATCCAAAAATTCCACACTTTTTCCTGTTTTGTAGGTAAGTTTAACGTTGATATCATTTTGATTGAGTCTTTCAAAAAAGGCCCCCAATTCTTCACTTGAGCCTTCCCAAATGAAAAAAAACATCATCAATGTACCTCATCCAGTTGTGTCCACAACTGGATGAGGTACATTGATGATGTTTTTTTCATCATGTGTCCACAACTGGATGAGGTACATTGATGATGTTTTTTTCATTTGGGAAGGCTCAAGTGAAGAATTGGGGGCCTTTTTTGAAAGACTCAATCAAAATGATATCAACGTTAAACTTACCTACAAAACAGGAAAAAGTGTGGAATTTTTGGATATCTTCATTTCATCATTTTCTGATGGTCATCTAAGGACTGATATGTATCGAAAGCCAACAGCAACTAATTCTTTACTTCTGGCTCAATCTTCTCATCCAGCATCAATGATTAAAGGAATACCTATAGGCCAATTCCTTAGGGCCAAAAGGATTTGTTCTGAATCAGAAACATTCGAAATGCAAGCAAAAGAATTGGCTATGAGATTTGAAGATAGAGGATATAGCAGAAGATTGATACGTCGGGGATATCTGCGAGCAGTAAGAACTAATAGGGATCAACTTCTCTATGGGCCTCCTAAAAATCCTAAAAATATAAGGAATAAAGAAAACTCTGTCTCAAATAAGGTACGATTTATTTCTACTTTTAACCGTCAATGGCAGAGTCTAACTGGTATTGTTAAGAAACATTGGCCGGTATTATCTGCTGATCCAATTTTGAAAAATATTTTGCCTTCTGTTCCTTCTTTCGTGGCTAAACGCTCTAAGAATCTGAAAGACATCTTGGTTCATAGCCATTACATATCTGAAGAAAACAAAAAGAGAACTAAAAGAAATGAGGGTAAACTTGGGTTTTTCCCTTGCGGTATATGTAAGGGCTGTTTAAACATGGTCAAAGCAGATAGTTTCTCTAACCAAAACAGATCAAGAGTATTTTCTATCAAAAGTCATATAAATTGTTCCTCACATGGTGTAATCTATTATGCAGAATGTCCGTGTGATAGGATCTACATTGGTCTTACCACACGTGAACTTAAAATTCGAACAAGAGAACATGTGAGGGACATTGAAAAGGCGAAAATAGTTGAGGATGATTCATTATTAAAGACATTGCCCAGGCATTTTAAACGCTTCCATGACTGTAATGCCAGGGGGTTAAGAGTTATAGGTATTGATCTGATTTCCCTGGGTATTAGGGGCGGAGATCTTGGCCGTGTTTTGGCTCAGAAAGAAAGCCAATGGATTTATCGGCTTGGTACTATGAGTCCATATGGCTTGAATGAGAGTTTGGGTTTTTCTTCCTTTTTGTAATATATCTCTAATATTCAACTGTTTTGAGCTTTATATATTTTTGCTCTTTTTCATCTCTTCATTTTTAGTGGCATCATTTTTAGGGGTGGGTGGTGTTCTGTTTTTTCTTTTTTATTATTATGTTAGTTTTTTTGATTGATTTTTATCATTATTTTTTATTAATTATTTATTATTTTCTCATATAGATGTAGCACCAATATTCATATATTTCTGAAAGCTTGATTTCTCCTCTGTGGTGAATTTATTTACATCAAGGATCGAAATAACCTGAAGACTACTGAAGCCATAAAGAATAAAGCAAATGATATGGACATTTAATTATTGTTCTGATAATGAAGTTGTTTGGATTTAAGTTATTATTGATTGTACCGTTTCTGGTCAATTAAGGAGGAACCTTTTTTAATGATCATTAAGATTTTTATAAATAATTATTTTGATGCACTAGTCACTTTTTTAAAAAAAAATTTTATAACAATTATTCGTCTGTTTGTATGTCATTTTATTTCCTAAGTTTTGATAATTAGTAATTTGTTGTTTGTTTATTAGAAATATATTTTTTATACACTTGTGAATATTCAGGGATTATGCACGTTTTATCTATCTATTTGATTTTAGTTATTTACTATATCATATTCACTTGTCACTTTATTTATATTTAGTATCATTAATAAATATTCATTTCGGCACATCGCACTTTTTTCGGTTTCTCCTTATTACAATTATGATGCGTCTTTTTTACTTACCGTCTTTTTGTTTTATTATTATGGTTATGTAATGGTCTGGATGTACATCCTTATTGATTTTGCATATGGGGATATTATTCCACATTGTCTATTTATCGGGTTAGTCCCATTACTTAGTTTTACTAAACCTCAGAGTTTATGTGACCCTTTTTTCTCCCTTCTGATGGAGCGCTTGCATATATCGTGTGGCACTGGTTATTTCCGGGTGTGCTCCAAAATTGAACTGCATGCGTACCAGCGTGCGGTTCAGGGAGCGCATGTCCGGAAGTATTTTTCAACACAGTTGCACTGATGCACGCAAGCGCCGAAGTTATCAGAGGGATCATGGGAATTACGTCACAATCTAATCGCCACCTTCTTATTGGTGCTCGGTACTATATAATTGAGAACCACCCAGGACTTAGACACGCCCCCGGAAGAAGCTATTGCGAAACGTGCGTTGGGGTGGAGGAGGGAACGCCAGACACGGTCACGCAGTCCTGCTACTAGGTATATTCATCTGTCCACCTTAACCATCTTTACCATGCACTTCTAACAGGCAGATATTTCATCTAGGATGTTTGTATCCAGTTGTAGATGTGTCACTTCTCGGGCACTAGTGATAATTTATCCGGTGTTGTAACAGGGCATGATTTGACATAGGATTTTTTACATTTATGAATATGCAGCCTTGATTTAGCCGGTATGTATTTTTGTGCTAGTATGCTTGAGCGATGACGCATTCATATTTTCATGTAAAATAAATATACTGCTTATATGTATGTAGTTAATGATAGGCAATTGCCTCACCTTGAGGTTATGGGGACCCCATTATAATATTGTAGCCTTGGATTTGCTAGATATTATTCTCCTTATCTAAGGATTGTTTCCCTCTCACTGGGTATTCCTTGTTTTGTTTTTTATGTATGTATTTTTTAAAAGGATTATTAATAAATTTGTATTTTTAATATATTGCTGGAACACTTTTTTACGGTCACTACATTGTGTTTAAACCGTAGTCTTGTATTCACTTTTAATTTTATGTTTGTGGCCGTGCAAAGGGAACTGAACATTGTTGCCTATTTAGAACACAAATTACAGCACGTGAGTTTCCAGGAGTGTGTCACACAGTGTGAGGAGATTAACGCTGTCCAAAGTAGAGACCACGTTAAACATTGCTGTCCTGAGATACAACACCACAATAACCTTCATACAAGGGTTTTCGTGTTGTGCTAAAGATGCGCTTCCTGCCTCATGATTCGTTAGGGCTGCTTCTCTCTCTCTCCCACCTGAAGTCTGAGATTGTCTGAGACACGCCCCTGCCTCATGATTCATCAGCGCTGCTGCTCTCTCCCTCCCACCTGGAGTCTAAGGTTGTCTGAGACACGCCTCATGATTCGTTAAGGCTACTGCTCTCCCTCCCACCTGGAGTCTGAGGTTGTCTGAGACACGCCTCCTGCATCATGATTCGTTAAAGCTGCTGCTCTCTCCCTCCCACCTGGAATCTGAGGTTGTCTGAGACACGCCTCCTGCATCATGATACCTTAGGGCTGCTGCTCTCTCCCTCCCACCTGGAGTCCGAGGTTGTCTGAGACATGCCTCCTGCCTCATGATTCGTTAGGGCTGCTGCTCTCCCTCCCACCTGGAGTCTGAGGTTGTCTGAGACACGCCTCCTGCATCATGATTCGTTAAAGCTGCTGCTCTCTCCCTCCCACCTGGAATCTGAGGTTGTCTGAGACACGCCTCCTGCATCATGATACCTTAGGGCTGCTGCTCTCTGCCTCCCACCTGGAGTCTGAGGTTGTCTGAGACTCGCCTCCTGCCTCATGATTCGTTAGGGCTGCTGCTCTCTCCCTCCCACCTTGAGTCCGAGATTGCCTGAGACACGCCTCATGATTCGTTAGGGCTGCTGCTCTCTCCCTCCCACCTGAAGTCTGAGGTTGTCTGAGACACGCCTCCTGCCTCATGATTCGTTAGCGCTGCTGCTCTCTCTCTCCCACCTGAAGTCTGAGGTTGTCTGAGACACGCCCCCTGCCTCATGATTCTTAGGGCTGCTGCTCTCTCCCTCCCACCTGGAGTCTAAGGTTGTCTGAGACACGCCTCATGATTCTTTAAGGCTACTGCTCTCCCTCCCACCTGGAGTCTGAGGTTGTCTGAGACACGCCTCCTGCCTCATGATTCGTTAGGGCTGCTGCTCTCTCTCTCCCACCTGGAGTCTGAGATTGCCTGAGACACGCCTCCTGCCTCATGATTCGTTAGCGCTGCTGCTCTCTCTCTCCCACCTGAAGTCTGAGGTTGTCTGAGACACGCCTCCTGCCTTATGATTCTTAGGGCTGCTGCTCTCTCTCTCCCACCTGGAGTCTGAGATTGCCTGAGACACGCCTCATGATTCGTTAGGGCTGCTTCTCTCTCCCTCCCACCTGGAGTCTGAGGTTGTCTGAGACACGCCTTCTGCCTCATGATTCTTCAGCGCTGCTGCTCTCTGTCTCCCATCTGGAGTCTGAGGTTGTCTGAGACACGCCTCCTGCCTCATGATTTGTTAGCGCTGCTGCTCTCTCCCACCTGAAGTCTGAGGTTGTCTGAGACACACCCCCTGCCTCATGATACGTTAGGGCTGCTGCTCTCCCTCCCACCTGTAGTCTGAGGTTGTCTGAGACACGCCTCCTGCATCATGATTCGTTAAAGCTGCTGCTCTCTCCCTCCCACCTGGAGTCTGAGGTTGTCAGAGACGCCTCCTGCATCATGATTCGTTAAGGCTGTTGCTCTTCCTCCCACCTGGAGTCTGAGGTCTGAGACACGCCTCCTGCCTCATGATTCGTTAGGGCTGCTGCTCTCTCCCTCCCACCTGGAGTCTGAGGTTGTCAGCGACACGCCTCCTGCCTCATGATTCGTTAAGGCTGTTGCTCTCCCTCCCACCTGCAATTCTGCCTCTCCAGATTGGCTCCTGGGTATAAACAGGATTCTCAATTAATTTTTCTTTTCTACTTAACCTTTCTAAAATGACGGGTGAAAAGGGCCGCCAGGAAGTCTCCTTCCCCCACCACCACCCTATCCATGCATCCGCACTGCTAATTCAGTGTTCTATGACATCACAGTCCTCGCCAGGAGAAAGGCTTCCAGGTTTCAGGACATAGAAAATCCAGGCTAAGCAGAGAAAGGATTTACTTGGGGGGGATGGAAACGCAGCCGAGAAGCGACACTTTACTTGTCCTGGAGGGCTGACATTTACGCTATCCCCTTTTTGCCTTCTGGATTCTGTAGTGAACAATTTTGCATAATTAACCACTTAAGGACTGATCAGCGAGAAGCCTTGTCAAAAGTTTACATCTCTCAAGTCACTTCTTTTTGTTCTCCCCAACAGTCATACATTATTATGCGAAAACCAACTTCTAACATTTTTACTCATATTTCAGTGGTTAAAGAAAATTCTGTAAAATTTGTATCGTCATGTTCTGAGACTCGTATTTTTTTTTTCTTTTTTCAAATGATAACAGTTTCCATATATTAGCAGTTTGCCCAAATATAAATGTAGCAAAACCAAATATTATATTATTTTTTTATATATTTTTCCATCTTAAAATCTCTTAGATTTTCAACTTTAATCCTGCTCTGCTCTCCGATCGGCGCCCCACAACGTCATCGCGAGGGGCCGATCATTGCCATGGTGCCCCGATGTGATCCGGGTAACCACAGATAGTAAACTTGCTAGATCACACTGAGAGCATGCTGTAGCAAGTTTGTTTGTCAATGCAACGCTGACAGTTTGTAAAGCATAGGAAAGCTCCTGCTCCTGCATTCCCATGCTTGACAAGCGATCAGACTGCAAAAAGTGAAAGTCCCATATTGGTACAAAGTAGAAAAAAAAAAATTACAAAATAAAAAAAAGACGGATTTTGGTAAGAACTTACCTGTAAAATCCTTTTCAGCGAAGGAAGGGAGACACAGTCATTACTAGTGGGTAGGCGGAGCCCAGATAAGATTAACACCTCAGATTAAAAAGATTGTTGACCGGCCCCTCCAGCTCGGTCTCCTCCTACTCAGCTCTTCAGTCGTACCCAAGCTTAAGGAAGAACAATATCACCAGCGAAGCAACATAACCCCTTCTGAAGGACTTCAGAGAAAAAACATAAGAGTACAGGTTATGCATGCATTCGGCAAAAAAATCACCCAGTTACAGGTACTACTCACTGAACCTGACTACTGCGAGAAGCTGGCAATGCTGGAACAGAGCCGTAGCGCGTCGACCTCAGTCCAGATAATCGCTATCAGAGAAGGGTCACGCTGCATCTGTAAATACAACAACACACTTCTGCCATGGGAGGGAGCTGTGTCTCTCTTCCTTCCTTCGCTGAAAAGGATTTTACAGGTAAGTTCTTACCAAAATCCGTCTTTCAGCTGCAGATGGAAGGAAGAGAGCCACAGTCATTACTAGTGGGACGTCCCAAAGCAGTCCAAAAATTAGGGTGGGAAAAAAACAAAATAGGCAGAAACCCAACAACCTAGATAAATGCGCCACAGGCGCCAAATACAAGTTAACTAAAAACTTTAAATTACCGCTGCCTGCAGGACCTTACGTCCTAAGGCCGCATCAGCGTAAGCACTGACGTCCACCTTATAAAACTTTGTAAATGTGTGGACGAAACGCCAGGTCGCCGCTCGGCAGAGCTGAGCTGCTGAAGCCCTTGATGAAAGGCCCACGATGAAGTCACAGCCCTCGTGGAGCGAGCTCGAATCTTAATCGGGCAAGGTTCACCATTAAGACGGTAAGCCTCCAAAATGGCCGACCGAATCCAACGAGCTATAGAGTCCTTGAAACTCGTTGATCACGCCTACGACCTGCTGTAATCACAAACAGGGAATCTGACTTTCGAAAACCTTGAGTAATAGACAAAATAGAACTTCAAGACCCGCACTAAATCCAATTTGTGCAAGTTCCGTTCCTTTGCATTCCCTGGGCCCGGGCAAAGCGAGGGCAACACAATATCCTGGTTAACATGAAATTGCGACACCACCTTAGGTAGAAAATCGCCCCGTGTGCGAAGCACTACTCGATCCGGGTAAAACTCCAGGAAAGGAGGCGAGCAGGAAAAAGCTGCCAACTCAGAAACCCTTCTTAAAGAGGTTACCGCCACTAAGAAGGTAACCTTCCAAGAAATTAAAGAAAGGCTAGCAGAACCCATAGGCTCAAAAGGTATATGCTGAAGAGCCTCCAAGACAAGGTTGAGCCGCCAAGGAGACATAGGCGCCTTCCGCAGTGGAAACTGACGGGTTACTCCGCAAAAAAAGGAACGTACGTCCCTACGCCAGGCGATAGCCTTCCGAAATAGCAAAGACAGGGCAGAAACCTGACCTTTCAGAGTGCTAACTGCCAAACCTTTTGTCCAGCCCGTACTGTAGCAAAGCCAACAAATTGGGAATGGAAAAAAATCCTCGGATTCCTTGAAGAACCCGAAACCACGAAAAGACCAAGTCTTGTGATAAATCTTGTAGTAGCCGGACCTCTGGCAGCTCGCAGAGTGGCAATGACTTCGGCTGAAAAACCTCTACGGGTCAAGGTTTCGGTCTCAAGAGCCACGCCGTCAAACGCAGAGACTTCAAGTCCGGATGACGAACGGGCCCCTGGGTTAACAGGTCCGGGCGAGGAGGAAGTGGGAATGGCGGTGCCGCCAAAAACGACACCAGTGTCGAGAACCACGTCCTCCTTGGCCAATCCGGGGCTATCAACATAGCCGGAATTCTCTTCCAGTCTGATCCGACGCAGCACCAGAGGAAGTAAAGATATCGGCGGAAACACATAGACTAGCTCGAAATGGTCCCACGGAGCCACCAGAGCATCCACCGCCACAGCCTTCGGGTCCTTGTACCTGGACATGAAGGTCGGTAGTTTGGCATTTGAACCTGGATGCCATCAAATCCACTTGGGGAGTTCCCCAACGGAAGCACAGCAGCGCAAAAATTTTCGGATGAAGACTCCATTCTCCAGGATCCATCTTCTCGCGACTGAGGAAGTCCGCCGTGGTATTCTGGACTCCTGGAATGTGATCGCAGAGATGGCTGGAACCTTGGTCTCGGCCCATAGCAGGATCCGAGACACCTCCATCATGAGGCTGGAGCTCCTTGTTCCGCCTTGGTGGTTGATATACGCAACGCCGTCGCGTTGTCTGTCTGCACTCGGACTGGTAGACCGCTTAAAGGGACCGTCCAGTGTTGTAGGCAAAGGAAAAATTGCCCTCAACTCCAGGATATTGATCGGTAGAACAGACTCTTCCGATGACCATACTCCCTGGATCCAAAGATCGTTCCAGACACCCCCCCCCCCAGCCCGTCAGGCTGGCATCGGTGGTTATGACCGACCACCTCGGAGGGAGGAAAGATTTCCCCAGGAATAACGCTCCTGGACGTAACCACCATCCTAGGGATTCTCGCACCCTGTGAGAGATGATGACGCTGCAATTCAGAGAAGCTTGCGATCGATCCCAACGACTCAGAATGAGCCTTTGGAGGGCCCTGGAATGAAATTGGGCAAACGGAAGTGCCTCCATGGACGTCAAACCCAGAAGGCGCATACACTTCCGAAAGGACATTGCTGCCGTAGACCTCATAATCTGTACATGTCGAAAGAGACATGCCCGCTTGTCTGGAGGAAGGGACACCACCGTCCGTACAGTGTCGAAATGCATTCCCAAAAACAGGATTGACTTCCAGAGACGACTTCTCCCAATTGACCAGCCACCCGAAATCCTCCAGGAGCTGAAGGGATAGATTGCGAGCCGTCCCCGCCTCCTCCTTTGAGGACGCCACAATCAGAAGGTCGTCCAGGTAGGGAAATCGTAACCCCCTGTCTTCGAAGAATTGCCATGAGGGGCGCTAGAATTTTTGTAAAAAGTCTGGGCGCCGAGGCCAAGCCGAATGGCAGAGCCACAAACTGGCAATGGTCCTGACCTATGGCAAAACGAAGGAAGCGCCGGTGAGCCCTTCCGACGGGAACATGCAAATAAACGTCGCGAATGTCGATTGACCAAAAAGACGTTCTGCGACAAGGCTGCCACAACGGAGCGAAGCGACTCCATGCGGAATTTTCGGGATGTAAACATGCCGATTCAATCTTTGAAATCCAAAATAGGGCGAAATTTGTCCTCCTTTTTGGGGACCACAAAGAGGTTGGAATAAGAATCCTCTTCCCCGGTCCTCTGCGGAACCGGTATCACCACACCCTTCTGCAGAAGGGAATCGACCTCTCGTAGTAGAGCGGCAAATAGCTCGGCTCTGACGGAATGCGAGATTGGCAAAACCTGTCCGGGGGTCGAGAAAGAAACTCTATGAAGTAGCCTGCCAACACAACCTGTGTTACCCAGGCGTCCGACACACGGGAAACCCAAGTCGGTTTGAATTGGAGTAAACGACCCTCCACTCGAGAGCGCTCGAGTGAGACCCAGACGTCAGACCGCTTTAGCGGGTTTTTTGCCAACTTCTGTCTTAATGGAAGTTCTGTTTCCAGGGTATGCGGAATTTCTGAGAAATTCCCCCTTTTTTTTTTTTTTTTTTTTAAAAGAGAGGAACGACCCAAACCCCCTGAGGGTTGACCAGATCATCCCCTGGACCGAAAGGACCGCCGACAACTACCGGCACTAGTCCTGCCAGACGTAGAAGTCACAGCTCTGCGCTGCGGTAAAGCTGTTTCTTTTGCCTCAGAAATCAGCTCTGTGAGGTCAGATTCAAATAGCTGACCACTTTGTAAGCTAAAGATAGCAAACCCTGCTTGGAAACCGCGTTCCACTGTCTAAGGCACAGTGCTCTTCTGACTGTGACTGCCGAGGATTGCGCCCTGGATAGCAGTGACGCAGAATCCTTCAACTTGAAAAGCCCATCTATCTCGATAGAGGGGATCCATCTTGTCACGCCGTCCGTAGACGGTCCAAACGGCTCAGGGAAACTTTACAAGTACACATAGATCCTTAATACTGAATCCATGACCCGCGGCCTCGCAGATGGATATTGTTGCCATCTCCATTTTTCTGTCCAGCAGGTCCTGCAGACTCGCCTTCCTTTACCAGGATAAAGGGACATTCACTTCAGGAGATCCAATTAACAATCAACTCCGTAGAAAACGGATACAGATTGTAAAGCCGTCGCGACCTATGCGACTCGTGAAACATCCAGGCCGACTTACCAGGACGCCTAGTTACCTCTCTCTGGTAACTGTAACGCCCTCATGGCTCCAATAGTACGGTCCATGAGAGAGGCAGAGTGTCCCTGCCGATCCTCCTTGTCCGAAACGGACATCTTCGCTACGCGAGAAGGAAGGCACCGATTTGTGTCGCTTCCTTGAGAGGATCTAGCTGACACTCCATAACCTAGAAGGTCAGACAGGCCATTATAGAAACTAGCGAGGGCCTCCATTTTGACACCACTGGAACCTCCAACCGCTGCGCATGACGCTGTCGGGGTCTGCGTGTCAGATAGTCCGCATCTGACATGTCCTTGCACAGTATATGGCAGGTTAAACCTGTCAGTAACTAGAACAGTGTGTTTCTTAAAGAAAAAACAATCGCTGAAGGGTTAAAGCTCTTAAAGAGAGAGCTACCCCAGCATTAATAGTTAACCGCCTAAGAAGGGGTTAAGGTACTGCCACACTACACAATCCCGCTAGCGATCTCGTTAGCGTCGCATACTAATGAGATCGCTAGCGGGATTGTTTCTATATCGCTAGTGTCGGCCACATTTAGCGATATAGTTAACGACGCTATCGCGGTTAGCGATCTCCTTAACGACTTTAGCGGTACAAAAGTACCGCTAAATCGCTAAAAAAGGTGCCACACTTAGCGATATATACTTACCCAGCGGGGCGCCAGCGACGAAAATAGGGTCCGGAACGATTCCAGCGACGAGCGAGATCACAGCAGGAAGCTCGTCGCTGGCAGCTGCCGCACACAACAACATCGCTAACGGGATCGCTAAATAGTGACGTTTTTTAGCGATCCCGTTAGCGATGTTGTTTAGTGTGGCATACCCTTTAAAGTAGCAGACTCCCCACAACCTTGATAATGAAAAAGTTGTGCGAGCCCCAAGTGCCTCTTATAAGGCAGCAGCTGCAGGACAGCTTTTTATGCCACACTAACAGAAAAACGTTCCACAAGATCGCTAAAAATTGCGCTGTTTTGTATATTGCAATGACCGCCAAAGTTGTTAAGGAGATCGCTAACCGCTTATGCGATGTTAATGAGATCGCCCAGATTGGCAGCTACTAGCGACATTAAAAAATAATCACACAAATGATCGCATTAGTATGCGTCGTTATCAGGATCGTTAGTGGGAACGTATAGTGGCAGTATTAAAATCGCAGACTCCCCACAAACTCTTTATTATTATTGAAAAGAGTGTGCGAGTCCCTTATGCGATAACTGCCGCAGGACAGCGCAATCTGTCACTCATTAGTGCCCCAGAAGGCGCCCGCGCTGTGGGGGTGAAGGGGTTAAGCTTCTGCCCGTGAGCTAGAAGAGACTCACCCAGCTGGTAACAGTGTAACATCTTGCCGGGAGGGGAGGAGGGAGAAGAGCCAGAAGAAGCTTTCAGCCTGACTTCATTAATGGCCGCCGCGCTGTGCCTCCGTGTGCTCCATGAGGGAAGCCGGAAATGGAGACAGCAGTAAAGCGCGCGCTCAGAGCGGCGCGAAAATTCAAATAAAAAGGCGCGCACTCCTCTCCTATGTCCTGCAGGCATCCACCTGCGGACAAAAAACACAGTCACCGACATGTAATGTACAGCGGCTGCCGCAGCAGTCGCTTAAACACTCACACACACATTAATAAAATGTGAGGTAAAAATGTGAGGTACTCACCAGCTGAAGCGCCACAGGGACCCCCAGGGGTTTCTGGCGCTATGCCCATGCTTCCCCCCAGGGCGGGGGACGCAGTGACCCCTGCAGCACGGTTTGCGCCCCCGCCAGGGAAGCCATCCTCATCCCCCCGGGCCGGCAGGGTTCTGCAGGGACCACCATTAGGGTAATACAGATCCGCCAAGGGAGAGGTGGGAGTCCAGCAGCGCTGAGACCCCTGAGACCTCTAGACCACTTCTGGTGATCCAAGTCTCTTGTCCGATGAAAATAATAAAATCTTCTGAGGAGCTGCTTCCAGCAGCGACCATCCTCTGAGACCTCAAATTGTAAACCGAAGAGCTGAGTAGGAGGAGCCCGAGCTGGAGGGGCCGGTCAACACTCTTTATAATCTGAGGTGTCAATCCTATCTGGGGCTCCGCCTACCCACTAGTAATGACTGTGGCTCTCTTCCTTCCATCTGCAGCTGAAATATATATATTCTACACATATTTGGTTTTGCCACATCCAGAGCGACCCAACCTATAAAACTGTTTCACTAGTTAATCCCTTTAGTGAACACCGCGAAGAAAGTAAAAAACAAAGCAAAAAATATTTCTTCATCACACCACCTAATAAAAAGTAGTATAAAACGCGATCAAAAAGATAAATGTAAATAAACATAGCATAGCGGAAAACGTTACCTTGTCCCGCAAAAAAAACAAGCGGCCTTACAGCCCAATCAGCGGAGAAAAAAAAGTTATAGCTTTCAGAATAAAGCGATGCAAAAATAATTATTTTTTTCTGTGAAATAGTTTTTATCGTGTAGAAGCACCAAAACATAAAAAAATATATAACTGTGGTATCGCTGTAATCGTACTGACCCGAAGAATAAAGCTGCCTTATCAATTTTGCCACACGTGGAACGACATAAAAAAAAAAAATTCCTCAGTTGCTGTTTTTGTTCATTCTGCCTCCCAAAAATCAGAATAGAAAGCGATCAAAAAATGTCAAGTGTCCTAAAATGGTACCAATAAAAAACGTCAACGCGTCCTGCAAAAAACAAGACGTCCCATGCCATCAGCTAAAATATGGAAAGATTATAGCTCTCAAAATATGGCGATACAAAAACTAGTTTTTGCAAAAATAAAGTGTCTTTTAGTGTGTGACAGCTGCCAGACATAAAAAAAACTATATAAATCTGGTATCGCTGTAATCACACCAACCCGAAGAATAAAGTTGTCTAATCGCTTATACCGCACGAGGAATGGCGTAAAAATAATTAAAACCAATTCTTCACCTGCTGTTATTTTGTTCATTCTGCCTTCCAAATGCTTGGCCACATTCGTCCTGCGCTGAGCGCTGGCTTCGGAGTTTCCATGTAAATCTCTGAAATATGGGATTCAGACAGAACTCCCGGCGGCAGATTCCCTATTGTATTGAATACTCTGGAGGCGACTTCTGAGCTGGGGCTCCCTCCAGTGGTTGCTGAGGTTAATGAACTAATTGCTGAATGGCCTTCAGCTGGCTCTGAATGGTCTGATATAAGTGACCTGAACTCCCTTCAGCCTTGCCGGTAATCAATTGTTCTTCCAGGTCTTGCTTGGAGCTCAGCTTGCATTCCTGCTCTCATTCAGATAAGTGATTTGCTGTTTTTTTCCTCTGGTTGGATTTCCCTTTCTGGTTTGCTGCTTTGCAGTAGACTTCAGCCTGGTCCCCTTTTGAGGCCTGGCGCGGCAATTGTGCACAGCTTGTGTTTGCACTTTTGCTCTGTTCCTATGTCGCTTATTTGCTGAATTGCTGTGAGTTACACCAGAGATCTGATTTAGGTGGTAGAGATCGTGTGATCTCAGGTTTTTTGTTAATCAGAAGTGTTGGTATTTTTGTCAGGGTTTTTTGGGTTGCAGTCAGAATTCTTTCCTATACTTTTCTATCTAGACAGATTGGGCCCCAGCGTTTGCTCATTCTATTTTCTGTCTGTGTTCGTATTTTCTTCTGGTCTAACCGCCATTACATGTTTGGGGGCTTCCTATTTCTTTGGGGATTCTGCTACAGGGCAGATAGTATTCATCTTTCTGCCTTTAGGTGTAACTATCTCTCTGGCTGTGACAAGTCGTCTAGGATCACCGTAGGTACGCTCCACGGCTACTTCTAGTGTTGCGGTTAGTTTAGGGTCCTGCAATCCAATAGTTTCCAGCCTCTCTGGTGTATTGCTTCTTTGGCTATTTTTGCAATTTCTCCTCAGCTACCAAAACATAACACCCTATAATGAGGCGCAAGGAGGCACAGCGGATGCCATCTGGCCTATGATCAGACAGTTTATTCACAAAATTTGTCAGTTCAATAATCAATTATATAACACTTCTCAATTAACTCATGAATTTTTTGTTTACCAATGATGTGTCACATACCAGTAACAGCAAGAGGCATGTAATAGTTTCTTTAACAATATTATGCTTTATTAAATAAATATTAAAATGATATATAAAGAACAAGGTGCTGTTAAATTGAGTGAACAATAACCATGGTTGTGCTAATTGATAGAGGGCAGCTCCAAATTATTTATGCCACCAGGTACATATGAAAAATGTGTTAGTATTATAATGATTTTATGCTGCACAATGATGTGCATGCATTGCATTGTATCTCCTCCCCCTACCTGAGTACAACATGTGTTCACAAGGGACAGGTCAGTATTTAATGTGTTTTAGAGCATGATCAAATTAAAGTGCCCACAGTGCTTTTAGCCACCTACTTAAAAATGTAAAACGCCTTCAGGACTTAACTTAAAGATAACTTAAAGATAAATACCTGTCGCTGCCAGAGCTACCACAGCACACTAATGGAGTCCCTCTGCCCCGACGCGCATTTCACTTTGCTTCTTCGGGAGGCATGTCTGTCTTTTTAGGCGTGCATAAAAACACAGTCCGCCACAGTTTTGTGCACTTCTGAAAAAGAGGACATCGCTGAACAGAGATAACTGCTTCTTCATGGTTGTGAATGGATCCTTCAGGGGTTTCATCTGAATCATGTCACTCTGAGATTTAGGCTATGTGCGCATGTTGCTTATTTGTTTGTAGAATTTTCTGCAAGGTTTCTGCATCTCTTGGCAGAAAAACGCAGTGGAAAATACGCATGTTTTTCATGTGTTTTTTTCATGCGTTTTTGATACATTATTAAAAAAAAAGAATTGTGATGTCATTTCCTTGTTCAACCTCTTCTTTTTCATTCTTCATTGAAGTCCATAATATCATTACATACCATGTTGACTTGCGCTCCTTACTCAGATCAACAATCGCTGCACTGTCTCTCCACTCTCAGAGAGAGACAGCCCATATTGGAGTCACTGTCACTCAACCTAGTGTCAGAACCCTTCTATTGAGCTACCCCACTTCTAACGGTCATGCTTTCTTGTATTGCTTTCACCGTCATGTCGCTAAGCTGGGTCCGTCCACCATTTTCCTTGGTCACGCCTAACTTAGGACTGTCAACTCTAGGGGGCGCATTCTCATTATTACCTCTCATACACATTAATTCCACAAGTCCTGACCTATTACCACAGGATACCGCAAGTCCGGGACTACACCCACTTTGTGCTACGTGGAAACCTCATCCGCAACAATGTAGAGGCAGGCTATCAGAAGTTCTTTAATGTCATCACATACGCCACTTATTTTCGTCTTGGTCGCAGGAGACCCAGCGCGTTCAGGAGGGGTCATTAGCAAGGACACGCTACTCCCCGGGTCTATCAGTCCCATCACACGTTCTCCATCCAGCCAGATGGGACACAGTCGTGACGCCTCATTGGCCGAGCAATCCACACTATCAACTACACGTGTATAGCATGAGCCTCGCTGTTCCCGGCTACAGTCCAATGGCACAACTGCCACCCCTTCTTCTTTAGGATACTCTTCCCTTTTTTTTGGACTCCACCCCCTTTTGGGCAACCATCCCTTTTTGGGTCACTGCCCCCTTTTTGGACTCCACCTCTTTTAGGGACACAACCCCCCCTCTGGGGTACATCCCGTAGACTCCCCATAGCACTCTCAGGACCCAGTTCACACAATATATTACCAAGCCCGAGGTTTAGTAATGAACAGGTGTCAGCTCATTTTCATTAATAAAACGGTACATAAAGAGTTAAATAAAGACACACACACACACACTCACCAGCCTATGTAGGAGCATTAACATAATCTACATATGTTGTAACAAAACAGCAACTGTCAGAAATCTGTGTGAAAATTTTTTTTAAAAAAATTGCCTGGACTCCAGCATAATTTTAATAACCAGCAGAGGGAAAGCTGAGGGCTGATGTTAATATTCTAGGAAGGAGCCAATAGCCATAAAGGTTCCCAGGCTATTAATATCAGATCACAGCTGTTTGCTTAGCCTTTACTGGCTAGTTTACAGGGGAACCCCCTATAAAATTGAACCAGCAAAGGCTAGGCAGACAGCTACAGGCTGATATTAATAGCCTGGGAAGGGGCCATGGATATTGGCACACCCCAGGCTAAAAACATCAGCTGTCCCAGAAGTGGCGCATCTTATAGAATTGGGAGAAATTGGCCAACAAATTTTGGGGTCCATTTTTACCTTTTACCCTTGTGAAAATAAAAAAAAATTGAGGTCTAAAGTAACATTTTTGTGAATGTTCATTTTTTCCTTCCACATTCTTAAAATTCCAGTGAATTACCTGAAGGGTTAATAAACTTCTTGATTGTGGTTTTGAGCACCTTAAGGGGGGTGCAGTTTTTATAAAGGTGTCACTTTTGGATATTTTCTGTCATATAGACCCTCAAAGTCACTTCAAATGTGATGTGGTCCCTAAAAAGAAATGGTTTTGTAAATTTTGTTGAAAAAACAAGAAATCGCTGGTCAACTTTTAACCCTTATAACTTCTTAAAAAAAAATGTTTAAAAAATAATGCAGATTTAAAGTAGACGTGTGGTAAATGTTATTAACTGTTTTGTGTGACATATCTCTGATTTTAAGGGCATAAAAATAAGTTTGAAAATTGCAACATTTTCAAAATTTTTGCCAAATTTCCATTTTTTTTTTTTTCATGAATAAACACAAGTCTTATAGATCTGTTGAAGCGTTCCAGAGTTATTACCTCATACAGTGACAGTGGTCAGGATTGTAAAAATTGGCCCGGTCATTAACGTGCAAACAGCCTTGAAGGGGATATCAAGGGGTTAGATAGATAAGCATATTTGTAAGGGGTTAAATAAGCATATTTGTTATTGCCTCCTCCGTAAAAGTCTGTAAAAAAAAAAAATGTGATGAAAAAAATTTCTCATACAGATTAATTGCCGGAAAAATAAAAAGTTGCAGGTCTCAGAAAATAGCAACAAACCATATCCTGTCTTTATTTGGCCTTTATGGCCTATTTACAAAAAAAAAAAAAACAATGGCAGAATTGCAGTTTTTTTTTTTATCGCAGCTATCAGCAAAAAATAATTATTGTTTTGGCTCTCCAAGTGGGGGAAGAAACAAACAAACAAAAAAATGGCCTGAATGGGAAGGGGATCAGCGAATATTTGTACATGTAGAACACATTTGAAGGACTGGCGGGGGCAGATGCTTCATCTGCAGTTGTTTTCTGCAGCTTATCGGATAAGGTACAAGATGTGAAGCTGTGTCAGGTAGTCCCAGGGTCTAGTTTCTGCTGCCTGTGTTGCTCAGTGTTTTGCCTAGTGTAATCTTTGTCTATGGTAAATAACAAGTTAATTGAAAGGATTGAAGGGACATTATTTATTAACAAGGCATGGCAGGGAGTTGAGCTAATGAGCAGAGGTGTCTGCAGGGGGTTTAGTGCATCAGTGGGGGATCAGATCAAGAAGAATAACTCTGCTCACTCATACCTGTGTCTCTCTTCTCCTCCCTCAGTGTCCACAGCTCAATCTCAAAGTTCTCCAAACCAAGCCGGTCACCTAGATCTTGCCAGCGCCAGACAGATGACCTCAAACTGGGGAGGAGACGAAGCCACCCCAAATCCAGTTCTGCAGTACTACATACGTATGGTGAGGGCCATTACTCGTGTATTCTACTATAAGATTATAGTTTATCTGTAGACTTCCCATTATTTGCACTCTCATTTCCTGTCTGTCAGTTACTTGATCGAACTCCAGGGGACCCCCTCAATGAACTGAATAAAGGTCTGCTACATGTGAACCCTGGTAAGATGGAGCTGTTGGGTCTACTGGCTGTTTAAGGGGTAAATATGGTATATACTTGTATGAGGGTGTGCTGTACAGAGACAGAGGGGCTGTTTGTATATTTTTGATGTACAGTACAGACCAAAAGTTTGGACACACCTCATTTAAAGATTTTTCTGTATTTTCATGACTATGAAAATTGTACATTCACACTGAAGGCATCAAAACTATGAATTAACACATGTGGAATTATATACTTAACAAAAAAGTGTGTAACAACTGAAATTATGTCATATTTTAGGTTCTTCAAAGTAGCCACCTTTTGCTTTGATGACTGCTTTGTACACTCTTGGCATTCTCTTGATGAGCTTCAAGAGGTAGTCACCGGAAATGGTCTTCCAACAGTCTTGAAGGAGTTCCCAGAGATGTTTAGCACTTGTTGGCCCTTTTGCCTTCACTCTGCGGTCCAGCTCACCCCAAACCATCTTGATTGGGTTCAGGTCTGGTGACTGTGGAGGCCAGGTCATCTGGCGTAGCACCCCATCACTCTCCTTCTTGGTCAAATAGCCCTTACACAGCCTGGAGGTGTGTTTGGGGTCATTGTCCTGTTGAAAAATAAATGATGGTCCAACTGAACGCAAACCGGATGGAATAGCATGCTGCAGCAAGATGCTGTGGTAGCCATGCTGGTTCAGTATGCCTTCAATTTTGAATAAATCCCCAACAGTGTCACCAGCAAAGCACCCCCACACCATCACACCACATCCTCCATGCTTCACAGTGGGAACCAGGCATGTAGAGTCCATCCTTTCACCTTTTCTGCGTTGCACAAAGACACGGTGGTTGGAACCAAAGATCTCAAATTTGGACTCATCAGACCAAAGCACAGATTTTCACTGGTCTAATGTCCATTCCTTGTGTTCTTTAGCCCAAACAAGTCTCTTCTGCTTGTTGCCTGTCCTTAGCAGTGGTTTCCTAGCAGCTATTCTACCATGAAGGCCTGCTGCACAAAGTCTCCTCTTAACAGTTGTAAAGATGTGTCTGCTGCTAGAATTCTGTGTGGCATTGACCTGGTCTCTTATCTGAGCTGCTGTAAACCTGCGATTTCCGAGGCTGGTGACTCGGATAAACTTATCCTCAGAAGCAGAGGTGACTCTTGGTCTTCCTTTCCTGGGGCGGTCCTCATGTGAGCCAGTTTCTTTGTAGTGCTTGATGGTTTTAGCAACTGCACTTGGGGACACTTTCAAAGTTTTCCCAATTTTTCGGACAGACTGACCTTCATTTCTTAAAGTAATGATGGCCACTCGTTTTTCTTTACTTAGCTGCTTTTTTCTTGCCATAATACAAATTCTAACAGTCTATTCAGTAGGACTATCAGCTGTGTATCCACCAGACTTCTGCACAACACAACTGATGGTCCCAACCCCATTTATAAGGCCAGAAATCCCACTTATTAAACCTGACAGGGCACACCTGTGAAGTGAAAACCATTTCCGGTGACTACCTCTTGAAGCTCATCAAGAGAATGCCAAGAGTGTGCAAAGCAGTCATCAAAGCAAAAGGTGGCTACTTTGAAGAACCTAAAATATAAGACATATTTTCAGTTGTTTCACACTTTTTTGTTAAGTATATAATTCCACATGTGTTAATTCATAGTTTTGATGCCTTCAGTGTGAATGTACAATTTTCATAGTCCTGAAAATACAAAAAAATCTTTAAATGAGAAGGTATGTCCAAACTTTTGGTCTGTACTGTACATGTAGACTCTTCTTACTGTGCTCATGCTCTCGATTAATTATTCTCTCTTCTACCAGATACCACTCAATTGTCCCAGTCTCTGCAGCGCAGAGGAGAGTGGCCCCTTCCCAGGTAATATAAGTCTGTAGTATATATGTTATGCTTTTCAGACCTTCGTGGTGTATAGTATTTAGTGACACTTCAAGATTTGAACAAAAAGATTTGCTGGACCCTGGTAGTCCTTTGCCGCCCGACCAGAGTCCTGCGATACTTTTCCTGCCAACATCCCCGACACCTGTTCAGATTAGTAGGCCAGGTGTGGCATCATTCCTGAGCGATGGCCTTGCAGCGGGTCTACTAATCAGATGAGGCGCCTGGTAAGCCAGTTAGGAGGTGGTTCTCAGGTTCACGGCCTACTAATGTGGCCACTGGACTACAGTCCTAGGAATCTTTTCCTCAACTCTAGTCATTTCATTCTAAAGCTCCTTCTCCACCACCCCCATAGATAATAGTTAGTTATTGGCCAAACCATCTTCTACCCAAACTCTTCCATGTCCATGAATGCTCAGCTTGGCCAAACGCTACCTTGTACTCTATGAGAGAGCCGTTACCAGACTCCTCTAATGGCGGTTCATCTTAAAGAGAACAAAAGGACGGGCAGCCAAAAATCTGAAATGCTGGATAAGTAATAAGTCTCTTCACCAAGAACATGTGTCTGGGACAAACAGGAGCCACCCATACACTTTATAAGACTGCCACCTGATCCTGCTGAAGTCAGCACTTTCAGTCGACATTAGTCTAATGTCTATGGACACATTAAAAGCTACAATGCCCGTTTCTACAGGTCAGATGAGAATGAGGAAGAGGTCTCCAAACTTTTGACCAATCCCAAGAAAAATCCTGTTAGAGTACCAGAAGCCGTAAAGAGAGAGGTATGTCTCCTACAGAATTTTAAAAGGAATGCCTAGGCTTCAGCTAAAAGTATAGTCCCGCCTCTCTAAATGACTGCAGACGTCTGAATCCTGACAGTGTGCATGTTGCCAAGGTTCACCAGTATTGCGATTTGCATACATGTGGTCACGTGCCGCCAAGACGTGCCTGTTTTCGCTTAATTCACTCATGTTAAGATAGTCCAGGCAGGTCTATTTGGAATGTGACTACAAGTATGCAAATCGCATGACCGCCCGCTGTCACTGGCAGTACTGGATAGTCCTGACACTGTGCGCGTCACATGCTCTTGGGATTCAGAAGTCTATAATCACATAGAGAGGCCTCAGACATTATCAGAAGACCAAATAACCGCTTTAATGGGGATCTGCCATTTTCAAGTTTATTTTTTTAATAGAAATTAGACCACCCCTGTAAATACTGAAATGTGCTTTTTTTTCCGTCCCTTCAACCCTTTTCGCCACCTGCCCACTATACATCTCAGGTGCTGTCCAGTCAGCGTCGTTCTGGTCCACCCAAACCTGTGAAGAGGGTAGCTGCACGAGGGGGACGCCCTGGTATCTGGAAATAGGATTTGGTCGAGTTCTATATTCTGTGTGAATGGTCCGTACCGTCCGCTGTGACGGTGTGATGTAATGGTAAGAGGCGGACTAAACGCTGTGTACAAACAAGTGCATGGAGCAGTGCTGTGGGATGCCAGTAACCAGACCACTAAATGAAGGACTCCCTCTACCCCACCGAGCAGCTCCCAATATCTCTGCTTCCTCTACCCTGTAAATTTTCTACATGGAAAATGAAATTAACAAGGAAGGTAATTAATAGCTCGAGTCCCTATCAGTGAATCGAAATCTGATCGGCAAGGTCTGATCTGCAGTAGATTGTAGGAGGTGCGTCACGTGGGTTGTGATGTCCATCTGTCTCGTGTGCGGTTTGCAGGTAGATGACAGCTGATTGTCCTATATGTCATTCTACCACCATAACAGAGTCATAACTTATTTCAGTGCCTTCTATGAAACGTTGTTGTGCCATCTTTTATAATGAAATGATATTTCTGATGTCTGCTTTCTATATTTATTATTATTTAATGGAAAGTAACATTTTGTATAAAAATAAAAAAAAAATAAAACCCTTTTTTTTGTGAAGAAAAATTGCTGTGACGTGGTATTTAATTTCCATAATCTCTGTATCCCTCCGATGTCCATTTTTGAGCTACACAAGGAACCATTAGGATACTACATTGGACGAGGAGTTATTTGTTGTTTTACAGAGACCACAAAATCTTGACCAATCGTTTGTGAATGTGTACATCTAAAATGAGAATGACTTGAACAGATGTAGATGAACGTACACAAAGAGACATACCTGAGAACATTGGAATATTTGATCTCATTGAAGCTATTAGGGATCTTTTTTGACATTTTTTAATGCATGTATTTTGGGCTAAAATGAATTTTTCTCTCTCACCCATGACAGCACCATGGAGAGAGGGGATCCGCCCTTCAGGGACAGGAACCTACAGATAAAAGAGCGGCACCTCTCCTCTGCCCCCAGTTGGGTTCCTGTCCCTGACGGGTGACCTACGTTCAGCGGTACCTGGAAGAAGATCAGCGTGTCCGGGCCGGCTTGTCCGACTGCTGACAGCGGGGAGCCTCCTGTCATGGCAGGTGCGGTGCCCGAAGCCACCGCCTGGTCCGATGGGCTGCGGGGTGAGAAGGCGGGAGGCTGACTGCCACCGCTCCAGAGAGGAGTCTGGGACTGAGAGGGACCAGGAGCACACGCAGGGCAGCACCGTTGTACATAGGGAATCCAAAATCCCGAAAACAGACGGCTCTTTCCGGGTCCCTGAGTCGGCGCATGCACAGTGCGCGCTCCTTGGGGCAAATCGCGGTCCAGGATGGGGAGCGATGACGTCGCACGCCGGGAAATTTGAAAAATGGGCGCTCTGCAGCTGCTCCGGGCTGGAAGCGTCCGTGGCAATGGAGGATGGCGACCAGCAACAGGAGCAGCTCAGGCAGCGGCAGCCCAGGCAGCAGCAAGCTGAGCAGCAGCAGCATCATCACTGGCATAAGGACCGGGATAGCCGAGGTACCCAGTCAAGTAGTCTCTCTACGCAGCATAGCAGATCTGCTGCTAGGAGCAAATCACCATCTGCGGAGCATCCTTTGCAGGATCCAATTCCGCCTCCCGAACCTGCAACCGCATCAATATGGTAAGTGATCTTCGTGAATGTGCACCATTGTAATAGCCTTCTTTTTCCTTATTAGGGAAAGAAGGAGAAAAAGAAGAACAGGGAATGCCCCACTTGTAGCAGACCCTTACCAGTAACATGGGACAAAAAGCTCTGTGAATCCTGTACGCGAAAAATTCTTAGTCAGGAAAATCCGGATTTCACCTCTGACCTCAGAGCTGTTATCCGATTGGAAGTCCAGAGTGCCCTGATATCCCTAAAGCAAGGGGCAAAAGGAGGGGAAAAGCTCCTTAGTAGACCCTCAAGGGTATGCCACACTAAACAATATCGCTAACGGGATCGCTAAAAAACGTCACTATTTAGCGATCCCGTTAGCGATATTGTTCAGTGCGGCAGCTTCCAGCGACGAGCTTCCTGCTGTGATCTCGCTCGTCGCTGGAATCGCTCCGGACCCTATTTCATCGCTGGCGCTCCCGCTGGGTAAGTATCTAATCGCTGTGTGGCACCTTTTCTTAGCGATTTAGCGGTACTTTTGTACCGCTAAAGTCGTTAAGAAGATCGCTAACGGCGATAGCGTCGTTAACTATATCGCTAAATGCGGTAGCATTTAGCGATATAGAAACAATCCCGCTAGCGATCTCATTAGTATGCAACGCTAACGAGATCGCTAGCGGGATTGCTTAGTGTGGCAGTACCTTCAGTCCTATCCCTCTACGTCTGGGGAAGTTATCTCTGACACAGCTGTCTCCGTCTCCTCAGACGAGGGGGAGGGAGGTCCCCATTGTTTTCCCTTGGATGAAGTGGACACGTTAGTAAAAGCTGTAAGAGCGACCATGGGGGTATCGGATCCTCGCCCGGATAGGTCCATCCAGGACATAATGTTTGGGGGGCTGGGCCAGAAGAAATGCAGGGTGTTCCCTCTTAACTAGAATGTACAGGGCCTGATTAAAAAGGAAAGGGACAGAATAGACAGGAAAAATTCCACAGTTCCTTCTCTTAAAAGGTAATATCTCTTCAATGAGGAAGTATCCACATCATGGGACAAAGCCCCGAGACTCGACGTGGCCGTAGCTAAAGCCTCAAAGAGGTTCGCCCTCCCCTTTGAAGATATGGGTACGCTTAAAGATCCTTTAGATAAAAGATCCGACACCTTCCTCAAGGGTACCTGGGAGTCTGCGGGGGGCAAATATTAGGTCATCTATAGCGGCAACATGCACCTCCAGATCCCTGATGGTATGGGTAGATCAACTCGAGAAACAACTAAGGGAGGGGACACCCAGAAATAACATGCTAGAGTCTATACCAATGATAAGGGTAGCGGGGGCCTTTTTAGCAGACTCATCGGCTGACTCAGTCCGCCTAACATCTAAGGCGGCAGCCCTCTCAAACGTGGCCCGGAGAGCATTATGGATTAAATGCTGGCCAGGTGATCTGCAAACCAAAATAAGACTATGCTCAATCCCATGTGATGCAAAATTTTTATTTGGCGAAACACTTGTTGATATTCTCCAGAAGGCAGGAGATAATAAAAAGAGGTTTCCGAACCTGACTCCTCTGCCGTTTAACCATTCCTTTCGGAATAAAAAATTCTTTAGGAAGAGGCCACCAAGAGAGCAGAACAGATGGGAGGAGGGAAGGAAGAGGGATAGAGGCTTCCTCTTCGGCAATGCTTCCCGAGACAAGAAATCCTCCAAGTGACATTTCGCCCAAGGTGGGGGGAAGATTAACCTCTTACCTTTCGGCCTGGGAGAAAATTTCGAACAGCCCTTGGATATTGATTCTGTTCGAATCGGGCCTAAGGATAGATTTTCACTCCTTCCCACCTCAAAAATACGTGATAACCCCACAAGATCCTCCCCACTGGAGCAAAAAGCCCTGGAGTGGGAAGTCCTAAAATTATTAGGAAAATTAGTCCTTCAGGAGGTTCCCCCTCAGGAAAGGGGCGAGGGGTTCTACTCCCCACTATTTCTAGTGACCAAACAAGACGGCACGTACAGAAAAATTATAAATCTGCGAGGGCTGAATTTGTACGTCAAAAACCAAAAATTCACGATGAAGTCATAGAATCATAGAATGGTAGAGTTGGAAGGGACCTCCTGGGCCTTCTGGTCCAATCAAGTCCATCATCAAGATTCTGTTCCCAAACTGCTTCATGACGGTACTAGACCTCAGCGACGCGTACTATCACGTTCCCATTGACAGAGATTACCGCAGATTTCTCAGACTGGCAGTTTCCATAGATGGAGAAATAAGGGAATTCCAATACAGAGTTCTGCCCTTCGGAATATCTATAGCCCCACGGATGTTCACGAAAATAATAGCAGAGGTGATGGCCCATAAAAGGGAGCAGGACATTCTGATAGTTCCGTACTTGGACGACTTCTTAACAGCCAGCGACTCTGCCCAAAGTTGCAGGGAACAAAGGGACAGAGTGATGTGCACCCTACAAAACCTTGACTCACACTGGACTCAAAAAAACAAAAGTGCAGACTCCCCAGCCACAAGAAAGGGAAAGTTGTACAAATGGTGACAAAGGCCATACGAAACCCCTCCATGACTCTAAGGAAAGCGATGTCACTGATGGGGTCCCTTTCCGCCTGCTTGCCGGCAGTTCAGTAGGCACAGCTACATACGAGGTGAGCTCCAATTGGACATCCTGGCGAATCAGTCAGCATTAAGAGGGCATTTAGAAGGTCATATAACCCTAAACTCAGCAACTATTCATTCCCTAGTCTGGTGGGGGAATATCGCCAACTTATCCAAAGGGGTCCCCTGTGTAACAAAAATATCCTGCATAGTCACCACAGACGCAAGTCTCAAGGGATGGGGAGCACACATGGACAACAAAGTTGCTCAGGGGGAATGGAATGGCCAGGAACTAGAAGCCTCCTCGAACCAGAAAGAACTGTGGGCGGTAGATTATGCATTATCATGCATTATTATGCATTATCACACTTGCTACCTTCTTTTCAGGGTCACCATGTCCGCGTATTCTCGGACAACCAGGTGATGGTGGCTTATATAAACCACCAGGGGGGGGAACAAGATCTCAAACCCTAATGAATGCCTCTTTCAAACTCCTCAGCCTGGCAGAGGAG
>JARQOD010000004.1:532216979-532247302 GCA_033576555.1 Oophaga sylvatica
GAAGTACAATATGTCATGAAAAAACAGTCTCAGAATCAGCTGGATTCGTTAAAGCGTTCCAGAGTTATGACCTCATAAAGTGACAGTGGTCAGAATTGTGAAAATTGGCCCGGTCATTAAGCTGCAAAATGGCTCTGTCACTAAGGGGTTAAGAAATAGAAGTGCTACTAGTTTCCTTGTATCAATTAACAAAATGCAAAGTGAACATACAAAAGAGAAAAGTAGGGAGTGCAAATTAGAGCCCACGAGGTGCCAAAGCAGCAAAAACCCAAGTGACCCTATTAAGGAAACTGCACCTGTCAAGGAATTCATGTACGGGTGTGGTGAAGCATATTGTTTTTGTCTGATTATATTCGTTCAGCCATTCGGTGTCGTAGTGCCAATGGTTACAATTAGTGATGAACGAGTATATTCGTTGCTCGGGTCTCCCCGAGCATGCTCAGGTGGTCTCCGAGTATTTTGGCGTGCTCTGAGATTTAGTTTTCGTTGCCTCAGCTGCATGATTTGTGACTGCTAGACAGCTTGAATACATGTGTGGAATGCCTGTTAGGGAATTCCCACATGTATTCAGCCTGTGTACAAGTCGCAAATCATGCAGCTGAGACAATGAAAACTAAATCTCCCAGCACGCCAAAATACTCGGAGACCACCCGAGCATACTCGGTGAGACCCGAGCAACGATGCTACTCGCCCATCACTAGTTACAATCCAATGGCATTCTAATTTGCACAGGAGACATTTATAGACACCCCCACTGATGCCACTATGAAGCCTATCAATACCTTGTACCTTTGAGGCTATGTGCACACGTTGCGGATTGTTAGCATTTTTGCAGTGTTTTTTCGCGGCGAAAACGCTTACACAATGCAACCATTATATTCTATGGGATTCCGCAATGCTGTGCTAATGCTGCATATTTTTCCGCGGCAGAATCGCATTCGGGAAGATACGCAGCATGCTCATTCTTTTTGTGGAATCGCGGCGATTCCGCCGCCATAGGAATGCATTGAACTGCTTTCCGCATGTGGCTATGCCCACCATGCGCAAAGTGAGCGCTTCATGTGCGGTGGTGCCCAGGGTCTGGAGGAGAGGAAACTCTCCTCCAGGCTCTGGGTACCATATCTCTGTTAAAACAATAATTAAAATAAAAAATAGTGATATTCTCACCTTCCGGCAGCCCCGCAGCTTTCCCGCTCCTCAGCGATGCTCCCGGCAACTCCCGTTCCCAGGAAAACCTTGTGACAATGACCCCAGATGACGTAGCGGTCTCGCGTGATGCTACGTCATCTAGGGTCATTGTCGCCAGGCATCACTGGGAATGGGAGTTGCCGGGAGCATCGCGAGGACCAGGAAGGCTGCGGGGGCCGCCGGATGGTGAGAATATCACAATTTTTTATTTTTTTTATTATTTTAACATATCTTTTTACTATTGATGCGGCATAGGCAGCATCAATAGTAAAAAGTTGGTCAAACACTATGTTTGACTAGTGTGACCAACCTGTCAATCAGTTTTCCAAACGTTGCTACAGATCGCTTGGAAAACACTAGCATTCTGCAAAGTATTTACGCTTGCAAAACACTAGTTTTTAGCGGAAATACGCATACCAATTAAAATGCGTATTTCCTGCAGCAGGAAGTTGCAGGATTGCCACGGAAATTTCCGTGGCAATTCCGAACGTGTGCACATAGCCTAAAAGTGGAAGGATCACAACCATGAGAGGACCTGAAATGCTTCAGAATCGTTTTGATCATCTACTTCTCTTGCTGCCAAAATGTCCCTCACATGCTCCCTCATCCTTCTTCGCGGTTCCTGTGAGGTTAGACCTACGTATATTAAATTACATTGACAGGTGGCAACATGAGTGGCACTGTATGATATATAGTTAAAAATGCAAAATAGATTTTCACCGTCGGCAAAGTCAAAGGTAAAAGCCCTCACCAGATTTTTACATGCCATACAATCTCCACAGGGAAAAATTCCCATCTTGGTCTTTTGGCATTAAATAGCGTGGTTGTTTTTGCTACAAAATGGCTTCTACCAAGTAAATCCTTGATGTTTTTTTTCCTTCTCACTGTTAGTAAAAGTTTGTCTTTTATGGTCACGGCCAATGTGGAGTCTGTCTTGAGAACACCCAATGTTTATTTAGGATGTGACGAATACTTTCCCATTGTGAATATGTGGATATAACTCTTACTGTGTAATCATCCTGTTGGCATTTTTTTTAAGCGTTAGTGACTTTTTAAAAAAGTTTTCAATGATCTCCATAATAAGATATGCAAAAAACAGAACTTTCAGTTGATTTAAAAAGAGCTTTTCAAAACTGTAGTTGGCAGGATTTGAACCCCTAATGGATTTCTAGTCCATCGCCTTAACCATTCAGCCACGACTACCTGGCTGTAGTTACACCGTATGTGAGAATATAAATCGGAATTACACTATATGGACAATAGTATTGTTATTTTAGACAATCAGGGTACCTGAGCTTTTATCACATCTCAAATCCAAGGCATTTATATGGAAATCTCCCCTTTACAGATATAACATATTTTTCGGACTATAAGACACACTTTTTTCCTCCAAAAATTTGTATGAAAATAGGAGGTGCGTCTTATAGTCCGGATGTACTGGCTGTGGCTGTGGATAGGGATGTTGGAGAGCGGCAGCAGTGGACGAGTGGGTCACAGGAGGCAGGAGCCAGCTTCTGCGGCTAACACCTGTTCCTGCTGTTAAAGAAAAATAAATATTCACTTCTCTCCACGGCAATAAATCCTCCCACCTCTATGCTCAGATGCCAATGCCGCAAGGTGGGAGGGACTATAGTAGTGTAAAGCAGTGAATATTTATTGATCTTTAAAAGCAGGCACACTGTTAGCCGCAGCTGCCGGCTTCCTGCAGCGGCTGCGTGATCAGGTGTGCCTGCTATTAAGGAGAATGAATACTCACTCTGTGCGAGTAGAGAACAGTGAATATTCATTCTCTTTAGTAGCGGGCACACGTGATCGCCCAGCCACTGCAGGAAGCTGGCGGCTTCAGCTAACAGTGTGCCATCTATTTAAGAAGATTGATATTCACTGCTCCACACACCCATAGTCCCTGGCATGTGGAGCAGTGAGTATTCTGGCAGCTGTCCTCTGCTTGTAAGCAGCGCATGGTGTCACTGTGATGCTTACAAGCATAAATCAGCTGCTGGCATCACAACAGGATGCTACAAGGGAGCCAGGGAAAGTAAGTAGAATGGTTTATGTTTATTCTTGTTTTTCTGATTGGTGCCATGCATGTCAGGTTGGGGGTAGGGGTTATGAATACCAGGATAGAGATGAGGGGGCCATGCATACCAGGATTGGGATGAGAGGACCATGTATACCAGGATGGGGATGAGGGGGCCATTTATACCAGAATGGATATGAGGAGGCCATGTATACAAGGATGGGGATGAGGAGGCCATGCATACAACGATGGGGATGAGGAACCATGTATACCAGAATGGGGAAGAGGGAATCATGTATACAGGATGGGGATGAGGTGTTCATGTATACCAGGATGATGATAAGGGGGCCATGTATACCTGGATTGGGGCATATATATAGAGAACTGGAGAAGATGTGGAAGGTGAAGGCAACAGTGATTCCAGTTGTGATAGGAGCATTTGGAGCAGTGACCCCTGTGGGAAGAATGGTTACAACAGATCCCAGGAGCAACATCTGAGCTCTCTGTCCAGAAAAGCGCAATGCTGGGAACAGCTAAGATCCTGCGCAGAACCCTCAAACTCCCAGGCCTGTGGTAAAGGACCCGAGAATGAGAAAGGACAACAAAAGACCACCCCCAGTTTGGGTGAGAGGTAATATATATAATATAAAATATAATATATATATATATAATATGTATATATATTATATATATACATATATATATATATATTATATACCAGGATAGGGGATATTAGTACAGAATTGACAATATTTTTTGCTTCAAGTTTTTTAAAATTTTCCTCCTCTAAAACCTAGATGTGTCTTATGGTCCTGTGCATCTTATAGTCTGAAAATATGATAACTTCTGTGAAGCTTTTCTACAAGAATTTGGAGGTGTCTGTGGAAAAATATGCCGTACATACAGACCTTACTGTATATAGGCTTTTTGTCCTGATCTAAACGTTTATTTACACGCTCAATTATGGCAAATCAGCATTCCTAGGATTCACTATAAGTTTACAGTGTAGACTGGCTGCTGATCACCTGATGAGCTAGAAAAATCATTCGTCAGGTGAAATGATCTTCTAGTGTGCATGAAAGATCATCGTTCTCGGCAGTGCTCCTAAGAACAATGGTAGCCTATCTGCACTGTCCAGTCAATTACAGATAAGCCAGAGCACATGATAATCGGTCTGCTTGTGTGAACTGACTATTAAACGATCACCGATCAGTAAATATTTACTGAATGGCAGTTATTTAACACTGATTTGGGTCAAAACATTCATATAAAAATATGCCCACATTACAGCTTGTCTGAATAAGGTCTTATTCTCAGGAAAAGGAAGTATTGTGAGAAAAACATTCTGTCCCATACAATGATCAAACCCACAGCCTTGGCATTATTAACACCACACTCTAACCAAGTGAGCTAACCAGCCATTTGTGATTTTGATTGTGATAGATGACTCACAATGAAAGGTACCACTGACTTCCCGCAAAGCTTTAGTAGAGCAAAGTTTTATCCATCTATACTAAGCTATAACCAACTGTTCCTTTTACGTTTATGTCTCAAAATATTGTTATATTTTAACGACTTTTTTGGAATTCATGAAAACTAGGTATATTATTTTTAACCCCTTAACCCCCAAGGGTGGTTTGCATGTTAATGACCCGGCCAATTTTTACGATTATGACCACTGTCTCTTTATGAGGTTATAACTCTGGAACGCTTTAACGGATCTTCACGATTCTGAGATTGTTTTCTCGTGACATATTGTACTTCGCGTTAGTGGTAAAATTTCTTAAATAAAACTTGTGTTTATTTTTGAAAAAAGCGCAAATATGGCGAAAATTTTGAAAACTTTGCAATTTTCAAACTTTGAATTTTTATTCCCTTAAAACAGAGAAATACAGTACAGACCAAAAGTATGGACACACCTTCTCATTCAAAGATTTTTCTGTATTTTCATGACTATGAAAATTGTAGAATTACACTGAAGGCATCAAAACTATGAATTAACACATGTGGAATTATACATTACACTTTACAAAAAAGTGTGAAACAACTGAAAATATGTCTTATATTCTAGGTTCTTCAAAGTAGCCATCTTTTGCTTTCATTACTGCTTTGCACGCAGAAAAGGTGAACAGATGGACTCTACATGCCTAGTTCCCACCGTGAAGCTTGGAGGAGGTGGAGTGATGGTGTGGGGATGCTTTGCTGGTGACACTGTTGGGGATTTATTCAAAATTGAAGCGGTGAGCGGTCCAGCTCACCCCAAACCATCTCGATTGGGTTCAGGTCTGGTAACTGTGGAGGCCAGGTCACCTGGCATAGCACCCCAATACTCTCCTTCTTGGTCAAATAGCCCTTACACAGCCTGAAGGTGTGTTTGGGGTCATTGTCCTGTTGAAAAATAAATGATGGCCCAACTAAACACAAACCGGATGGAATAGCATGCTGCTGCAAGATGCTGTGGTAGCCATTCTGGTTCAGTATGCCTTCAATTTTGAATAAATCCCCAACAGTGTCTTCAGCAAAGCACCCCCACACCATCACACCACCTCCTCCATGCTTCACGGTGGGAACCAGGCATGTAGAGTCCATCCGTTCACCTTTTCTGCGTGCAAAGCGGTAATCAAAGCAAAAGGTGGCTACTTTGAAGAACCTAGAACATAAGACATATTTTCAGTTGTTTCACACTTTTTTGTTAAGTGTAATGTATAATTCCACATGTGTTAATTCATAGTTTTGATGCCTTCAGTGTGATTCTACAATTTTCATAGTCATGAAAATACAGAAAAATCGTTGAATGAGAAGGTGTGTCAAAACTTTTGGTCTATACTGTATGTCACACAAAATAGTTAAGAAATAACATTTCCCACATGTCTACTTTACATCAGCACAATTTTGGAACCAAATTTTTTTTTGTTAGGAAGTTATAAGGGTTAAAAGTTGAACAGCGATTTCTCATTTTTACAAAAAAATTTACAAAGCCATTTTTTTTACGGACCAACTCAGATTTAAAGTCACTTTGAGGGGTCTATATGGCAGAAAATACCCAAAAGTGACACCATTCTTAAAACTGCACCCCTCATGCTACTCAAAACCACATTCAAGAAGTTTATTAATCCTTCAGGTGCTTCACAGGAGCTGAAGCAACGTGGAAGGAAAAAATGAATATTTAACTTTTTAGCCACAAAAATGATCTTTTACAAACTTTTTTTTTATTTTCACAAGGTAAAAGGAGAAAATGGACAGATAAGGTTGTTATGCAATTTCTCCTGAGTACGCCAATACCCCATATGTGGGGGAAAACCACTGTTTGGGCACACGGCAGAGCTCGTAAGGGAAGTAGCGCCGTTTGACTTTTTCAAACTAAAATTGGCTGGAGTTGAGATTGGACGCCATGTCGCGCTTGGAGAACCTCTGATGCGCCTAAACAGTGGAAACCCCCCACAAGTGACACCATTTTGGAAACTAGACCCCCTAAGGTACTTATCTAGATCTGTTGTGAGCACTTTGAACCCCCAAGTGTTTCACAAAAGTTTATAATGCCTGGGTGTGAAAAAAAAAAAAAAAATTCCACAAAAATGATTTTTTAGTCCTAAATTTTGAATTTTCCCAAGGAAATTGGACCCCAAAAGTTGTTGTCCAATTTGTCCTGAGTACGCTGATACCCCATATGTGGGGGTGGAAAACTGTTTGGGCGCACGGCAGGGCTTGGAAAGGAAGTAGTAACGTTTTGGAATGCAGACGTTGATGGGGGTCATGTTCCGTTTGCAGTGCCCCAGATGAGCCTAAACAGTGGAAATCCCCCACAAGTGACCCCATTTTGGAAACTAGACCCCCTAAGGAACTTATCTAGATCTTTGGTGAGCACTTTGAACCCCCAAGTGCTTCACACAAGTTTATAATGCCCGGGCATGAAAATAAAAAATCCTATTTTTTTCCCACAAAAATTATCTTTTAGTCACTAATTTTTTATTTTCCCAAGGGTATCAGGAGAAATTGGACCACATAAGTTGTTGTCCAATTTGTCCTGAGTACGCTGATGCCCCATATGTGGGGGGGAACCACTGTTTGGGCGCACGGCAGAGCTCGGAAGGGAAGGAGCACCATTTGACTTTTTCCAAACAAAATTGGCTGGAATTGAGATTGGATGCCATGTTGCATTTGGAGAGCCCCTGATGTGCCTAAACAGTGGAAACCCCCCACAAATGACCCCATTTGGGAAACTAGACCCCCTAAGGAACTTATCTAGATCTTTGGTGAGCAATTTGAACCCTCAAGTGCTTCACACAAGTTTATAACGTAGAGCCGTAAAATTTAAAAATCATATTTTTTCCACAAAAATGATCTTTTCACCCGAATTTTTATTTTTCCAAGGGTAACAAGACTCCAAAAGTTATTGTGCAATTTGTCCTGAGTACACTGATACCCCATATGTGGGGGTATACCACTGTTTGGGTGCATGGCAGAGTTTGGAAGGGAAGGAGCACCGTCTCACTTTTTCAACGCAGAATTGGCTGGACGCCATGTCGTGTTTGGAGAGCTCCTGATCTGCCTAAACAGTGGAAACCCCCCACAAATGACACCATTTTGGAAACTAGACCCCTCAAGGAACTTATCTAGATGTGTGGTGAGAACTTTGAACCCCCAGGTGTTTCACTAAAGTTTATAACGTACAGCCTTAAAATAAAAAATCCTTTTTTTTTTTTACAAAAATGATTTTTTCGCCCCCAATATTTTATTTTCACAAGGGTAACAGAAGAAACTGGAACCCAAAAGTTGTTGTCCAATTTGTCCTGAGTACGCTGATACCCAATATGTAGGAGAAAACTACTGTATGGGTGCACGTCAGGGCTCGGAAGGGAAGTAGTGACGTTTTGGATTGCAGACTTTGATGGAATGGTCTGGGGGCGTCATGTCGCATTTGGAGAGCCCCTGATACGCCTAAACAGTGGAAACCCCCCACAAGTGACCCCATTTTGGAAAATAGACCCCACAAGGAACTTATCTAGATGTGTGGTGAGCACTTTGAACCCCGAAGTGCTTCACAGAAGTTTATAACGCACAGCCGTAAAAATAAAAAATCCTTTTTTTTTTTACAAAAATGATTTTTTCGCCCCCAATATTTTATTTTCACAAGGGTAACAGGAGAAATTGGACCCCAAAGTTTTGTCCAATTGTCCTGAGTACGCTGATACCCAATATGTGGAGAAAACTACTGTATGGGCGCATGTCAGGCTCGAAAGGGAAGTAGTGACGTTTTGGATTGCAGACTTGATGGAATGGTCTGGGGCGTCATGTCGCATTTGGAGAGCCCCTGATGCGCCTAAACAGTGGAAATCCCAACAAGTGACCCCATTTGGAAAATAGACCCACAAGGAACTTATTAGATGTGTGGTGAGCGCTATGAAGCCCCAAGTGCTTCACAGAAGTTTATAATGTACAGCCGTAAAAACAAAAAAATCTTATTTTTTTACAAAATAATATTTTCGCCCCCAGTTTTTTATTTTCCCAAGGGTAACAGAAGAAATAGGACAAATTTCACAATAACTCTTGGGTCCAGAGTACGCTGATACCCCATATGTGGGGATAAACTACTGTTTGGACGCATGGCAGAGCTCAGAAGTGAAGGAACACAGTTTGACTTTCAAAGCAGAATGGCTGGAATGGAGATCAGACGCCATGTCACATTTGGAGAGCCCCTGATGTGCCTAAACAGCGGAAACCCCCCAATTCTAACTCCAACCCTAACCCCAACACACCCCTAACCCTAGTCCCAACCCTAATCCCAACCCTAACACTAATCCAAACTCTAACCCTAATCCTAACTTTAGCGCCAACCCTAACCCTAACTTTAGCCGAAACCCTAACCCTAACCCTAACCCTAATGGGAAAATGGAAATAAATACATTTTTTTATTTTATTATTTTTCCCTAACTAAGGGGGTGATAAAGGGGGGTTTGATTTACTATTTATAGCGGTTTTTATGATTGGCAGCTGTCACGCTAAAAGACGCTTTTTATTGCAAAAGTAGTTTTTTGCATCGCCACATTTTGAGAGCTATAATTTTTGCATATTTTGGCCCACAATGTCATGTGAGGTCTTAATTTTTGCGGGACGAGGTGACGCTTTTATTGGTACCATCTTTGAGCACGTGACATTTTTTGATCGCTTTTTATTTCGATTTTTGGGAGGTTAGAATGAACAAAAATCAGCAATTCATGAATTTCTTTTGGGTGAGGCGTTTTTATTTTTCCGCGTGTGGTAAAATCGATAAAGCAGTTTTATTCTTCGGGTCAGTACGATTATGGCGATACCTCATTTATATAATTTTTTTATGTTTTGGCGCTTTTATAGAATAAAAACAATTTTATATAAAAAATAATTATTTTTGCATCGCTTTATTCTGCGAGCTATAACTTTTTTATTTTTTTGCTGATGATGCTGTGTGATGGCTTGTTTTTTGCGGGACAAGATGACGTTTTCAGCGGTACCATGTTTATTTATATCGGTCTTTTTGATCACGTGTTATTCCACTTTTTGTTCAGCGTATGATGATAAAGCACTGATTTTTTGCTTTGTTTTTATTTTTTATTTTTTAAGGGGTTCACAAAAGGGGTTAACTAGTGGGACAGTTTTATAGGGGGGGTCCGTTACAGACGCGGCGATACCATATATGTGTACTTTTATTGTTTTATTTTTTTTATTTACAATAAGTAATGAATTTATTGGGGAATATTTTTTTTTTTTTTTTTTTTATTTTGGATTTTTTTTTACACATGTTTATTTTTACTTTTTTTTACTTTTTTACTTTGTCCCAGGGTGGGACATCACTGTATTTCATCAGATCGCTGGTGTGACAGTGTGCACAGCACTCTGTCACACCAGCGATGTGACAGGCAGTGCAGGACGCTTCCTCATGCCTGCTCTCGGCAGGCACTGAGGAAGCCGCCTCCCTCCAGGACCCCAGCGCCATCTTGGATCCGGGTCCTGGGAGGGAGGAAGCCCTCAGAGCAGCGCGATCACATCGCGCTGGTCTGAGGGTCTCAGGGGGGCGCGCAGGGAGCCCCCACCCTGCGCGATCCTCCCGTGCCCCCAGTACAACCGCGATCATGTTTGATCGCGGTGTGCAAGGGGTTAATGTGCCGGGAGCGGTCCGTGACCTCTCCTGACACACAGTCACGGGTGTCAGCTGTGATAATCAGCTGACACCCAGCGGCGATTAGCTGCGCTCCCTCCGGGAGCGCAGCTAGTCGCCTATGACGTACTATCCCGTCCATGGTCAGAATGGCACGGGTTTTATGGACGGGATAGTACGTCTAATGTCAGAGAGGGGTTAAGGACCCAGTAAATGTATAAGGAGTTCTAGTTAAATACAGACTTCTGTATATAACTAGTATATAAGGATTTTTAGTGAATTAAAGAGTGAATCTTGATTTTATACTTTTTTGTGGAGAGAAACTTTTAAGGACCCAGTAAATGCATGTAAAGCACTACTGTGGTGGAAAGCTGTATCAAGCTGCTAAAAGGTGTTTATTTTTTAGTATTATCCAGGATATAAGTTTTAAACTACAGCTGCAAAGGCAATTTAATTTGAAGTATCACCTTATAACACATTTGGAATTATGACGCTCAACTTATAGTTTTATTCAGAGTTTATATATTCATTTGCTAGAAGTCTTATGAAATAGCATGCCACTGTATCTACACTTATCTCAGCAATTCATTGTATACTAAGAAGAATCTTGGCATGGTTTGTTACAGATAGGTAACTTATTACCAAGGGGTGTGTACCTGTCTTGTGTTGTTTTAGAAGTCTAATACAATTGCGTGAAGTTTGATGCTATTTATATATAGTAATTCAATTGCTAGAAACCACATATAGTAATTAGTGTTGTATTGTGTATAGCCAGTGGGTGGCCTTTTAAGACCAACACTATATGTATGTAAAGGTAATTTATCTATGTGTGTGTGTTTCACATTTTATAAGGGTCTTTTATGATCAGCAGTAATTTATCTGTGTGTGTTTCACACAGGACAAGTTCGGTGATCCGTCTATTGTGTGGGAAAAGTCAACGCGAGCTCACATTATGAGTTGGTCATATTATGTACATGCAGATATTACAATATTACAGAATGCTTTATTCGTATTTTTAAAAAAAAAAAAAAAAAAAGCAATGACACGATATTGTAAAACAAGATTACAAGATTTTTTTTGTAATAAATAAATACATCTCAAAGACATTTCAGGCATTGAACTAACTGTGACACCAAAATGACTTATTAGCAGCAGTGTTGACATGAATTGTCATGACTATATAAGCCTCTTTTAAGGCCAGGAGATCTGTGTACTGTTAGTCTGTAACTAAAATAAAACTATTTCACAAACTTTTTAACATACCTGTGCGGGGCCATGTACTCTAGTCCATAATATTCGATTTTGATCACCATTCAACAAAAAATTGAGGCATGCTGAGCCGTGTGTTAGTAAGTTTAGAGATGCTCAGTTTAAAATGAACAGGGCAATTGGGAGAATGTGTGAAGGTCAATGCTAATTAGGTTTGTTACAGATAGCTCACTTATTATCAGCATTGTTGACATGTCCAAAAACCAACACATTTATGTGTGTTCTTCTAGCACTGACCATAAAACCGAAGGTTTCTAGCAAACATAATAGATATAAGTTTTAAAGGACATCTGCTGGGAGAATCACTGAATATATGGTGTGGAAGGACACATTGTTAGCAAGTTTAGAGGACAGGAGTTTTTATGGTTTAATACTGATAGACATATTGTGAACTGACATATAGGGTCCATGTGTGACACCATATTTTTCAACATTTTTGCTCCTTCACAGATTTATTTTGCATTATATTTTTTATTTTTCAAAATTTTTGCTCCTTCACAGATTTATTTTACATTATATTTTTATTTTGCTTAAGGATCATGTACAGAGGAGTTTTTATGTTTTAATACTGATAGACATATTGTGAACTGACATATAGGGTCCATGTGAGACACCATATTTTTCAAATATTAGTTATGCGTTCGCTACCACTGTCAACCATAGCAGCTCTCATGATGCTAGCTATTCTGATCAGCTTATCATATCAACGATGAAGCCTTTTTTAACCCCTTCACAATAATGTACAGAGGAGTTTTATGTTTTAATACTGATAGACATATTGTGAACTAACATATAGGGTCCATGTGAGACACCATATTTTTCAACATTTTTGCTCCTTCACAGATTTATTTTGCATTATATTTTTTATTTTTCAACATTTTTGCTCCTTCACAGATTTATTTTACATTATATTTTTTATTTTGCTTAAGGATCATGTACAGAGGAGTTTTTATGTTTTAATACTGATAGACATATTGTGAACTGACATATAGGGTCCATGTGAGACACCATATTTTTCAACATTTTTGCTCCTTCACAGATTTATTATGCATTATATTTTTTTATTTTGCTTAAGGATCGTGTACAGAGGAGTTTTTATGGTTTAATACTGATAGACATATTGGCCCAGGCATGTCCGGGCATGCCCGGACAAGTCCTGGTCACGTGACAACCGTGGAAAAAACAAGCCTGAAATTCAAAAACTATGTGCTATCCGTTAACACAAGCATAGTCATATAGAAAATATTGAGCGAGTTGCTTCACAAACCATCTCAAGGCATGCTGAATGTCAACGTTCCCGCTATGAGCTACACACATGACCAACTGTATAGCCTGGGATGCGTAGCGTTCTTGTTGCACAGGCCTATTTTTAAAGACGCTATGCCCCTCAGATATGAAAGACAGGCATGTTGGGACGTGTCCCGGCCTATTTTGGCACAGGACCACACCTATGCAACGATTTTGACCACCATCCAGCAAAAGCGGTACAAACTTTTTAGCATAGCTGTGTTTCTGGCTCTCAGCTGCTATTTTAATAGTTACCATACGAATACTGTAGCGAACCAAGATGTGTTAATTTGATTACTAACACGATTTCAGCAACTTGATGACAAATTCAGAGCAAATTCGTTATTTCGGAACTGACATGTCCGGGCATGCCCGGACAAGTCCCGGGCCTCTACAGCTCGCCCCTATAGTGTAGTTTAATGTAGGTGGCAAACAGATCATAGCTGGTGTTTGGAAAATACCATATCTCATAGATGGTGGTGATCCTCTGAATCATTTTTAAACATTTCACGCCACTCATGCACCCACAGCACTCTTATGGTGTACCAGCACCGCTGCAGCTAGCGCTTTTTTGTGACCTTATCTGCATCTTTTTCATTATAACACGAGGGACAGCCATGGAAAAAACAACCCTGAAATTCAAAAACTATGTGCTGTCCGTTAACACACGCACAGTCATCTAGAAAATATTGAGCGAGTTGCTTCACAAAACACACAAGGCGTGGTGATTGCCAATGTTCTCGGTATGCGCTACATACATGACCCGCTGTATAGCCTGGGATGAGCAGCGTTCTTGCAGCACAGGTCTGTTTTTAAAGACGCTAAGCCCCATCAGATATAAAAGACAGGCATGTTGGGACGTGTCCCGGACTATTTTGGCACAGAACCACACCTATGCAACGATTTTGATCAGCATTCAACAAAAAATTGCGTGCAAACTTTTTAGCATACCTGTACAAACTTTTTAACATACCTGTGTTTCGGACTCACATGGCGTACCAGAAGCACCCAGTGCCATGTACTCTAGCTCATAATATTTCACATCGGGTATGGGACCTACATAGCTTTGTTTTTTCAGGTATTAAAAAAGCGTGGAAAACTGAAAATCCCGAGGCCTGAGGTAATTTACTGAGCTTCATGGGGATAAAATTTATCGAGTCTATGAACCTTATAGACAAAACGGTAGCGTCACACACAAGACGACGACACCTCGGGCTAGCACATTTACCGGTAGTTTTCAAAAACTACGGCCTTAACAATAAAGTAAGAATCGTGGAGCCCTGCATTGTGGGCTATAAATGTATACCCTGAAAATTTACCGTTGGTAAAGAACAGTAAAAAGTCGTGCGTACAACTATCATCCTCAAACTCCCAGAGCTATCACAAACACTATTGCCTACAGAGGCGGCCCCGCGAGAATTTCTGGATGTGCGTGTCAAGAGGCTCCTTGCTTTGACCGATTGTTTGCGCGTGAATGCTGACATTTCCAGGGTCACTATAGTTGTGTAAATGCGCTGTGAGATCGTGTATCGGCCCCTAGGGTGTGATGCGTGACCATTTTAATTATTTTTCAATTCATAACCATACGTTCTCAGGCAGACAGGTTTATTTCACAGAAGTTGACTGTACAGTTGCATAATTTTTGTTTAAAATCATACATTTGCATAATTTTGTTTAAAATCGCACAGTTCTGCATAATGTCGGGTGTTGGACACGCACTTATCAGTCTTTCATACGTGTCGCAGAAAGATTTTAGTCTGTTCTGCGAGAGTTTATTATGCACGTACTGTGCAGACATGTCAAGAAACATTTTGGTGTGTTCACCAGTCCATACGGGTGTTGGTGTGTAAGGCGATCGACCATCATCCTTCTGCTTCTTACTTACACGACGGCGCGATACTGCGCGTTTCTTTGACGGTAATGCATCGGCTGAATTGGCAGCTGCTGCTTCCGCGTTGCTATTTGCAGATTCTGTAGCTTGACACAGACGTATATTCTTAAGCCGACTACTCTCAGTATTCCCGGGGTGCTCGGTTGGAGCGTCGTTTTCTCCACGATCTGCGACACACCCGTGTGAAAGAGGCTCCGTTCTCACTTCCGTTCTGTTCTCAAACCCATAATTGTGCTGTTGCAAAACTCGCGAATGACGCTCCTCCGTAACTAAAGAAAAGACACGTGGTGTAGTTAACCGCTAAGTGGGGGAGATATAGGAAGAGCTACATGAGTCACTTTACTCTGATTCAACGCGATATTTGTAAAGCTACCAGCACCGATTATCTGTGAAACCGATGCATGATTGTTTGTATAAGTACACTATAGAGCAGCCTAGACATATATACTTACAAGTATCCCCCGGGTGCTGATCTACAGAGAATGCTGAATTAATAGACATCTCGCTTCTCGGGCGCCACCGTATGGGGCTGTTTTCTCCCTCAAACTGCAACCTCACGGGCGATACTTTAGCAGCTGTAAATAAAATATAACATACATGAATGCGCACAACACATTCACAAAGCTAACTTGACACACGTAAATAAAATATATCTACTAGTTACCGCAGAAATTTTTATCTGCGTGTGTAAGTACACTATAGAGCTGCGTAGACATATATGCTTACAAGTATGAGACGTGTAGTGTAGTTCAGAGATTGGTGAATTAAACGGTGTGGAGGTGCTCGGGCGTTTTCGTATGGGGGTGTTTTCTTTTTCAAGCTGCAGCCTCCTGCACGTTAGTTTAACATCTGTAAATAAAATATAACTATTAGTCGCCACAGAAATGATATCTACACGGGCCACACGCACAAAGCTAAATTCGCAAAGCTATCGTAACGCGCGTAAATAAATATATCCACTAGTTATCGGTGGGGTCACAGGGTACAGAGGGTACAAACACATATCACCCGGGTTTCAAGGACCCGCTACCTTTTCTATTCCAGAGCCGTGTGCTTAGCGAATCACCCCATCTTTTAGGAGCGTTGGGTATCGCGCGAGTTAGAGGATTATAGTCCGGTTCTACGAACTCGACATCTGAATCCTGGGGATCCTCCACGATCTCAACATCGGAATCGCGATGCTCGAGCGGCTCAGTCGCCACAGGGTTTCCAACCGCCCAGTCCGCTTGGAGTCGATCTGTATCTGTATGAGAAAATGTTTATATTATTAAAACATGTCTAGCTAACGACCCAGTCAGCTAAAATAAAATTAACTGTATGGATTTTAGCGACAGTCTATATTAATTATTAATATTAATAGTAGGCGTTATAAATTTACAGCTACAGGGTAATGATGGTGGGGGTTCTGGCGTGAAATATTACTTCTCCAATATTGCATCAAGACGGTTAGCTGCCATGATCCCTCTGTAAAACATTAATAGATTTTTCTGTCCCTAGCGTGGGGCAGTGACAGAGGGCGTGTTCTCTCTGCTAGCCCTAATAAATACAGGCAGCTCACAAGCAATACAACGCTCACCTGTAAGGGTTCGCACATCACAGACCACAACTCCGATCTGAACAGAACTAAAGTGAGTATTTTTATGTCTTTCGTTTCAATTATATTTAAGTTTGTGTAGTATTTGCATGAACAACTTACCCGTGTTTTCATACTTGATCTTTATTTGCTTTAATTCAATAGCGGACCCTTTTTATTCAAGATGGAGTCCAGATATTCTCGCGTTCAATATTCTGCTTTGCTTTCACCAGAACAATCGGGTAAATTTTACACAGTATATAGTGTACTCCGCATTGTCTCGGGCTGTCTGAGTCTGCGCTTTGTATATATAAATGATATATTTCATTCTTATTTAAGAAGAGGGAGTCCATTCAGGCTACTCCTACGAGAACCGGTTCATTACGCCGAACCTGTTAGAGGATGGCAACTCTGCTAGCGGGCGACGATCCCCCAGCTCTCACCAGTCTGTCACAGGCAAGAAACCTATAACTATATCAGATGTTAGGGCAACATGTCAACATGATAGGGCAGGTTAGGATAGGATATGGGTTGAACTAGATGGACTTAAAGTCTTCCTTCAACCTTAATAACTATGTTACTATGTTACTATGTTTTAAACCTATGTATCTAGATGGGTAAACGTGGTAGCTGTAAATTTATAACGCCTACTATTAATATTAATAATTAATATAGACTGTCGCTAAAATCCATACAGTTAATTTTATTTTAGCTGACTGGGTCGTTAGCTAGACATGTTTTAATAATATAAACATTTTCTCATACAGATACAGATCGACTCCAAGTGGACTGGGCGGTTGGAAACCCTGTGGCGACTGAGCCGCTCGAGCATCGCGATTCGATTTGAGATCGTGGAGGATCCCCAGGATTCAGATGTCGAGTTCGTAGAACCGGACTATAATCCTCTAACTCGCGCGATACCCAACGCTCCTAAAAGATGGGGTGATTCGCTAAGCACACGGCTCTGGAATAGAAAAGGTAGCGGGTCCTTGAAACCCGGGTGATATGTGTTTGTACCCTCTGTATCCTGTGAACCCACCGATAACTAGTGGATATATTTTATTTACGCGCGTTACGATAGCTTTGCGAATTTAGCTTTGTCGTGTGGCCCGTGTAGATATCATTTCTGTGGCGACTAATAGTTATATTTTATTTACAGATGTTAAACTAACGTGCAGGAGGCTGCAGCTTGAAAAAGAAAACACCCCCATACGAAAACGCCCGAGCACCTCCACACCGTTTAATTCACCAATCTCTGAACTACACTACACGTCTCATACTTGTAAGCATATATGTCTACGCCGCTCTATAGTGTACTTACACACGCAGATAAAAATTTCTGCGGTAACTAGTAGATATATTTTATTTACGTGTGTCAAGTTAGCTTTGTGAATGTGTTGTGCGCATTCATGTATGTTATATTTTATTTACAGCTGCTAAAGTATCGCCCGTGAGGTTGCAGTTTGAGGGAGAAAACAGCCCCATACGGTGGCGCCCGGGCAGCGAGATGTCTGTTAATTCAGCATTCTCTGCAGATCAGCACCCGGGGGATACTTGTAAGTATATATGTCTAGGCCGCTCTATAGTGTACTTATACAAACAATCATGCATCGGTTTCACAGATAATCGGTGCTAGTAGCTTTACAAATATCGCGTTGAATCAGAGTAAAGTGGCTCATGTAGCTCTTCTTATATCTCCCCCACTTAGCGGTTAACTACACCACGTATCTTTTCTTTAGTTACGGAGGAGCGTCATTCGCGAGTTTTGCAACAGCGCAATTATGGGTTTGAGAACAGAACGGAAGTGAGACGGAGCCTCTTTCACACGGGTGTGTCGCATATCGTGGAGAAAACGACGCGCCAACCGAGCACCCCGGGAATACTGAGAGTAGTCGGCTTAAGAATATACGTCTGTGTCAAGCTACAGAATCTGCAAATAGCAACGCGGAAGCAGCAGCTGCCAATTCAGCCGATGCATTACCGTCAAAGAAACGCGCAGTATCGCGCCGTCGTGTAAGTAAGAAGCAGAAGGATGATGGTCGATCGCCTTACACACCAACACCCGTATGGACTGGTGAACACACCAAAATGTTTCTTGACATGTCTGCACAGTACGTGCATAATAAACTCTCGCAGAACAGACTAAAATCTTTCTGCGACATGTATGAAAGACTGATAAGTGCGTGTCCAACACCCGACATTATCGCAGAACTGTGCGATTTTAAACAAAATTATGCAAATGTATGATTTTAAACAAAAATTATGCAACTGTACAGTCAACTTCTGTGAAATAAACCTGTCTGCTGAGAACGTATGGTTATGAATTGAAAAATAATTAAAATGATCACGCATCACACCCTAGGGGCCGATACACGAGCCCCCAGCGCATTTACACAACTATAGTGACCCTGGAAATGTCAGCATTCACGAGCAAACAATCGGTCAAAGCAAAGAGCCTCTTGACACACACATCCAGAAATTCTCGCGGGGCCGCCTCTGTAGGCAATAGTGTTTGTGATAGCTCTGGGAGTTTGAGGATGATAGTTGTACGCACGACTTTTTACTGTTCTTTACCAACGGTAAATTTTCAGGGTATACATTTATAGCCCACAATGCAGGGCTCCACGATTCTTACTTTATTGTTAAGGCCGTAGTTTTTGAAAACTACCGGTAAATGTGCTAGCCCGAGGTGTCGTCGTCTTGTGTGTGACGCTACCCGTTTTGTCTATAAGGTTCATAGACTCGATAAATTTTATCCCCATGAAGCTCAGTAAATTACCTCAGGCCTCGGGATTTTCAGTTTTCCACGCTTTTTTAATACCTGAGAAAACAAAGCTATGTAGGTCCCATACCCGATGTGAAATATTATGAGCTAGAGTACATGGCACTGGGTGCTTCTGGTACGCCATGGAGTCCGAAACACAGGTATGTTAAAAAGTTTGTACAGGTATGCTAAAAAGTTTGCACGCAATTTTTTGTTGAATGCTGATCAAAATCGTTGCATAGGTGTGGTTCTGTGCCAAAATAGTCCGGGACACGTCCCAACATGTCTGTCTTTTATATCTGATGGGGCTTAGCGTCTTTAAAAACAGGCCTGTGCTGCAAGAACGCTGCTCATCCCAGGCTATACAGCGGGTCATGTATGTAGCGCATACCGAGAACATTGGCAATCACCACGCCTTGTGTGTTTTGTGAAGCAACTCGCTCAATATTTTCTAGATGACTGTGCGTGTGTTAACGGACAGCACATAGTTTTTGAATTTCAGGGTTGTTTTTTCCATGGCTGTCCCTCGTGTTATAATGAAAATGATGCAGATAAGGTCACAAAAAAGCGCTAGCTGCAGCGGTGCTGGTACACCATAAGAGTGCTGTGGGTGCATGAGTGGCGTGAAATGTTTAAAAATGATTCAGAGGATCACCACCATCTATGAGATATGGTATTTTCCAAACACCAGCTATGATCTGTTTGCCACCTACATTAAACTACACTATAGGGGCGAGCTGTAGAGGCCCGGGACTTGTCCGGGCATGCCCGGACATGCGGGACTTGTCCGGGCATGCCCGGACATGTCAGTTCCGAAATAACGAATTTGCTCTGAATTTGTCATCAAGTTGCTGAAATCGTGTTAATAATCAAATTAACACATCTTGGTTCGCTACAGTATTCGTATGGTAACTATTAAAATAGCAGCTGAGAGCCAGAAACACAGCTATGCTAAAAAGTTTGTACCCGCTTTTGCTGGATGGTGGTCAAAATCGTTGCATAGGTGTGGTCCTGTGCCAAAATAGGCCGGGACACGTCCCAACATGCCTGTCTTTCATATCTGAGGGGCATAGCGTCTTTAAAAATAGGCCTGTGCAACAAGAACGCTACGCATCCCAGGCTATACAGTTGGTCATGTGTGTAGCTCATAGCGGGAACGTTGACATTCAGCATGCCTTGAGATGGTTTGTGAAGCAACTCGCACAATATTTTCTATATGACTATGCTTGTGTTAACGGATAGCACATAGTTTTTGAATTTCAGGCTTGTTTTTTCCACGGTTGTCACGTGACCAGGACTTGTCCGGGCATGCCCGGACATGCCTGGGCCACTATGTCTATCAGTATTAAACCATAAAAACTCCTCTGTACATGATCCTTAAGCAAAATAAAAAAATATAATGCATAATAAATCTGTGAAGGAGCAAAAATGTTGAAAAATATGGTGTCTCACATGGACCCTATATGTCAGTTCACTATATGTCTATCAGTATTAAACCATAAAAACTCCTCTGTACACGATCCTTAAGCAAAATAAAAAAATATATAATGCAAAATAATTCTGTGAAGGATCTAAAATGTTGAAAAATATGGTGTCTCACATAGACATATTGTGAACTGACATATAGGGTCCATCAGTATTAAAACATAAAAACTCCTCTGTACACGATCCTTAAGCAAAATAAAAAAATATATAATGCAAAATAATTCTGTGAAGGAGCTAAAATGTTGAAAAATAAAAAATATAATGCAAAATAAATCTGTGAAGGAGCAAAAATGTTGAAAAATAGGTGTCTCACATGGACCCTATATGTTAGTTCACAATATGTCTATCAGTATTAAAACATAAAACTCCTCTGTACATTATTGTGAAAGGGTTAAAAGAGGCTTCATGGTTGATATGATAAGCTGATCAGAATAGCTAGCATCATGAGAGCTGCTATGGTTGACAGTGGTAGCGAACGCATAACTAATATTTGAAAAATATGGTGTCTCACATGGACCCTATATGTCAGTTCACAATATGTCTATCAGTATTAAAACATAAAAACTCCTCTGTACATGATCCTTAAGCAAAATAAAAATATAATGTAAAATAAATCTGTGAAGGAGCAAAAATGTTGAAAAATAAAAAATATAATGCAAAATAAATCTGTGAAGGAGCAAAAATGTTAAAAAATATGGTGTCACACATGGACCCTATATGTCAGTTCACAATATGTCTATCAGTATTAAACCATAAAAACTCCTGTCCTCTAAACTTGCTAACATTGTGTCCTTCCACACCATATATTCAGTGATTCTCCCAGCAGATGTCCTTTAAAACTTATATCTATTATGTTTGCTAGAAACCTTCGGTTTTATGGTCAGTGCTAGAAGAACACACATAAATGTGTTGGTTTTTGGACATGTCAACAATGCTGATAATAAGTGAGCTATCTGTAACAAACCTAATTAGCATCGACCTTCACACATTCTCCCAATTGTCCTGTTCATTTTAAACTGAGCATCTCTAAACTTACTAACACACGGCTCAGCATGCCTCAATTTTTTGTTGAATGGTGATCAAAATCGAATATTATGTACTAGAGTACATGGCCCCGCACAGGTATGTTAAAAAGTTTGTGAAATAGTTTTATTTTAGTTACAGACTAACAGTACACAGATCTCCTGGCCTTAAAAGAGGCTTATATAGTCATGACAATTCATGTCAACACTGCTGCTAATAAGTCATTTTGGTGTCACAGTTAGTTCAATGCCTGAAATGTCTTTGAGATGTATTTATTTATTACAAAAAAAATCTTGTAATCTTGTTTTACAATATCGTGTCATTGCTTTTTTTTTTTTTTTTTAAATTTGAATAAAGCATTCTGTAATATTGTAATATCTGCATGTACATAATATGACCAACTCATAATGTGAGCTCGCGTTGACTTTTCCCACACAATAGACGGATCACCGAACTTGTCCTGTGTGAAACACACACAGATAAATTACTGCTGATCATAAAAGACCCATATAAAATGTGAAACACACACACATAGATAAATTACCTTTACATACATATAGTGTTGGTCTTAAAAGGCCACCCACTGGCTATACACAATACAACACTAATTACTATACTATATGTGGTTTCTAGCAATTGAATTACTATATATAAATAGCATCAAACTTCACGCAATTGTATTAGACTTCTAAAACAACACAAGACAGGTACACACCCCTTGGTAATAAGTTACCTATCTGTAACAAACCATGCCAAGATTCTTCTTAGTATACAATGAATTGCTGAGATAAGTGTAGATACAGTGGCATGCTATTTCATAAGACTTCTAGCAAATGAATATATAAACTCTGAATAAAACTATAAGTTGAGCGTCATAATTCCAAATGTGTTATAAGGTGATACTTCAAATTAAATTGCCTTTGCAGCTGTAGTTTAAAACTTATATCCTGGATAATACTAAAAAATAAACACCTTTTAGCAGCTTGATACAGCTTTCCACCACAGTAGTGCTTTACATGCATTTACTGGGTCCTTAAAAGTTTCTCTCCACAAAAAAGTATAAAATCAAGATTCACTCTTTAATTCACTAAAAATCCTTATATACAAGTTATATACAGAAGTCTGTATTTAACTAGAACTCCTTATACATTTACTGGGTCCTTAAAAGTTTACCCACAAAAAAGATCAAGATTCGCTCTTTAATTCACTAAAACTCCACAGAATAATCAAATCCACTGGATAAAATATAAATAGAGACTTATAAATCACTTTGATTGAAATTCACAAATCCAGCAGCTCAGATTTCCACAGCCTGATCAAAGTCCAGCCAGATCAAATCCCAGGGAGACGGATTAAATGATAGGGGGCGTGACGACCTGTCAGATTGAGTTTGACGAATAATGGAACTCCTATACTACTTCTGTCTGCATGGGAACGTATGAATCCTCTTTTCAGACTAAAATCTACATCTCTGTGGAGGGGTGATGAACCTGTTGTAATTAAAAAGCCTGTGACCACCAGGTGGAGTGCTCAGGTAGAAGGTAAATGAATACATATCAAAAAACTGACCGGCACATCCAAACATAGATTCAGTGTGAACAGGTGCTAAACCTAGAGTCACCAACTCATATACATACAAGAGAAAAAGGTAGCACACTGTAGCGCTATAGCTTGCAAACACGAAATATGAAAAATATGAAAAATGAATTGCATCATTACCTTAGAAATATGAAAAATTGAGAAGTCTTAGCGCATAAGATGGCCAAATTATGTGAGCCTGATAGCCACGTCAAGGCTCTTCTCGTATATCAGGTCCTAACTAATGCCTATCCTCGCTTAGAAAAGTCTGTCTGCATGGGAACGTATGAATCCTCTCTTCAGACTAAAATCTACATCTCTGTGGAGGGGTGATGAACCTGTTGTAATTAAAAAGCCTGTGACCACCAGGTGGAGTGCTCAGGTAGAAGGTAAATGAATACATATCAAAAAACTGACCGGCACATCCAAACATAGATTCAGTGTGAACAGGTGCTAAACCTAGAGTCACCAACTCATATACATACAAGAGAAAAAGGTAGCACACTGTAGCGCTATAGCTTGCAAACACGAAATATGAAAAATATGAAAAATGAATTGCATCATTACCTTAGAAATATGAAAAATTGAGAAGTCTTAGCGCATAAGATGGCCAAATTATGTGAGCCTGATAGTTGGTGACTCTAGGTTTAGCACCTGTTCACACTGAATCTATGTTTGGATGTGCCGGTCAGTTTTTTGATACATATCTTGCACATGACTAACCACAGTATGTAACAAACAAAGGTACACAAATCTCTGATTTTTTCCATAAATGAGCCAGCCCTAGGTCATAGCCATCTTTCACCGTTAGTGAATTGTTATACATCCCCATAGCAGTAGGCACAAACGATTTCCTGAATTTCTCCTTCTTGCACCTTAGTGGGATTAGAAGGCTGCTGAATGTGCTCATCTGATTCAAGAACAGCTCATATAGTGGGTGAGTATTATTGTTCATTATAACCCTGCACTTATTTTGAATCCTATCCTCCACTACTCCCTCAAAATAGTCAAGATGGAGGCCAACAGCTGCACTTGCCTTCTTGATAAGTTTGTTGAGCTTATTAATGTCAGCTATTCGCACACTACTGCCACAGCAAATGATAGCAAAAAGATGGCGCTTGCTACAACGGACTGGTAGAACATTTCTAGCATTTTACTGCACACATTGAATGACCTGAGCTTCCGCAGAAGGTACAGTCTGCTCATTCCCTTCTTGTGAACCTTCTCTGTATGACACCTCCAATCAAGTTTGCTGTCAAGTGAACCCCCAAATATTTGTAGCTCTCAACCATCTCCACCTCCTCGCCAGTAATAGTGATCGATAAGTAATCATCCCTTTTCCTTCTATAACTTGCCACCATCTCCTTAGTTTTCTTTACATTTAGTTCTAGACAGTTAGTCTGGCACCAATCTACAAAGTCAGAAACCACTCTTCTATATTCCTCCTCATCCTGGTCCCCCGCAATTCCCCCTACAATCACTGAGTCATCTGAGAATTTTTAGAGGTGACAGAAATCGGATTTATACTGAAGTCAGCTGTATACAATGTGAAGAGGAAGGGCGACAGCACTGTACCCTGAGGGGCACCCACACTGCTCCGTTCACTGCCAGATACCACTTCCCCCATCCTTACAAACTGCGGCCTGTCCGTCATGTAGTCGCTTATCCAGTTCACCATAACCCTCATCTACTGCCATATCAGTCAACTTATTTCGTAATAAGAAATAGATGAATGGTTAGCATTCGACTAAGAAGGTTGCAGTGTACGGTGCTAGTGAGAAGGAACCGGATGGTCCAGCTATCATAAATTTAAAAGAAAATCACTGCAGATGTAAAAATCTTCAGTTATGCATCTGGTGAAAATTTATTGAAAGTGATGCGACGACTTGACGTTTTGGCCAAACATTTTATCAAAATAAAGTGTCAAAACACCAGGTGGGTGTGTAAGAATTTCAAGAGTGAAACCAGTATGGTCAGGGAATCCTAGTGTGTCCCAGGTTCATGGGGAGTCAATGTTCAAACGGACCATATGAGAGCTGTTGGTTTCGCTGAGTGGGACGCTGTGTGGGACTGTTGCATATCACCTCCCGGTCTGTGAGGTCAAAGCAGTCTTGCAGAGCTTCTTCAGCTGCAGGAGACCACTTCCTGATTAGTTTTATTGTCGCTGGTTGTTTGCTGACAACAGGTTGATAAGATGGAGACAATAGTATGAGGTTGTGGTCAGATTTACCCAGGGGGGGTAATGCAGACGATGAATAGGCGTCTTTAACATTTGCATAGAGGAGATTCAATATACTGCTGTCCCTTCTTGCACATTTAACATATTGATAGAACTTTGGAAGAGCCTTTGAGATCATGACTCTGTTAAAATCCCCAGAGATTAATGTTAACGAGTTTGGGTGCTTTGTCTGAAGGCAAGCTAACACCCCCAACAACACTTCCCTAACTGCCTCTTGGCTAGCAGATAGAAGTATATACATGACTATTGCAATGCAAATGGAGAATTCTCTAGATAGAAAGCAAGGCCTAAGGCCCACTGCTAAGACTTCAATGTTTTGACAGCAGTGACTTTCCTTAAAGCCCCCGTCTCACATAGCGAGATGCCTAGAAACCCGACGTGTACCTTGGTTACCAGCTCCCTGCACCAGCCCGCTGGTATCTAAAGTACACTGCGGGTAACTAAGCGACGTGCATCGCTTGTTACCCGCATAGTCGCTGTCCTGATCGCTGCTGAGAGCTGCCTGTTTGGCAGCTCACCAGTGATCATGTAGCGACACACCAGCGATACTGACAAGTTCATATCGTTGTCGGGATCGCTGATGTGTCGCTATGTGTGACGGGGCCCTAACTGTTATGTGCCGCTGATTACACCATCTGTTATTAATGTATAGTATCACCCCACCACCCTTATATTTACCACACCTAGCCTTGTCTCTATCAGCCCGAACCATTTGAAACCCTGGAATTGAGACATTGAATCAGGAACGTCCCCATATAGCCAGGTTTCTGTAAAGCACATAAGACTGCATTCCTTGAACTCCATCTGGGTTTTACACAGAGCTATCAGTTCATCCGTCTTATTTCCCAGCGAGCGTACATTACCCATGATGATTGATGTACTGCTGGTTTAAACCTTCTTCTCCTGGACTTCAACTTTTTTCCTGCTCTGCAGCCTCTGAAAGGTCTCCACACTTCATGAAGAACCTGTGACATGGCCACAACTGGAGAATGCTTCAACCTGCTCAGCTCAAGAAGTCGATCTCTTGAATACACAACACATTTAGTGACGGACTTAGGAACTGCCAGCAGATCAGTGACCCTGTCCTTCGCTCCAGTCCATACCGTGACTGACTGTGTCCAGTGTCCACCTCTGTACACAGATGGCTGCTTCAGTAACCAACAAGGTAGAAGCTGTGTGTTTTGCGGAACTATAGCTGACAGAGTCTGTATTAGATTCATGTCCAGGGGTGCTAATAACTGTGCATCACATGTATCCATTTAGGAGTTGCATGTACCTGTGGGTGATGTACGTAGTAATGGCAGATCCGGGTGCCAAACCAGAGCTGCATGTCCAAGGGCACCTTCACACAATGGTCCGTCATGCAGGAACAGTGCGATCCGCAGGGTGTACAGTGCGATCAACAGGGTGTAAAACATCCTCTATCCCAAGGTTAAAGTTAGGGGTTCATCAAAGTTCCCAGGGTCCAAACGAAGGTCCAACAGAAAGTAACAAACTGAGTAACTGCTGCTGCAATGGTCTGCCAATAGCACTGCACCAGTATTATCTCCTCTATCCTTCCGTCTTGCAGAGAGCAGGCAGGCACGTCCACTCTTTCTGGAGAATTTGTGTAACAAACTATGTGGTTAATTTTACATATTTCCACTTATGAAAATGTAAATTCTGGGGCTAAAACAACAACTTGGCTGTTTTGGCACCTCGTGGGCTCTTCATTTTTATGGAAAAAAAACTAATCTTAAATTTTCACTCCCTAGTTTCCTCTTTTCTGTTTTGTACGTTCACTTTGCATTTTGTAAATTGATATGAGGAAACTACAAAAACTTCTATTTCTTAAAGCTTTCTTATTTTGTACAATTTTTTCACAACTACAGAAAAATTTGCTTGTGTGTGTACATTGTATGAGAAGATACATACAAACTTTCCTGCATATCCTGTAAACTTTTACATATGTTTACTGACAATACCTCATTCAATGGTAAGTAGCTGGCAATATAAAACAGGCAATATATATTTAAACTTTAATTATTTTGAGGTGTGTTGTGCAGAATTTTTTTATGTCAACATTTCATGAGTTATAAAAAATGATAAATTCAGGTCCCACCGAGATTTGAACTCAGATTGCTGGATTCAGAGTCCAGAGTGCTAACCATTACACCATGGAACCTACTACTTATGTTTTGTTTATGGTCCTCGTTGTGACAGTTTTTCTTTTCTGCACAGCAAATGTTCATTTTTGGTCACTGCCGTCTATTGTGGGGCAGTTGGCATCTGTGTCATGAGATTTTTTGACTTTGTTGTATACAATGATAATGTTTTATCGTGGTTGTCCTGAAGAAGTATGTATACTTCAAAAAGCGTTGACAAACTTGGAAACTTCACACTAGACTTTGGAAATCAAGGTCCCAGAGTCTGGAGGAAGAGTGGAGAGGCAACAATCCAAGATGCTTGAAGACTAGTGTGAAGTTTCCACAATCAGTGATGGTTTGGTGAGCCATGTCATCTGCTGGTGTAGGTCCACTGTGTTTTATCAAGACCAAAGACAGCGCAGCCGTCTACCAGGACATTTTAGAGCACTTCATGCTTCCCTCTGCCAACAAGCTATTTGGAGATGGAAATGTCATTCTCCAGCAGACTTGGCACCTGTCCACACTGCCAAAAGTACCAATACCTGGTTTAAAAACAACAGTATCACTGTGCTTGATTGGCAGCAAACTCACCTGACCTTAACCTCATAGAGAATCTATGGAGTATTGTCAAGAGGAAGATGAGAGACACCAGACCCAACAATGCAGATGAGCTGACAGCTGCTATCAAAGCAACCTGGGCTTCCATAACCCCTCAGCAGTACCACAGGCTGATCGTCTCCATGCCACGCCGCATTGATGCAGTAATTGATGCAGAAGGAGCCCGACCAAGTATTGAGTGCTGAACATACATTTCAGTAGGACAACATTTCTGATTTTAAAATCATTTTTCAAGCTGGTGTTATAAGGTATTCTAATGTACTGAGATAATGAGTTTTGGGTTTTCATTGGCTGTAAGCCATAATCATCAACATTAACAGAAATAAACACACGAAACATCACTCTATGTGTAATGAATCTATATAATATATATGATTTTCACTTTTTGTATTGAAGAACTGAAATAAATTAACTTCTTGATGATATTTTAATTTTGTGAGATGCACCTGTACCTGCTTGCTCTCAGATTTGACAGCATGTATTAAGTGTCAAGTTCTCTTTAAAGTCAAAGACTGACACTGAAATATTTTTCTAGGTATAGATGACTTTAAAATAATTTAAGCCAAACTTGCCTTCCAGCACCCTGTGAATCCAGCACATGCCTCTGAAGATCTCCATTAGCTTCTGAAACTATGTCCATTTTACTCAGGAGAGGACCGCTGCAACCCAATATGTCACTAGAAGGTTGAGTATGCCTCCATTTATTATTGTAGTATTAATTCATACTTAAAACTAAATTAATTGCATTGTTGGATAAAACCTTTACCGCTTCCATAACATTTGAAAATCAAAGATAAATCAATTTGACACTCTATGTTTGCTTTTCAAGGATCTTCAAAGGAGTAATTTCGATATTACCAGTGATATAAATTGGAAATGTATGATCAATGGTTAACCAGACCTTTACAACAAAACTTTGAGGTGTATAAAAGTGCATACCCTCCTGAAATTGCTGGATTAAAAGTGCACACCATGATATCAGCTGTGATGTTTTTTACTTTTTTTTTCCTGTAATGTGTTCTTACATAAAAATAAAAGGTTACCTCCATGGCTGGAAATTGAATGCTGGTCCCATGTGACAGGCAGGGAGACTTATATTTTTTTTAAGAGAAATTGATAAAAGTCCTCAGAGTTTTGATTAAAGTGAAAGTTTAAATCTGAGCGTTTAAAAAATTTACCCAAAAACCCGCTGAGTGGATTTTTTTTAAAATATTTACAGGAGTTACCCCCTTTGCCATTAAAGTGTCACAAAAAATTTTTTCCCAATTATAAAATTGAATCCTAAAAGAAAAAAGAAAATACCGATTCCTATTCAATCAGGAACACAAAGGTTTTTTTGTCCAAAACGGTCATTGTATTGCTTGATTTAAGGCAATTATTTTTAGGAAAAATTAATTAATCATTTTTAAAATTTTATTAACTGTGATTTTTAAAAATGGTTTCCTCCTGAGCAAAATCAGGCAGAGGGCACCATAGGATCAAATCAGTGAAGCATCAACATTTTTCTGAAAAAAAAAATTGGTTTTTTTTTTTGTGTGTATTAATGATACCCCACAGTAAATAAATAGCTTTCGCTTTTTTTTAAACAAAAAAATGTTAAACTTTACCATATATTTTTTTTTAGTATCTTTTTTTGAGGGATTCAAAATTATGTTTCTTCCTTTTTTTTTTTTGATCATGGCTGTGAAGTGCACTTACACACTTTCATGCAATCAAATTTTTATCCGGCTTTACCTTTTTTGGTTTTTTTTTTTTTTTGTGGTACTTTTTCCTAAGGGTTTACCTTCTCAGGGTAAAAATGGGGCAAACTGCAGAAAAAACACACGATTTTTCGCATGAACACCCCCCACGCCGCACCCCCGGTCTGAGTGTGGCGGGAGTGCGGTTTTTTGCGAGGATTGAAAGAGAACCTTGGAATTTTTTATGTTGACCCTGGCCTATTTGTTTTTGTTATCCCCCCTGGGGGCATCCCAAAACCCTCTAAAATTTTTTTCAGGGGGGCGTGGTCTGAATTAGCAATTTTACATTTTTTTCCTATTTATAATTAGGCTAACCCTTTGAGCTGAAAAAAAAAATTTAAATTGACTTTTTTTTAAAACATTTTAATAATTTTATAGGAAATTGTCAAAG
>JARQOD010000004.1:532247402-532341706 GCA_033576555.1 Oophaga sylvatica
CAGGGGCTTATCTACAGCATTCTGTAATGCTGTAGATAAGCCCCAGATGTCACCAGAAAGAGAAGAAAAACGAGTTATATTATACTCACCCAGGGGCGGTCCGCCGTCCGGCTGGTCCGATGGGCGTCGCGGTCCTGTCCAGTGCCTCCCATCTTCTAGTGAAGCCATCCTCTTCTTAGCTTCCCGTCGCGGCTCTGGCAGCCACTGCACTGCAGTGCGCAGGCGCGGACTCTCTGACCTTTCTGGTGCCTGCGCACGCAGTACTCTGCTCTGCCTCACAGGCAGAGCAGTGCGCCTGCGCCGGGCCGCATGGAAGCTAAAAAGAGAGGGCTTCGCTGAAGATGAGGCGCGAGACCACAACGCCCATCAGAACGGACGGCGGGACCGCCTGGGTGAGTATAATATAACTCATTTTTATTCTCTTTTAGGTGACATGGGTGACACTCTACAGAATGCTGTAGATAAGCCCCTGATGGCAGTGGCTACAGCTGATGGTCGATAAATGGGGTGACTGACAAATTCCCTTTAAGGCATCCTGTAATCATTTTATCTCATTAATCTACAGTATTTGGATTTTTAGACTTCTTATTAAACTGAGGTTTCTCACATTTTAAACCCAAGTTGTGGTTTTGTCAATGGGTAATTTTCTCAATATTTAATATCCAAATGGGAACAAAATCTAAATTATGAAAGTTACATTTTCTGAACAATTATTATTCCTCAGTTTGTGGTTCTCAAATTCTACATAATATGTCAGGGCAAGAGAATGGCTTGTGAATTTGGATATTGGTATATGCAATAATTTGGTACAGATAAAAGAATAAATGGAAAAAATATTGCAAAACTTTAGGCACCATCACCATTCAGTATCGGTTAAATCTCTTTTTTTGAACTCCTTACCCTTGAGAATTAGAAAGGATCCATTTTCAGATGATAGAAAAATTGAAAAATATAATTATGTATTACTTAACTTTTACTTACTAATACTTTATTTCCAATCATAAGTTTTTTCATCATTGGGATCCTTAAGGTTTCTCAATTTTGTAGAAATATATCTAATGTCTTCTTCATGACTATGCCAATTGCATGAAAGGCTCCAATTAAACTGTTCTTACATTGGATGACTTAGCTTTAGTTGTTACCTACACCTAAAGCAAAAATATAAGAACTAGATAGATGATAGAAGAAGGGTAAGGGTGCTTTCACATTGCGTTTAGGGACACGCTCAGTGGCCCCATCGGGACATACGCTCTAAAACACCGCAAAACAGAATTCAGTCATATATGTCGACGGGGTCATAGACTGTAATGAGACCAGCACCATTACAGCCTATGACCACTTTAGCACATACATCCGAATCCAGTTTTGTCCACCTAGCGTGTCCTTAAACACAATGTAAAAGCACCCTACGAAGAGGGATTTTTTGGCACCATTACAATTTTGTGTTCCTTTTTCTGTCCTGGGTTTGAAGAGTTGAGCATGGCTTATTTTGGTGATGGATAAAGAAAATGGTAAAATTGAAGTTCCATCAATGTATTTTTTATTAAACTGAATAGTTAATATCTGTTATATGCTATTTGCATTGGGAGACCTGAGGTTACTCAATGGCATTGACAAAAGATGGTAAGATCTTCCATAACCATTACTGGACAGATCTTCAGTGTAAAGGTTCCACATATATTAGACTAACGATGGCCAAATTTGCTGAAATCAATAGGGTTCTATATAGATAGGATGAACCGAAAATCTTATTTGTATGGTGGATTCCTGACTCTCCAAATGATGTTTTCAGAGAGAATGGGTTTTGGACTTCAGATAAGTTTGGACTTCTGATCAGTTGCTCCTCTCTGATGTAAGCTGCCACTAGGGGAGTCTCCTATGTATGGAGGAATCAGGAAAGATATCTGTCTGCCAAACTATTGTTTGCCTAACAGTTATCTATTGTGCAGGGGAGCTTAAATTGTATGATGAATTGAAATGGAACCCAAAAGCTTATACCATGCCTGTATTGGTATGCTTTCTAGAACCTTCCTTCTATCATCCACAATCTCAATACTTGCAACTCAATTCCTTGACCAAGAAACTGCAAAAACACTTGACTCCTCGACTATTGCAACCTCCTACTCTCTGGCCTTCCCTCTAGCACTCTTGCATCACTCCAATCTATCCTAAACTATGCTGCCCGACTAATCCACCTGTCTCCCCGTTATTCCCCAGCCTCTTCTCTCTGCCAAGCCCTTCACTGGCTTCCTATTGTCCAGAGGCTCCAGTTCAAAACCCTAACCATGACATACAAAGCCATCCACAACCTGTCTCCTCCATACATCTGTAACATGGTCTCCCGATACTTACCTAAACGCAACCTTTGATCCTCTCTAGATCTCCTTCTCTACTCCCCTCTTATCTCTTCTTCCAACAACCACATTCAAGACTTCTCCCATGCTTCCCCCATACTCTGGAACTCTCTACCCCAACACATCAGACTTTCGCCTACCATGGAAACCTTCAAAATGAACTTGAAGACCCACCTCTGCCGGAAAGCTACAACCTGCAGTGATCCTCAGTCTACTAAACCACCACACGACCAGCACTACCCTCTCCTTGTGAATCCTCACCCATCCCCTGTAGACTTTGAGCCCCTGCGAGCAGGGTCCTCCCTCCTTTTGTACTTGTGTGGGCCTTGTATTGCTCATGTTTATTGTACTTGTCTATGTTTGCCCCTTTTCCACATGTAAAGTGCCATGGAATAAATGGCGCTATAAAAATTAATAATAATAATAATACCTCAATGTTACTGTTTGTGGGCATCTTTTGTGACTAATATTTCCAGTGACAGCTTCTGTTACTGTTCTCCAGGGGGATTGGGTATGGCTGAAAAGATTTCCTGGTGAGAAGCAAGGAGACATCAGGCCAGCCACAAGGAACGTTTTCTGTAAGGTAAATGAGTGGTCTGTTACATCTTCTAATTTCAATGATTTTGAGATCAATTTCTTAAGACCATCATATTGTTCAATACGTATTACATCCACAAGAAAACAGCTTTATATTGTGATGAGTTTTTAACCCTGGAATGAGGACTTTTACTAAGACAGAAGATAAGTCCAAAGTAATTAGAGCAGAAAGGTTGAGAGCATTAAATCCTGTGCTAGGCTCTTCTGCTAAGTAGGCCTTGTTGTCATCCAGTCTCTTCGAACACATAGCAAAAATAAATTGAGGCATCTTAATTACGTATTGTACAGTAGTAGATATGGTTCATCAATTTGGGTGCTCAATAGGTAGAAGAACTTCTGAATATTCTATCTTCACGACAATTAGTTTGTCCCCCTTTAGGTCATCTCTAATCCATAGGATCCTCCTATAAGTGTACAATTCATGAAAACTTCCACATTTCTCACAATAATATCTGTCTGCTGAAACTTTATGTCATTGCATTTAATAAATTCCTATTTTGGTTGTAACGGTTATTTTAAGAGGTCCTGTCGCAAAATTAAAACAGGCCAGATTTTGTTCCTATTTTATTCCAGCTACTTTCATGAGTATTTAGCTTTTTTCTTTTTTAAAATCCACCATACAGTTCCAGAGATATGGGCCTTAATATTTAGTGCAAAATTTTATTGTCTTTAGGGTGCGGCTCACAGGATCTTCTGGGGTGTGTCTTTTATCTGTTATGCATAATTACCCTGTGAGCGCCGCCCTCTTGTAAAGTCAGATGAATTATCCCTAAATTAAAAGGCCTATGTCTCTGGAACGGTATGAAGGATTAAAAAAAAAAGCAAAATACACACCCAGGGATGCCAGTGGAATAAAATAAGAGTAAACCCTTCTTTCAAGTGACAGATTTGTTTCTTTTTCCTTTGACATAGTGCTTGATTTTTGCAGGAAAAATTGTTGTTTTGATTTTTACCATTTATTTTATCATAAATGTGCTGAAAAATTTCAATAAAAATGTGCAGATTAAATCAATAAAAAACAGAGTCATGCCATTGTTGCCCTACTTTAAATCTTACTGCATATGCATGATTATAGTGATTACAAAATTGTATAATTTTTAACTATTTTAAAAAATAAAAAATATACTACCCCTCTAAAAAAAAATGGTTCGTAGTGCTGTATTTTTATATTTTCACTGATGGAGCTGTGTGAGGATTTGTGTTTGTTTTCAGGGAGACTGTGTTTACTAGTGCCATTTTTGGGTACATTTGACTTTTCAATTTGCCTTTTATTCTTTTTTTTGCAGAGGCAATCATGATAAACTAATTTCAAATTATTCTGACTACCTGTGAATAAAATAGGGGCAGCGATGTGACTTTGTTCACTTCTGCCGCCCTTAGCCTCTATACAATGACTTAAAAGCAGCACATATTTCCATTCTGTTTATTTTTTATTTGTAATCATTTTGAAAAATTCTGGATCTTCAATGGGATTATAAGTCCCCAAATTCTGCTCAGTCGTAGCAAAGGTCCTCCAGATTTTCAGCAATGGCAGCTGGGGGTCAGATTATTGAAAGCCATCAATCCTAACACATTGGTGATGATTGATCTTTTTATGTTCTTTACTGTGGCTCTGATCCATGTTGCCCATAGTTTGGGCAGAAAGGCTCTGATCCATTCTGCCCATGGCTTGGGCAGCTAGGCTCTGATCCATTCAGCCCATATCTTGGGCATCCAGGCTGTGATCCATGATGCCAATGATTTGGACAACCAGTCTCTGATCCATGCTGCTATGGTTTGGGCAGTGTGCTTTGGTTCCTTGTCTTGTTGGAAGGTGAATCTCTGTCCCAGCCTTAAATCACTGGCAGACTGAAAATATCCCTATATTTCACACCATCCATCATCCCCTCGACTCAAACCATTTGCCCTGTCCCTGCTGCTGAAAAACATCCCCACAGCATGATTCTGCCACCATAACTTGCAAAAACGAGGAACGCAGCAGCATTCTGTAGAGACCAATATATATGCGAACACAAAATCTATCATAATTGCTGAGTAAACTGTAATAAAAAGTAAAACATTTTTTAAAAAAATTACAAAAGTGAAGGTTTTTAGCGCATAAATTGGCCAATTCATGTGAGCCCATCAACTGCGACAAGGTGACACTTCTCTGATGGGTCCTATCATCTAAAACATGTCTCTCTTGTGCTATAATTCTACAGTGTGAATGGGCAAACATGCCGCTCCTGGGTTACAAACCTGCATATTTAAGTAAGCTGGTTGGAACCAGTGTTGATTATAAACACCCTTGGGCTGATGGGTGGGATGCAGAGTCTGAAAAGAGACAGTAGCAATTGACTCTATGCATGATTCTGCCACTTGCATGTTTCACTGTGGGAATGGTGTTCTTGAGATAATGAGCTGTGCTTTTTGGTGCAAGACATAGCGTTTACCTTGGTGACAAAAAGTTAAATTTTGGTCTCATCTGACGACAGTACCTTCCTCCATCATTTGGGGAGTTGCCCACATGTCTTTTGGCAAACTCAAAACAAGCCTTACAATTTTTGTAAGAAAATTATTTTTTATGCTCACTCTTCCATAAAGGCCACCTCTTTGTAATGTATGGCAGATTGTGGTCTTATGTACAGATACTCCAGTCTCTGCTTGGGAACTCTGCAGCTCCTTCAGGGTTACCCTTGGTCTCTGTCTTTCCTCTCTGATTAATGCCCTCCTTGCCCGGGCTAAGAATTTTCTTGGGTGGCCCTTTCTTGGCAGGTTTGTTGTGATACCATGTTCTTTCCATTTGATGATAATGAATTTGATGGTGCGCTGAGGGACCATCAAAGATTGTGATTTTTTTTGTAACCCAACCCTGACTTGTAATTCTCAACAACTTTGTTCCTGACTTGTTTGGAGATCTCCTTAGTCTTCATGGTGGTGTTTGGAGATCTCATTGGTCTTCATGGTGGTGTTTGGAGATCTCATTGGTCTTCATGGTGGTTGGATGTTATGGGAGATCTCCTTGGTCTTCATGGTTGTGTTTGGAGATCTCCCTAGTCTTCATGGTGGTGTTTGGTTAGTGGAGCCTCTTGTTAATGGTGTTACAGCCACTGTGGCCTTTCAGATAGAGTAAAGTGTATAAACTGACAGACATGTGACACTTAGATTGCACACAGGTGGATGTCCTGTTACTAAGCATGGGACTTATGAAGGGAATTGCTTAAAACAGAAATTTTTAGGGGCTTCATAGCAAAAGGGGTGAATTCATATGCACATGCCAATTTTAAGTTATTTGACCCCACATATTTAATTTATGGCTAAATTTTTCTCACTCACTGAATGCTGATGCATCACACACAAATCAGATTTCTAAAATATTTAACCCCTCTCTGACATTAGACGTACTATCCCGTCCATAAAACCCGTGCCATTCTGCCCATGGACGGGATAGTACGTCATAGGCGATCAGCTGCGCTCCTGAGGGGAGCGCAGATAATCGCCGCCGGGTGTCAGCTGATTATCACAGCTGACACCCGTGACTGTGTGTCAGGAGCGGTCACGGACCGCTCCCGGCACATTAACCCCTAGCACACCGCGATCAAACATGATCGCGGTGTACTGGGGGCACAGGGGAGGATCGCGCAGGGTGGGGGCTCCCTGCGCGCCCCCTGAGACCCTCAGACCAGCGCGATGTGATCGCGCTGTTCTGAGGGCTTCCTCCCTCCCAGGACCCGGATCCAAGATGGCGCCGGGGTCCTGGAGGGAGGCGGCTTCCTCAGTGCCTGCTGAGAGCAGGCACTGAGAAGCCTGCTGCACTGCCTGAGCGATCGCTGGTGTGACAGTGTGCTGTGCACACTGTCACACCAGCGATTTGATAAAATACAGTGATGTCCCACCCTGGGACAAAGTAAAAAAGTTAAAAAATAAAAATAAACATGTTATAAAAAAAAATCCAAAATAAATAAATAAAAAAAAAAATATTCCCCAATAAATTCATTTCTTCCTGTAAATAAAAAAACCAAAACAATAAAAGTACACATATTTGGTATCGCCGCGTCCGTAACGACCCCCCTATAAAACTGTCCCACTAGTTAACCCCTTTAGTGAACCCCTTAAAAAAAAAAAAAAAAACGAAGCAAAAAATCAATGCTTTATCATCATACCGCCGAACAAAAAGTGGAATAACGCGCGATCAAAATGACCGATATAAATAAACATGGTACCGCTAAAAACGTCATCTTGTCCCACAAAAAACGAGCTGCCATACAGCATCATCAGCGAAAAAATAAAAAAGTTATAGCTCGCAGAATAAAGCGATGCAAAAATAATTATTTTTTATATAAAATTGTTTTTATTCTATAAAAGCGCCAAAACATAAAAAAATGATATAAATGAGGTATCGCCATAATCGTACTGACCCGAAGAATAAAACTGCTTTATCAATTTTACCACACGCGGAACAATAAAAACCCTCCCCCAAAAGAAATTCACGAATTGCTGATTTTTGTTCATTCTAACCTCCCAAAAATCGAAATAAAAAGCGATCAAAAAATGTCACCTGCTCAAAAGTGGTACAAATAAAAACGTCAACTCGTACTGCAAAAAATAAGACCTCACATGACTCTGTGGGCCAAAATATGCAAAAATTATAGCTCTCAAAATGTGGCGATGCAAAAAACTATTTTTGCAATAAAAAGCGTCTTTTAGCGTGACAGCTGCCAATCATAAAAACCCGCTATAAATAGTAAATCAAACCCCCCTTTATCACCCCCTTAGTTAGGGAAAAATAATAAAATTAAAAAAATGTATTTATTTCCATTTTCCCATTAGGGTTAGGGTTAGGGTTGCGGCTAAAGTTAGGGTTAGGGTTGGCGCTAAAGTTAGGATTAGGGTTAGGGTTGGGATTAGGGGTGTGTTAGGGTTAGGTTTGTGGTTAGGGTTGGGACTAGGGTTAGGGGTGTGTTGGGGTTAGGGTTGGAGTTAGAATTGGGGGGTTTCCGCTGTTTAGGCACATCAGGGGCTCTCCAAATGTGACATGGCGTCTGATCTCAATTCCAGCCAATTCTGCGTTGAAAAAGTCAAACGGTGCTCCTTCACTTCTGAGCTCTGCCATGCGTCCAAACAGTAGTTTATCCCCACATATGGGGTATCAGCGTACTCTGGACCCCAAGAGTTATTGTGCAATTTGTCCTATTTCTTCTGTTACCCTTGGGAAAATAAAAAACTGGGGGCGAAAATATCATTTTTGTACAAAAAAAAGATTTTTTATTTTTACGGCTGTGCGTTATAAACTTCTGTGAAGCACTTTGGGGTTCAAAATGCTCACCACACATCTAGATAAGTTCCTTGTGGGGTCTATTTGCCAAAATGGGGTCACTTGTGGGGGGTTTCCACTGTTTAGGTGCATCAGGGGCTCTCCAAATGTGACATGACGCCCCCAGACCATTCCATCAAAGTCTGCAATCCAAAACGTCACTACTTCCCTTCCGAGCCCCGACGTGTGCCCATACAGTAGTTTTTGCCCACATATTGGGTATCAGTGTACTCTGGACAAATTGGACAACAACTTTTGGGTTCCAATTTCTTCTGTTACCCTTGTGAAAATAAAATTTTGGGGGCGAAAAAAATCATTTTTGTAAAAAAAAAAAAAGATTTTTTATTTTACGGCTGTACGTTATAAACTTTAGTGAAACACCTGGGGTGGGGATCACCACACATCTAGATAAGTTCCTTGAGGGGTCTAGTTTCCAAAATGGTGTCATTTATGGGGGTTTCCACTGTTTAGGCAGATCAGGAGCTCTCCAAACACGACATGGCGTCCAGCCAATTCTGCGTTGAAAAAGTCAGACGGCGCTCCTTCCCTTCCAAACTCTGCCATGCACCCAAACAGTGGTTTACCCCCACATATGGGGTATCAGCGCACTCAGGACAAATTGCACAATAACTTTTGGAGTCTTGTTACCCTTGGAAAAATAAAAATTGGGGTGAAAAGATCATTTTTGTGGAAAAAATATGATTTTTAAATTTTACGGCTCTACGTTATAAACTTGTGTGAAGCACTTGGGGGTTCAAATTGCTCATCAAAAATCTAGATAAGTTCCTTAGGGGGTCTAGTTTCCCAAATGGGGTCATTTGTGGGGGGTTTCCACTGTTTAGGCACATCAGGGGCTCTCCAAATGCAACATGGCATCCAAACTCAATTCCAGCCAATTTTGGTTGGAAAAAGTCAAATGGTGCTCCTTCCATTCCGAGCTCTGCCGTGCGCCCAAACAGTGGTTCCCCCCCACATATGGGGTATCAGCGTACTCAGGACAAATTGTACAACAACTTATGTGGTCCAATTTCTCCTGTTACCCTTGGGAAAATAAAAAATTAGTGACTAAAAGATAATTTTTGTGGGAAAAAAATAGGATTTTTTATTTTCATGCCTGGGCATTATAAACATGTGTGAAGCACTTGGGGGTTCAAAGTGCTGACCAAAGATCTAGATAAGTTCCTTAGGGGGTCTAGTTTCCAAAATGGGGTCACTTGTGGGGGTTTCCACTGTTTAGGCTCATCTGGGGCACTGCAAACGGAACATGACCCCCATTAACGTCTGCATTCCAAAACGTTACTACTTCCTTTCCAAGCCCTGCCGTGCGCCCAAACAGTTTCCCCCCCACATATGGGGTATCAGCGTACTCAGGACAAATTGGACAACAACTTTTGGGGTCCAATTTCCTTGGGAAAATTCAAAAATTTGGGACTAAAAAATCATTTTTGTGGAAATTTTTTTTTTTTTTTTCACACCCAGGCTTTATAAACTTTTGTGAAACACTTGAGGGTTTAAAGTGCTCATAACAGATCTAGATAAGTACCTTAGGGGGTCTAGTTTCCAAAATGGTGTCACTTGTGGGGGGTTTCCACTGTTTAGGCGCATCAGGGGCTCTCCAAACGCGACATGGCATCCAATCTAAATTCCAGCCAATTTTAGTTTGAAAAAGTCAAACGGCGCTCCTTCCCTTATGAGCTCTGCCGTGTGCCCAAACAGTGGTTTTCCCCCACATATGGGGTATTGGCGTACTCAGGAGAAATTGCATAACAACCTTATCTGTCCATTTTCTCCTTTTACCCTTGTGAAAATAAAAAAAAAGTTTGTAAAAGATAATTTTTGTGGCTAAAAAGTAAAATATTCATTTTTTCCTTCCACGTTGCTTTAGTTACTGTGAAGCACCTGAAGGGTTAATAAACTTCTTGAATGTGGTTTTGAGTACCTTGAGGGGTGCAGTTTTTAGAATGGTGTCACTTTTGGGTATTTTCTGCCATATAGACCCCTCAAAGTGACTTCAAATGTGAGGTGGTCCCTAAAAAAAATGGCTTTGTAAATTTTGCTGTAAAAATGAGAAATCGCTGGTCAACTTTTAACCCTTATAACTTCCTAACAAAAAAAAATTTTGGTTCCAAAATTGTGCTGATGTAAAGTAGACATGTGGGAAATGTTATTTCTTAACTATTTTGTGTGATATATTTCTCTGTTTTAAGGGAATAAAAATTCAAAGTTTGAAAATTGCAAAATTTTAAAAATTTTCGCCATATTTGCGTTTTTTTTCAAAAATAAACGCAAGTTATATCGAAGAAATTTTACCACTAACATGAAGTACAATATGTCACGAGAAAACAATCTCAGAATCGCGAAGATCCGTTGAAGCGTTCCAGAGTTATAACCTCATAAAGAGACAGTGGTCAGAATTGTAAAAATTGGCCCGGTCATTAACGTGCAAACCACTCTTGGGGGTGAAGGGGTTAAACACAAGTTGTAATGTAACAAAATAGGTAGAAGACAATGGAGTGAATACTTTCACAAGCCACTGTAGACATAATGTGTACATCAAAGTGTAAAAATGTGCCACGTAATGAGATGCTATTCGCAAAAAAACTTCTAGCAGTGATGCGAAAATGATTTGGTGTAACGCCAGCTGTCTCTTGTATACGTATACTATATACTGTAGTCTGGGGGGAAAATGTGTTAAAGGCAATCTTTACGTACGCTCAACCCTCATAAGCCTTCTATATGGCCATGCAGGTCAAAGAAAGTTAAATAAAATGATACCTTGATATCTGCAATCAGATGTCTTATTCCCAAGAAATCCATATTTTTTTCTTAATATGCAAATGAACTGTTAAGATCTATGGGCCAGACATAGATCTATAGATCTTCCTGAGAATCTGCCTCCAGACCTAGTTTTAAAGGGAATCTGTCACCTCATTTTTGGACTATGAGATGCGGCGACCACCATCAGGGGCTTATCTACAGCATTCTGGAATGCTGTAGATAAGCCCCCGATGTCACCTGAAAGAGAAAAAAAACGAGTTATATTATACTCACCCAGGGGCGGTCCGCTGTCCGGTCCGGTCCGATGGGCGTCGCGGTCCGATCCGGCGCCTCCCATCTTCTAGCGAAGCCAGCCTCTTCTTTCCGTCCCGTCGCGGCTCCTGCGCAGGCGCACTGATCTGCCCTTGGTGAGGGCAGAGCAGAGTAGTGCAGTGCGCAGGCGCCGGGAAAGGTCAGAAAGGTCCGGCGTGCGCCTGTGCAGGAGCCGCGACGGGACTCAAAGAAGATGCCGGCTTCGCTAGAAGATGGGAGGCACCGAACCGCACCGCGACGCCCATTGGACCGGACCAGACGGCGGACTGCCCCGGGTGAGTATAATATGACTCGTTTTTCTTCTCTTTCAGGTGACATCAGGGGCTTATCTACAGCATTCCAGAATGCTGTAGATAAGCCCCTGATGGCGGAGGCTGCATCTCATAGTCCAAAAATGGGGTGGCACATTCCCTTTAAATAAAAGGGGACAAGGTGAGACATGTAATGACTGACGGTCTGCTCTCTTGACGTAAATGTTTCCTGTCTTCTTTCATTTAAAATAAGCTCTGGATGCAGATTCTCGGGGAGATTTATATCCATCACAGAGATCTTAACAGCTCATTTACATGCTAAGAAACATCTGGATTTCTGATGAATAAGACATCGGATCACAGATAGCAAGGTATCATTTTTTTCAACTTTTTCTGATCTGCATGCCCATGTAGATGGTGTAGGAGGGTCGATCCCACTGACAGATTCCCTTTAAGACACAGTATATGTGAAATTTAGTGCTAAACGTTATCAATACCCCCAACAACTAGTGTTAATAGACACCTGGACTTGTGATTAATGTGTTTGGTATTTTTAGCCATTTTAGGGAGGTGCTACAGTTTTATGTGTGGTTTGGACAACCTTTTATCGCTGAATAGGTCCTCTGATGATGAGTTAATCATGCATAAGCAATGTACAGTGCCTATGCGAGATGGGTAGACAGTCAATTTATTCACAGGAACCTCACTTTGATGTAGTGGAATACATTTTTTTAGGCTGTTAAGTCATAATAGAGCTTAATAAAAGCAGCTAATTGCTTTAATTTTTATGGGATTTTACACCGATAGGTAGGCCTCTTGGAAGTCAGTCTCTACCTATCTGGAGAACTAGGGTCCCATGTAACTAACCCCTACACAAATTATGCTATGTTATAGGTCGACCCCTCTTTGGCACATAATAGCTACTTTGATCAGCTGTCATATGCTCCTAACAGCCACGGGTGGAATCGCAAACCACTCGCAGCTGTTGACATATTAAATGCCGCTATCAATCCCTGACTGCGGCATTTAACATGCCCGTGCCGGAAGTGCATCACTAGCTCCGCCCGTTGGCGCCCCTGTCACATGAGCGTGGCATGGCAACCCGGGATCTGCAGGAGACGCCTGTGGTTGTCATTGCTATGAGCGCCGTCCAGTGGCGGTCATTCATAGCAAATGAGCATTACTCAGGCCCAGCTATGTGCAGCACAAGCGATCAGAAGATCACAGCTTCTATTCTCCTATGGAGATTATTGAAGCAAGTAAAAAAAAATTTTAAAAAAAATATTTAAAACAATTAAAATAAATAGAAAAGTTCAAATCACCCCCTTTTTGCCCCATTCAAAATTAAACAAAACAAATAAAAAATACACATAATTGGTATTGCTGAGTTCAGAAACGGCCAATCTATCAAAATATAAAAAGAATTAATCTGATTGATTAACTGCGTAATGAGAAAAAATATCAAAATGACAGAATTACTATTTTTGGTTGCCGCAACATTGCAATAAAATGCAATATCAGGCAATCAAAGCATCATATTTACCCCAAAATGGTATAAATAAAAACATCAGCTTGGCTTGCAAAAAAAAAGCCATCACTCAGCCCCAGAACATGAAAAATGGAGACGCTATAGGTCTCGGAAAATGGAGCCATTGTTTTTTTTTCTTTTTACAAATTTTTAATTTTTTTTTTACCACTTAATTAAAAAAGAACCTAGACATGTTTGGTAACTGAGAACTCGTAATGATCTGGAAAATCATAGTGACAGGTCAGTTTTAACATTTTGTGAACATGGTAAAAAACAAAACAAAAAAACAATTGTGGAATTGCACTTTTTTGCAATTCCACCGCACTTGGATTTTTTTTTTCCCATTTCCCGGTACACTATTTGGTAATTTGGTAAAATGAATGGTGTCTTTCAAAACAACAACTCCTCCCACAAGTCTGCACACGGCCATATTGACAAAAAAAGAAATAAAAAAAGTTATGGCTCTGGGAAGAAGGGGAGCAAAAAACGAAAATGGAAAATCCCAAGGTGGTGACGGGGTTAGACATTGTGACTAGGCAGATATTTCATAATGCATTAAACTGTGGTGTAACAATGTATGGATTAGTCCAGTAGTAGATCTGCTAATATCTATCGGAAATCCTGCATATTGTGAACTGATTCCTAGGCAAACTTCACCAGCCAAATAAAAAAAAATAAAAACAACTCACCTCTTCTGCCACATTGAGGACACATCCCACCCTCCTGTGATGACGTCTTTTCTCATTGGGGTACAATTACACTGTGCGATGCAATTATACTGCGCAATGTGAAATGACTACTGACAGAATTCTTGTTGATGGTCATTAAAATAGCATATTTACGCAGATGACACTTTTATCAGTCACAGATCATTCAGTGCTCAGTGTGACAATGTGCTGTCGAGGACTATGATGTTTTGTGCAGCACAAAAACTAATTTTACCCAAAGAATGAGCATTTTGCTAATTTGTCCGGTGATTGGCAGCCTGCTTAGACTGTATTATTATTGTAAAACAAGAGTCATGTATGAAATGTTTTGGACTGATGTGTAAAAATTTCCAGTAGCCGCAAAAGTAACAGAAAAGGTGGGTATCAACGCTAGGCTTTTGAATTTCAGTGTGGAGCTGTGCGCAAAATTTGCAAAAATTGGGCCTTATTCTGTATTTTTTAGAGGTGAACAAATCCGCTCAAATTTGGTCAGCAAATTTATTTTGCACTTTATTAGCTGCAAATTGAATGTGCCTTATTATACTCTGAGAACCGAGAGCATTAAAAACATATGTCCTTTGCTGCCGTCTTAAGTCGTGTACTCCCACCGCATTGCGACATCTTTGATCTCTCCATGTTAACTCTCAAAGTGTCATGACCTTGCTCCATGACTAGGCCTCAAAATGTAAAGATGTCACCCACTTTGGTGATACCATAATGTTTTGAGGCCTAGTCAGCATGAAGGGGCTAAAGATGGAAGAATTGAACACTGTTTTGTTGTATTCCTCCCCAAATTTGGATTTGCCTTAATTTTTGGGGAAATTGTTAAGGAATATAATTAGTTTGGAATTCTTTTACTTATCTCTGGTAAACCCAATAAAACTATAATTTAATTTTCCTTTGAATACTTTTTCCTCTATATTTTCAGCTTCGTGAACTGCGACATGAAAATGTGAATCTCTATTTGGGTATCTTTAATGACATGGGAGTCCTTGGAGTAGTGGCAGAACATTGCTCTCGAGGAAGCCTGGAGGATCTCATCCAGAACCAGGATATGAAGCTCGACTGGATGTTCAAATCTTCACTTCTTCTTGATCTTATCAAGGTGGGGACATAGCAAAGAAAATATTGTGAGTGTTCAAGCTTGATAATCTTAGAGCATCAGTATGCAAAGCGTCAACTGGACTTATCACCCAACAAGCAACAGTTCTTGTCTACAATATTCGTGTTTGTGGTGATAGGATCTATGTCTTGATGACATTCAGAGCCTAGATGGCAATTTTTTTGCTTGCGGCGCAAGCCCAAAGTACTGGCCCATTAGTGGCTCATCTTTAGGATTGGGTGTCATGTAGTACTTGGTTAGAGATTGAAGGGGTTGTCCACTTCTAGGACAACCCCTTCTTAAACTAAACATTCTGTCCTGATAAAATAAATAAACCTGTACTCATCTCCCTTGCTGGCTCCATTTCAGCGGTGTCAGCTCTTGTCAACTCATTCTGCAAAGAACAAACCCTCGCATGACTTTGTGGGCCAAATTATGGAAAAATTATAGCTCTCAAAATATGGTGATGCAGAAAACTAGTTTCTGAAATTAAAAGCGTCTTTTTAAGTGTGTGACAGCAGCCAAGCATAAAAACGAGACATAAATCTGTCATTGCTGTAATCGCACGGACCCAAAGAATAAAGTCATTTAACCACTTAAAAATAAATAAAAACAATTCTTCACCTGCTGTTTTGTTCATTTTGACTCCCAAAGATAGCAGTAAAACTCAGCTCACATTTATCTTGTGCTCTGCGCTGAGCGCTTGCACCGTGATTTTCGTGTAAATCTCTGAAATACATGATTCAGATGGATCCTCCGACAGATTCCCTATAATGAGGCAGATTGAGGCACTATGGATGTCATAGGACCTGTGATCCAGTGATGTCCTTCTTTTTAGGATTGCTTAAAAGTGCCATTGGCCAGTTTTGTGCAATTCTGAAAACAAGGACAATGCTGACGATAGAGTCCAGAGTAACTCTGCCGTGTCATTATAGTTAATGGATCCCTTGGGGGTTTCATCTGAATCACGTCACTTGGAAATTTAGATTGAAACGCCAAAGTAAGTGCTCAGCGTAGAGCGCTGGATAAATGTGATCATAAATGTTATGTAAAATGTTCCCAATAAAAGCTTCAAATCAAGCCACAAAAAAAGCAAGCCCCCACTCCGGTCTGTCATCTGTTAACAAAAATATAGGGGGCTTCCACGTAACAGATAGTACAAAGGCTCTGGAAAAGCAAAATAGCTCCTCACCCCGCAAAAGAAATTCAGCAAATTCTGGGCTCCCAAATCCAAATGTCCTCATCCCTTCTGAGCCCCACAGTTTACCTAAACCACATATAGCGTCCACATATTTGGCATTTCTGAAGCAATGAGAACCCACCTAACTTACGGGTGCATGTCTCCAGAAGCATGAGTTGGGCATTTGACTGCAATGTACTGGTTAGTACAGTGTACTGGTCACTACAGCATTCTAGTCACTACAATGGCAGTTTGCAAATTTCACTCGGCAACATTCATTGCTGCTTGTTTCTGGAAAACACCCATGGAGTCAAAATTATCACTACGTCTGTAGATAAATTTCTAAAGATGTATAACTTCCAAAACTGGGTCACTTGAGGGGGAATTCTGCTCTTCTAACAATCAGAGGCACTATATATGTAGTCCTCTATGGACTCCTCAAACTATTCTAGAAAAATCTGCACTCCAGGAGACAAATAGCGCTCCTAACCTCCCGAGTCTCTCCATATGGCTAAGCAGTACTGTACAGCCACATATGAGGTAATGCAACATTCAGGAGAAATTGTGGGACAAATTATTGGTGCCATTTTTACCCACTTCTTGTGTGAAAATGTAAAATCTGGGGACTGAAACAAAATTTTGGTGGTAAAAATGTACTTATTTTTTCTTCACTGACTAACGGTGTAAATGAGTCGACCCGCCACCACAATTGTGGATTACCAGGGCAATGGGGTACTCAGAGCCGAGCCCATGGAAGTCTATGGGGTTTGTCACAGGTAGCTGTGGCTCGGTCTGTGGCCCGGGCGGTCTGGCGTATGTTGGGGGAATATTTACAGGGGATAGGTTTATATACAGTTCGTGACGCCACCTGTAGTCTTCTGGTAATTAGTACCAGCGCTGCTGTAGATCTCTGAGGGGATGGTGATGCAGCTAGATGTCGGGTCCCCTACAGGTGGGACTGGTCCCTCAAAGTCTATGAAGTTAGTGAAGTCGGGTGCAGATAAATAACACAGTCTCACACGGTCAGCGTCTTTCCATACCTTTACTTGTAAGATGTTCAGGCAGGTCCCAGGGAGGCTGATCCAAGGAGAGTGTATCTTGAGACAGCAGCTGGACAAGTTAGGGGCCTCCTTTACTTCCAATACAATGAGTACAACCAGCCTGAAGCGTAGTTCCCTCAATAACTCCAGCTAATCCATAGCTGTACTGCCCAGTCAGTTTTGTGGTAGGAGCCTTCCTGCGAGAGAGCTGAATTCCTATATTGCTGATCAGGCTCAAAGTCTTCACTCCCCTGACCCCAGTTACGTACTGACTATAAGGGGCTGTTTGCCGCGACCTAAGGTCCGGTAAATTCCTGGTTTTCTTACCACTATGCTTGAAGCTAATAGTGATCCTTCGGTCCCCAGTGACCGGTTGCAATGTGCAGGACTTCTTCAATCCAAAAGCACCTTTCCAATAATCCACTGTGCCTTTCGCCTTGTCCTCGCTGGTAGCATAAGCACTCACACTAGCATAAAGTCGGGTAGTTACTTCCTTCATTCACTTCCTTCAAAGTTAGTTACAGATTCTCAGTTATCACTAGGCAGGAGCACGTCTCTGAACCTTTCACTGTCCTTGAGACAGGTGACTGAAGTCTTTCTGCACTAATCTCCTTCTCCTCAGTCCAGGCTAGACCTTCCTCTCTGAAGTCCAGGCACTGACTGACTGACCACTCCCTCAATAGTAAACTACACTACCCTAAGGGTGTGTCTAGTGTATGTTGAGTGAATGGGTATTTAGCATTAAACTGCTGTCTCGCCACACACTCTCCAGGGTACTGCGTGTGCCTAACACCAGGGCTACACATAAAGTGTTATGACTCACCCGTGGTGTCAATATGATCACTGCACCCCTAGATGAATTCATTGGGAGGTGTAGTTCGTAAAATGGGGTCACTTATGGGGGGTTCTGCTGTTCCAGCACCTCATGGGCTCTCCCACTGGGTCATGACACCTACAAACCGTAACAGTAAAATCTGGTTCTCCTTGCCTTCTGAGCTTTGCACTGTGCTTGAAAAATATTTCCCGATTACATGTAGAGTGTTGGCGCACTCAGGGAAAAATGGACCCTAGTTGTAAAAAAATGTCCGATTAGCCCTTAGAAACATCAAAAAGTTGTGGCTAAAACAACATTTTAATGGAAAAAATGTAATTTATTCTTTCTTCACTGCTCAATGGTATAAAATTCTGAGGCACATGTGGTGTCAACATGATCACTGCACCTCTTGATGAATTCATTGCGGAGTGTAGTTTTTAAAATGAATTCACATATGGGGGATCCCTGTTGTTCTGGCACCTCAGGGGTTCTGCCGTTGTGACATGGAACCAGTGTCGGACTGGCCCACCGGAGAACCGGAGGATTCTCCGGTGGGCCCTGGCATCTGGGGGCCCTGGCACCTGCTGGCATGCAGGGGCCAGTTGCCTAGGGCCCCCGCTGCTCCAGGGGCCCCCAGCCGGTGGCGTGTCGCTAATAGCAGCACACCACGCAGCTGCCATGGGGGCCCCGTGCCAGCGGAGCAGCAGCGGGTGACAGGAGGCAGGAGCCCCTGTCCCCGCTGCTAAAGAGCAGTGAATATCATTACTTACCTGTCACCCGCTCCAACCGCTGAGCGACGCTGTGTCATCGCGTCCTCTCTTGCTGCGATGTTCAGGCAGAGGGCGCGATGACGTCATTAGTGAGCGCTGCGCCCCCTGCCTGAGCATTCACTGCCGGAGGACCGAAGACAGCGGCGCTCAGCAGTGGACCCGGTGACAGGTAAATATCGCAGGTGCCGGGGCCCTGAGCCAGCGGAGACACCGGCACCTGTCACCCATAGCGCGCCGGTGTCCCCGCCTGCTCAGGACACCGGCACCTGGCCCCCAGCGACGAGAGGTGAGTATGTCTTTTTTTTTTTTTGCAGCATCTATGGGGGCATAATCTGTGGAGCATCTATGGGGGGCATAATCTATGGGGGCATAATCTGTGGAGCATCTATGGGGCATAATCTATGGGGGCATAATCTGTGGAGCATCTATGGGGGCATAATCTATGGGGGCATAATCTGTGGAGCATCTATGGGGGCATAATCTATGGGGCATAATCTGTGGAGCATTTATGGGGGCATAATCTATGGGGCATAATCTATGGGGGCATAATCTGTGGAGCATTTATGGGGGCATAATCTGTGGAGCATTTATGGGGGCATAATCTATGGGGGCATAATCTAAGGAGCATCTATGGGGCATAATCTAAGGAGCATTTATGGGGCATAATCTATGGGGGCACAATCTATGGAGCTTTTATGGGGGCATAATCTAAGGAGCATTTATGGGGGCATAATCTATGGGGGCACAATCTATGGAGCTTTTATGGGGGCATAATCTAAGGAGCATCTATGGGGGCATAATCTATGGGGGCATAATCTAAGGAGCATTTATGGGGGCATAATCTATGGAGCATCTATAGGGGCATAATCTATGGGGGCATAATCTAAGGAGCATTTATGGGGGCATAATCTATGGGGGCATAATCTAAGGAGCATCTATGGGGGCATAATCTGTGGAGCATTTATGGGGCATAATCTATGGGGGCATAATCTAAGGAGCATCTATGGGGGCATAATCTGTGGAGCATTTATGGGGCATAATCTATGGAGCATCTATGGGGGCATAATCTATGGAGCATTTATAGGGGCACAATCTATGGAGCTTCTATGGGGGCACAATCTATGGAGCTTCTATGGGGGCATAATCTAAGGAGCACTTATGGGGCATAATCTATGGAGCATCTATGGGGGCATAATCTATGGAGCATCTATGGGGGCATAATCTAAGGAGCATTTATGGTGGCGCAATCTATGGAGCTTCTATGGGGGCATAATCTAAGGAGCACTTATGGGGCATAATCTATGGAGCATCTATGGGGGCATAATCTAAGGAGCATTTATGGGGCACAATCTATGGAGATTCTATGGGGGCATAATCTAAGGAGCACTTATGGGGGCATAATCTATGGAGCATCTATGGGGGCATAATCTATGGAGCATCTATGGGGGCATAATCTAAGGAGCATTTATGGGGGCATAATCTATGGAGCATCTATGAGAGCACAATCCTGCTTCTTGACCTGTCCTCTGCTTTTGACACAGTTGACCACTGCCTTCTACTACAGATTCTTTCCTCCTTTGGCGTCAAAGACCTCGCCCTATCTTGGATCTCCTCATACCTTTCCAACCGCACATTCAGCGTCTCCCACTCCCACACTACCTCCTCGTCCCACCCTCTCTCTGTTGGAGTTCCCCAAGGCTCTGTTCTAGGACCCCTACTCTTCTCAATCTATACACTTGGCCTGGGGCAACTCATAAAGTCCCACGGATTCCAGTACCACCTTTACGCTGATGACACTCAGATCTACCTCTCTGGCCCAGACATCACTTCTCTGCTATCCAGAATCCCGGAGTGTCTATCAGCCATATCCTCCTTCTTCTCCTCCCGCTTCCTCAAACTCAATGTGGACAAATCTGAACTCATAATCTTTCCCCCATCCCACAGATCTTCCTTACCTGACCTATCTACCACAATTAACGACATCACGCTTTCCCCCGTACCAGAAGTCCGCTGCCTCGGAGTAACCCTTGACTCTGCCCTGTCCTTCAAACCGCACATCCAAGCTCTTTCTACCTCCTGTCGCCTTCAGCTCAAAAATATTTCAAGAATCCGTCCTTTCCTCAACCCTCAATCTACTAAAATGATTGTGCACGCCCTCATCATCTCCCGCCTCGACTACTGCAACACCCTTTTCTCTGGCCTCCCTGCTAACACCCTCGCACCTCTCCAGTCCATCCTTAACTCTGCTGCACGACTAATTCACCTCTCTCCTCGCTACTCCTCCGCTTCTCCCCTCTGCAAATCTCTTCACTGGCTCCCATTCCCTCAGCGTATCCAGTTCAAATTACTAATACTGACCTACAAGGCCATCTATAATCTGTCTCCTCCATATATCTCTGAACTAATCTCCCGATATCTTCCCTCACGTAATCTCTGATCCTCCCAAGACATCCTTCTCTCCTCCACACTTATTCGCTCCTCACCCAACCGCCTCCAAGACTTCTCCCGAATATCCCCCATCCTCTGGAATTCTTTGCCCCAACACATCCGACTATCAAACTCATTCAGATCCTTCAGACGGAACCTGAAAACCCATCTCTTCAGGAAAGCCTACAGCCTGCAATGACCCTGCTGCCTCCTCACCACTACCGGAGTTATTGCCTCAACCAACACCGGAACTGCTGCAACCCCCCGACCTACTGTCTCCTGCCTCACAATCCTGTAGAATGTAAGCCCGAAAGGGCAGGGTCCTCTCCCCTCTGTATCAGTCTGTCATTGTTAGTTTGTTTACTGTAAGTGATACCTGTAATTTGTATGTAACCCCTTCTCATGTACAGCACCATGGAATCAATGGTGCTATAGAAATAAATATTAATAATAATAATAATAATCTGTGGAGCATCTATGGGGGCACAATCTATGGGGGCATAATACATGGGCAGCATATGGGGCACAATCTATGGAGCATCTTGTGGGGCATAATACATGGGGCAGCATATGGGGCATAATCTCATTTTCCACCCTAGGCTTATACTCGAGTCGATAAGTTTTTCCCAGTTTTTTGTGGCAAAATTAGGGGGGTCGGCTTATACTCGAGTATATATGGTATCTATCTATTATCTATCTATATATATATATATATGCATTATACCCTATGAGGGGGGCAGCATTATCCTCTATGAGGGGGGCAGCATTATCCCCTATGGGGGGCAGCATTATCACCTATGAGGGGGCTGCTTTATAATCTATGAGGGAGGCTACCCCAACTCCTGCTACATAATTAAGACATGTACTACCTTATATTATGCCCTGATATTAGTGTGTTTTACTGCACAATTTGTGGTCTTGTATTTATTTCTATGTAGCTACATAGTGGGCCCCAAGAATGATTTTCTCTGGTGGGCCCAAGGTGTTCCAGTCCGACGCTGCATGGAACCCTCAAACCAGTCCAGCAAAATCTTAACTCCAATATGGCATCTCTTCTCTTCTGAGCTTTGCACTGTGCCTCAAAAGTAGCTTTCCCCAACATATGGGGTATTAGCATACTCAGGAGAAATTGTACAAATTGTATGGTGCAATTTCTCATGTTACCCTTGTGTAAATAAAAAAATGGGTCTAAAACAGCATTATTGTGGAGAAAATGTGATTTTTTCTGTTGTCATGATTCAACGTTATAAACTTCTGTGAAGCACCTTGGGGTTCAAGGTGCTCACCACACATATAAATACATTCCTTGAGGTGTATATTTTCCAAAATAGGGTCACTTGTGTGGTGTTTCCATTGTTTAGGAACATCAGGGGTTCTCCAAATTGGACATGGTGTCCGCTAACGATTCCAGCAAATTTTACATTCATAAAGTCAAATGACGCTCTTTCCCTTTCAAGCCCTGCCATACGCCCAAACAGTAGTTTTCTCCCACATATGAGGAATCAGAGTACTCAGAAGAAATTGCACATCAAATTGTATGGTGACATTTCTCCTGCTACTCTTATGTAAATGCAACATTTTGGTGCTAAAATAACATTTTTGTTGTGAAAATGTGATTTTTTTTTATTCTCAACTTTATAAACTTCTGTGAATCACCTGAAGGTTCAAGGTACTCACCACACATCACAATATATTTCTTCAGGTCTAGTTTCCAAAATGGGGAAACTATATTTTCCAAAATGGGGTCACTTGTGTTTCCACTGTTTAGGCACATCAGGGGCTCTCCAAATGTGACATGGCATCATCTAATGATTCCAGGAATTTTTGCATTCAAAAAGTCAAATTATGCTCCTTCCCTTCCGAGCCCTGGAGCGTGTCCAAACAGTAGTTTTCTCCCTTATATGGGCTATCGGCGTACAAACTGAATAGTGCAATTTCTCCTGTTACTCTTATAAAAATGCAAAATTTGAGGCTAAAAATAATTTTTGCAAGGGAACTGTGATTTTTTTATTTTCACGGCTCAACGTTTTGTGAAGCACCCAAGGGTTCAATGTGCTCACCACACATTTAGATCACTTCTGAGATTGGTCTAGTTTTTAAAACGCTGTCACTTGTAGGGGATTTTCTCTGTTTAGGCACATGAGGGGCTCTCCAAACATCATATGGCAACCGCTAATTGTTCTAGCAAATTTTGCATTCAAAAAGTGAAATGGTGCTCCTTCCCTTCCGAGCTCTGCCGTGCACCCAAACATATGGGGCATTGGCATGCTCAGAAGAAATTTGCACTACAAATTTTATTGTCCATTTTTTTCTGTTACCCTTGTGAAAATAAAAAATTGGGGTCTAAAGTTAATTTTTTTTGTGAAAAAAGTTAAATGTTCATTTTTTTCCCACATTAGAAAAAAATCCTTAGAAGCACATGAAGGTTAATAAACTTCTTGAATGTAGTTTTGAGAACCTTGAGGGATGCAGGTTTTAGAATGGTGTCACTTTTGTGTATTTTCTGTCATATTGACCCCTCAAAGTCACTTCAAATGTGAGGTGGTCGCTAAAAAATGGTTTTGTAAATTTTGTTGGAAAATGGAGAAATCGCTGATCAAGTTTTAACCCTTACAACTTCCTAACAAAAAAAAATTGTTTTAAAAAATTGTGCTGATGTAAAGTAGATATGTGGAAACTGTTATTTATTAACTATTTTGTGTGACATATCTCTCTGATTTAAGAGCATAAAAATTCAAAATTTGAAAATTGCAAAATTTTCGTCAAATATCGCTTTTTTTCACAAATAAACGCAAGTCATATTGAAGAAATTTTAGCACGATCATGAAGTACAATATGTCATGAAAGAAAAACAATCTCAGAATCATCGTGATCCGTTGATGCATTCCAGAGTTATGGCCTTATAAAATGCCCCTGGTCACAATTGTAAAAATTGGCCTGGTCATTAACGTGCAAACCACCTTAAAGGGGTTAATCACTCCCCCACCACAGATTATAATAACATTTTCCCCATATGCACACATTTTGTATAATTATGCACATTTCATCAAAATCAATCAGCACATCCCCCATCCTAAAAGACCCAGATCACGGCTGCTTCACCTTGCGACATTCCAGACATAACCTGTACAGTGCTGCCACCAGCATGACACAACCAGATGCACATAGCGCAGTTGCCGTCTTTCAGCAGCGCTCATCAAGCCAAAGACTAATGTGTGACTGATCAGCCTCACCTGGTGTCACAGCCACGGGCAATGCCCTCTCCCCAGCCACAAGTGCAGGGCTCCAGCAGGAAGCGTGAAGAGGGGTCCTGCTGCGTGGCTGCATCTTAGTCACATGTAGTGTGGCTGTAGATTTACTCCTCTCAGTCCCCTCTATATAAAATCTCGGTTTCTCTAGATACAGCCTCCATCTGCAGTACATCACTCCTTGGAATCTATATACAGCCTCCACTGCAGTACATCACTCCTTGGAATCTATATACAGCCTCCATCTGCAGTACATCACTCCTTGGACTCATATATATACAGCCTCCATCTGCAGTACATCACTCCTTGGACTCATATATATACAGTCTCCATCTGCAGTACATCACTTCTTGGACTCTATATACAGCCTCCATCTGCAGTACATCACTCCTCGGACTCTTATATACCGTCTCCATCTGCAGTACATCACTCCTCGGACTCTACATACAGCCTCCATCTGCAGTACATCACTTTTCAGCCCATTTACAGCCTCCATCTGCAATACATATTCCTCAGCCTATATATGCAGCCTCCATCTGCAGGACATCAGTCCTCAGACTTTGTGTCCAGCATCCATGTGCAGTGCATTCTTATCACCCCCTGTATGCTGCTTTCTCCTCAGGCCCTGCATACTTACGCAGCCTTCCTCACTTCTTTCCTACAAGCAGGAAGAGATGTATTTAATGGTACAGCACAAGCAGATGTGCACAGTTCTTCATCAGTGATGTACCTTGCATGAAATCCCCTGCAGTCATATCACGGTAGCATCTTACAGATTGTGGTGTGATCATGTAAGGGGGACGACCGGACCGTGGGAACCTGCGTGCCAGGGCCAGAAATGTTAAGGCTACATCCCCTGTTTCCTGGGGGAAGCATGAGAGAGCTAGACCTTCTGCGGGTGCAGGGGATAAAAGCAGAAAGCGTGCACAGCAGAGCAGTTTGGTGCCAATCCGGGGCAGCGCGCAGTCAGATGAGCGTCACGCCCTGTCCCCCACAGAGAGCACCAGTGCCGCGGCAGGCCGCATTGAGAGAGCCCCCCGCCGTCTGCAGAGGGATTGCTGCACTGAGGGGAGCCATACGCTCAGCAGCAGCTCAGGGAGAGGAGTCCGGGGAGCAACAGCATTATGCAGGCCAGCGTCCAACATCTCGCGCCGCCAACAGTGGGGATCAGAGAGACACAGATGTGCAGTGTGTGCCCGGTGGCTACCAGAGAGAGACATGCAGTGTGAGCCTGGGGACTACCAGAGGACAAGGCGCTGAACAATCCGTGTCCGTGAGTACTGCACACGTGCCACATAAGGGTGACCAGGAACAGGACAGACACTTGCACCCTGACTTTGCCAGTGCATATTGGCACAGACACTTGCACCCTGACTTTGCCAGTATATATTTGCAGAGCCACGTTGGGAACGTACAGGACTATAGCCCATACCCTTGTCAGCCACTGCAGCTTATGGACTAGGGAACCAGTGGAAGGTACCGGAGACTGACCACTGCCACCAGGAGACAGACCACCGGTCACGCCAGCTGTTGTCGGCGCTACTGATTTTCAAGGAGCATCTACAGTTGGAGAAACTTCTGACACGATAAGTGTACAACAGAACTGCCATTACCTTGTTCCTTATCTCTGCTTATTATTTACACCTGAACTGTTTATTCCCTGTTTAACCCTTTACCTCCCTGCATGGAGTATTCCCCTGTCCAAGTAAAATTGTTTAACCCTTGCTCTGCCTCCTGTCCGTCACTGCTTCTCGCAACCTGCTCACACTTGGCGTAGTTGGCAGGAGGTGGAAGACCAAGTGGTCAGAGGTGCCCCAAGGGTCAGTATACCGCTGGGGGGCAATGTTGAGTAACCTCCCGAAATTTTCTGGAAGCAACACTCTGTTATGGGACTGGACTGAGCGGGTCAGAGGAGTGATGAGGATGCACCCCATGACCCCATGTTAGAGGCTGAGGTTGCCATGTTGGCTCTGGACAGAGAGGCAAGGAGCTCCGTCATGTTATGGCCCCCTCATGAGTGTGACACCTTCAACAAGGTGTTACAGATTCTGGAAAAAATGTATGGAGACCCCACAAGCGTTGAAGAGTTGCGCATGTGTTTAGGCATGTCCAAAGGGAGGGGGAGACCATGACCCACTACATGAATGCACTGCAGGAGATCCACACTGCGATTGCTAAGCGAGATGGCATAGGCGTAGGACCCCCTGACATAGTCCTGCGAGATCAGTTAGTGGCAGGCCTCAGAGATGCTCTGCTTAAGCAAGCCTTGAGTGAGCGTCTGTGAGCTAACCCGTGCATGACTCTTTCAGAAATGGGAGCAGAAGCGTGCAAAAGGGAGCAGGAGCAGGGGACAGCTGCCTTGGCAGGGATGGTCAGGAGCTGCGAGGTACCTACCCCGAACGAGGAAGAGCCGGAGTGGTCCCGTGAATTACGGCAGGGAATACGGAAGATGTGGTCCGAAATCAAGAGCCTGAAGGAAGCCCTTGCTGCTGCCTTGGAGTCTAATCCCATACCCCGAGGTAGCTCATGGCAAAAGAAAGAAGTTAGAGGAGAGATGTGGAGCATAAGAAAAACTTCAGCAGTAGCCCTAGAATTTAATCCCAGGTCGTGGGATGAAGAGCGATTGCAGAGGGGGTATGCTTCCCATAGAGGCTGGTGATTCAGACCGAAGCGTCCACCAGACAGGCACAGAAGAGAATGTTGGAAGTGTGGAAGAATTGGACACCTGTCCAGAAGTTGCTCTACAAGAGGCAGCCGACGGCAAAGATGTGCTCACCCTTCTGAAAGTCATACCCACTGGAGAGAACACACCCCTAGAAGAAATGGTGCGGCAGGAAGAGGGGAACCTCACTCAGAGCAAGACAGAGCCACGACTTTGAACGTCGAGAAATAAGTGAGAAGATGTCGACTGTCTACGGTGAGATGTTTGCGCTGCTAAGTCGCTTAGAGGCGAAATGGGTGATCCGCCAGAATGGAACCAATGGTCCCGTCCGTGAGGTTCAACCTGAAGGGGAGAAAGTGCCAAATGTCCATGAAATGCCCACCCCCACGGTTCTAGATTGTGAGCAGAAAGAGCCCCTTACTTCATTCCCTGGACTGGATGGTTCACTGCCCGCCAGCTCAAGAGATCCTGATCAAGTAGAAAAGATCCAAAGTGTACCTGAGACATCTCCTCCTGCAGCTATTGGTCGAGAAGAGGAAGAATTTGACCCAGAAGAGGAACAGGCTCCTGAAAGTGGTGCAAGAGAGGCAAAAATGGATGCGATAACTGTGGACATCTGTCCCGCTTCAAGAGGACATAGAGGAACATGAAGAGTTCTCACCCATGGAATGGTGAGCTAAAGGAGAGGGGGAGTATAAGGGTTATGACCACGGGTACCTGCGTTAACTGTTAAGGCTGCATCCCCTGTTTCCTGGGAAGCATGAGAGAGCCAGATCTGCCTCCTGACCAAGAGGGGGCGGGGGAATAAAAGCAGAAAGCGCGTGCAGGAGAGCAGTTTGGCGCCAATCCGGGGCAGCGCGCAGTCAGGTGAGCGGCACGCCCCGTCCCACACAGAGAGTACCGGTGCCGCAGTGGGCCACATTGAGAGAGTCCCCCGCCATCTGCAGAGGGATTGCTGTGCTGAGGGGAACCGTACAATCAGCAGCAGCTCAAAGAGAGGAGTGTTTTGTCGGGCAGTACCAGCATTACGCAGGCCAGCATCTGCCGTCTTCCGCCACCAACAGCGAGGACGAGAGAAAGACGAGCAGTGTGTGGCCGGTGACTACCAGAGAGAGAGAGATATGTAGTGTGAGCCTGGGGACTACCAGAGGACAAGGCGGCGAATGATCCGTGTCCGTGAGCAAAACATTCGTGCCACATAAGGGTGACCGGGAATGGGACAGACACTTGCACCCTGACTGTGCCAGTGCATATTGGCGCTGACACTTGCACCCTGACTTTGCCAGTGCATATTGGCCCTGACACTTGCACCCCGCTTTGCCAGTATATATTTGCCAAGCCACGTTGGGCTCGTACAGGACTGTGGCCCGTACCCTTGTCAGTCACTGCAGCATATGGACTAGGCGACCAGTGGAAGGTACCGGAGACCGACCACTGCTGCCAGAAGACAGACCAACGTTCACACCAGGACCTTCTTGGACAAGCACCGTGCCAGCTGTTTTCGGTGCTACTGACTTTCAAGGAGCATCTACAGTTGGAGAAACTTCTGACACGATAAGTGTACAACAGAACTGCCATAACCTTGCTCATTATCTCTGCATATTATTTACACATGAACTGTTTATTCCCTGTTTAACCCTTTACCTCCCTGCGTGGAGTATTCCCATGTTCAAGTAAAATTGTTTAACCCTTGCTCTGCCTCCTGTCCGCCACTGCATCTCACAACCTGCTCACAATCGCACATGATTTCATGCAAGGTACAGGTCTGCTGAGGCACTGGGTGACCCTGAACATTTACTAGGAGACCGGCCCTGGGGGTATTTTCCCCTCTGTGCTAACCAAGCACTCCCTTGATGATGCTACTGTGCAATATTAGGATGTAAACTTCTATGTAGCATCAGGGTTATGTAGATTTTTGCAGAGCACGTAGGGATCCTATGCAAAGTATTGTCATGTGTGAGGCCATATTAAGTTTGGTGTGGGGCCCGGCCAAAATCTCAAGCCACTTGACACCCTTCAGAAACACATGGCTATCTATACTGAAATATATTGGAGTTAAGGGGACATCTGAGACAGAAACTAGTTTTTAGAGAAGTGGGGGGTCCCAGAGGTGAGAATGATAGATGCTGATTATGCGACGGCACGTGAGGTGAGTATAGGTATTCTTCTTTTATGGGGACCAAACATTTAGTTCTAGAAGGGGTTGTCCTAGTAGTGGACAATGCCTTTAATTAGAAAATACTAGGCCACATAGAAAATTTTGGAAAAGAACCCTACCACTTATACATTTTTTGGACCTTTTCAATTATTTTGAAAATGAATTTTTTTTCCTGTAGGTCCATAGATACATACATGGCTGTACTTGAGGTATTTTTCCGTTTTAACAGACAAATCATTTAGATTCTATGTTTTGTTATTTTATATTGAAGGGTTTGAAGTTCCTTCACCACCGGGAAGTTGCTCATGGACGTCTGAAGTCTAGAAACTGTGTAGTAGATGGTAGATTTGTCCTTAAAGTGACGGATCACGGTGTTAATGAACTGTATGAAGCTCAAAGACTAACTGGAAATGAATCCAAACCTGAAGGTAACGCTCTGAGATGTAAATGTGTCCTATATTTTCTAATGCACCAAGTGTTTTATATTTTCATCACTTCATAAAGTTTGTTACTATTTTAGATCTTTTTTGGACAGCCCCAGAACTCTTACGTGACCCAGTTGCATGTCATAAAGGTTCATATCGTGGAGATGTGTATGGGTTTGCCATTATAATGCAGGAGGTTATTATACGAGGGACGCCTTATTGTATGCTGGAACTTACTGCAGAGGGTAAGAACATTAATATATTGCATTTCCCCTTCTCTTCCATCAATCTTTCCCAAAAAATTTTATACCGATATTCCTTGCAGATATAATACGTAAGGTACGCCGCCCTCCTCCACTTTGCCGTCCATCGGTATCTCTAGACCAAGCCCCTCCTGAATGTATTCATTTAATGAAACAGTGTTGGAGCGAGCATCCAGATCGAAGACCGAACATAGATCAAATTTTTGATCAGGTGAGGAGTGAATAGAAATGTGAACACCCATGAAATCACTGGATCATATATCACCTACAAACATCTCACTGCGGACAATGAAAGCTGATGAGGGCTTTCTAGCATCTCTGGACACTTGTTTCTGGAAAACATTTTTTATTAGTGGCAAGATTTGTTTTACTGCCCCAGACCCTCCAATTGATATATAGACTTGTGGTATATACTGTACATATGATATAATGTTGTTTACTAAAGAAGCGCTAATCTCCCAAATCTATTTTTTTTTGTGATTCACTTCATGAGAACCTACAATGGGGAAAAAAGTCTTTAGTCAGCCACCAATTGTGCAAGTTCTCCCACTTAAAAAGATGACAGAGGCCTGTAATTGACATCATAGGTAGACCACAACTATGAGAGTCAAAATGAGAAAACAAATCCAGAAAATCACCTTGTCTGATTTGGCAAGATTTATCTTGCAAATTATGGTGGAAAATAAGTATTTGGTCATTAACAAAAGTTCATCTCAGTGTTTTGTTATATCCTTTGTTGCTAATGACAGAGGTGAAACGTTTTCTGTAAGTCTTCACACGGTTGGCACACACTGTTGATGGTATGTTGGCCCATTCCTCCATGCAGATCTCCTCTACAGCAGTGATGTTTTGGGCCTGTCGCTGGGCAACACGGACTTACAAATCCCTCCAAAGGTTTTCTATGGGGTTGAGATCTGGAGACTGGCTAGGCCACTCTAGGACCTTCATATGCTTCTTATGAAGCCACTTCTTCGTTGCCCTGGTGGTGTGCTTGGGATCATTATCGTGCTGAAAGACCCATCCACGTTTCATCTACAATGCCCTTGCTGATGGAAGGAGGTTTGCATTCAAAATCTCATGATACATGACCCCATTCATTCTTTCATGTACACGTATCAGTAGTCCTGGTCCATTTGCAGAGAAACAGCCCCAAAGCACGATGTTGCCAACCCTATGCTTCACAGTAGGTATGGTGTTCTTTTGATGTAACTCAGCATTCTGTCTCCTCCAAGCACGACGAGTTTTGTTTCTACCAAACAGTTCTACTTTGGTTTCATCAGACCATATGACATTCTCCCAATACTCTTCTGGATAATCCAAATGCTCTCTAGCAAACTTCAGATGGGCCCGGACATGTACTGGCTTAAGCAGCGAGACAAGTCTGCCACTGCAGGATCTGAGTCCCTGGCGGCGTAGTGTGTTACTGATGGTAGCCTTTGTTACGGTGGTCCCATCTCTATGCAGGTCATTCACTAGGTCCCCCCATGTGGTTCTGGGATTTTTGCTCACCGTTCTTGTGATCATTTTGACCCCACGGGGTGAGATCTTGCGTGGAACCCCAGATCGAGGGCGATTATCAGTGGTCTTGTATGTCTTCCATTTTCTTATTGTTGCTCCCACAGTTGGTTTCATCACACCAAGCTGCTTGCCTATTGCAGATTCAGTCTTCCCAGCCTGCTGCAAGGCTACAATTTTGTTTCTGGTGTCCTTCGACAGCTCTTTGGTCTTCACCATAATGGAGTTTGGAGTGTGACTGAGGTTGTGGACAGGTGTCTTTTATACTGATAACAAGTTCAAACTGGTGCCATTACTACAGGTAATGAGTGGAGGACAGAGGAGCCTCTTACAGAAGAAGTTACAGGTTTGTGAGAGCCAGAAATCTTGCATGTTTTTAGGTGACCAAATACTTATTTTCCACCATAATTTGCAAAATAAATCTTGCCAAATCAGACAAGGTGATTTTCTGGGTTCGTTTTCTCATTTTGACTCTCATAGTTGTGGTCTACCTATGATGTCAATTACAGGTCTCTCTCATTTTTTTAAGTGGGAGAACTTGCACAATTGGTGGCTGACTAAATACTTTTTTCCCCCACTGTAGATGTCTTGCCACCATTTCACTGACTTTTAGAGGCCAGAGAGAAGGTTGAAAAAAAGAAAAAATTATACTCACCATCTGAACCTCCTGTCCAGTCCTTCTTGCAGTTCCTTCTTTACTTCTCATGGCACATGAGTTACTCTTTTTCCATGTCAATCAGTAACACCAGTGTTAGAAGACAAGCTCAGGGATCACATTTTGCTGAAAACCCTGGTCTAAACTATTAGAGAAGGGATTTCTATTTCTCCTCAGGTATTTTCTATCTTATGGGTACCCACGCAATGAAGCAATAATCAGAGAGACAAACTGCTCTTTGTCTTTACAAATAGTCTCTAAAGTTTATTGACAGGGTGATCTAGAAAGCAGAAATATGAGCTATACAATGGGTTGTCCAACACATCCTGAGACGCTAGATAGATTACATAACAGAATACGGGGTGCTTCCCTAGTGTCAATGTGTTCTAGTTCAACAGTTCAGGTTGTAAAGGAAATCTGGCTAAACAGACGACAATTTTGGGGTGTTTACAGACTATTTTACTTAAATTTGGAAACAACACGTCCTTCACAATTTCTGGGAATTGTAGGAACTGACCACTACCCTTAAAAATGTCAAAAATGTTAAGCTGTAGACAGATGATAACTGGATCACAGGTTATTCCATCATCAAGCTATTTACTGGTATGTTATTCAATTTTAGAGAACAGAAATTAACCACTTCTTTCACAAAACCATACATAGACAGCTTATTTCTTGAGGTTTTGTCTGAGAAATGCAATCTACTGAAAGTCAACCCACAAAACAGGCTATAGCCCTCTTTACCCTCTGGAGGCTTCTGGTGTCTTTGAACTCACCCTTGGACACCAATGTTACAGTTTGACAGATGTGGAGCTTGTATAAACTGAATTCATTACCTTTCCAATGCCATTATATCGCACTACTAGAAATACCATATTTTGCAGATTATAAAATGCAACGGATTATAAAAAGCACCCTAAATTTTGGGAGGAAAATAGGATTTTTTTTTTAAATAAAATGGTGGTGTGTCTTATAATCTGCTTTTACGGTAGCTTACCTGGGGGGCAGCGGCTGTGAAGCGGGGTCCCAAATGGCAAGGTCGCTGTTGCAGGAAGCTGGTGATGTAGGCAGGAGATGCTGCAGGCCCTAGGCTTGTAGGAGAATGGTATTCAGTGAAAGTAGAAGTAGAGCAATGCTGTGGGCCCAAGACTTTTAGGAGGCAGTGCACATTTTGTGTAAGCCCAAAGCCCCCAGGAAGATGGCAGCCAGAGCCGATGCATACACAATTGAGATCTCAGGAGACAAGATCTCGGTGCTGAGATCTTAATTTGCACATGCGCCCCCTCTGGCGCCATTTTCCTTGAGTCCACAGCATTGAAAAACGTGGAAATTGCGAGGGCATCGGGATTTCACAAAATCTCTTCAGATGTCCGCGACCTGCGAAACACCCCCTCCTGCCAGCCCGGGACCCACAGCATCGCCACACTCCTGTTGCCGCTGCCAGAAGCTTCCCATAGCAGCGACCCTGGGACTCCTCTCTCCCATGGCCGGTAAGCTACATTCGGATTATAAGATTCACCCCCATTTCCCCCCCAAATTTTTGGGGAAAAAGTTCATCTTATAATTGGAAAAATATAGTAATTAGCACTCTAGATGACTCCACTCTTGTTTCATAAATTTCCTTTCTCAGAATAACCTTTGCTTCTGCCCGTAGCTCAGAACACATGTAGAAGCCTTCAACCTTCATGCTTTCTCCATTTCAAAAACATTTCTTAAATCTTGAATTTACTTTGAGTCATCAAACATACTTGTATCTACTATCATCCAGACTAGAACATCCATTTTGTGGCCTTGTTTCTAACATTCTTACTCCACTGAAATCATGTTAATCTCTCCCTTTGTTACTCTACTGCATCTCTTTTCTACCAGTTCCTTCACAGGCTACCGATTGCCAAGCAGACTTTCTAAAAACTGCATCCTCTGTTCATCTCTGTGCTAATCTTCCGATGCCTTCCTACTGCTCTGTGGTTGACAAATCTACACCCCTTATATATCCTTCCTTTTAACCAGTGTCTGCACATGTGCAATCTCCACTCCCCAACCTGTACTCTTCATACCTCTCTGCCCTAATCTTCTGATATCTCCTCATATTTAATCTCTGGTCCTCACATAATCAGGTTTTTCCTCCATGTTCTGAAATTTATTGTCCAAATGAGACTCTCTACAACCATTCAAACCCTTGAATGAAACCTGAAATCAACTATTTTTCCAATTAACTTGTTGTGTTGAAAAACTTTCACCCACACTTACTTTTCCAACAGAAAATATACAGTCAGGGCCAGAAATATTTGGACAGTGACACAATTTTCGCGAGTTGGGCTCTGCATGCCACCACATTGGATTTGAAATGAAACCTCTACAACAGAATTCAAGTGCAGATTGTAACGTTTAATTTGAAGGGTTGAACAAAAATATGTGTTAGAAAATGTAGGAATTGTACACATTTATTTACAAACACTCCACATTTTAGGAGGTCAAAAGTAATTGGACAAATAAACATAACCCAAACAAAATATTTTTATTTTCAAAATTTTGTGGCGAATCCTTTGGAGGCAATCACTGCCTTAAGTCTGGAACCCATGGACATCACCAAACGCTGGGTTTCCTCCTTCTTAATGCTTTGCCAGGCCTTTACAGCCGCAGCCTTCAGGTCTTGCTTGTTTGTGGGTCTTTCCCTCTTAAGTCTGGATTTGAGCAAGTGAAATGCATGTTCAATTGGGTTAAGATCTGGTGATTGACTTGGCCATTGAAGAATGTTCCACTTTTTTGCACTCATGAACTCCTGTGTAGCTTTGGCTGTATGCTTGGGGTCATTATCCATCTGTACTATGAAGCGCCGTCCAATCAAGTTTGCAGCATTTGGCTGAATCTGGGCTGAAAGTATATCCCGGTACACTTCAGAATTCATCCGGCTACTCTTGTCTGCTGTTATGTCATCAATAAACACAAGTGACCCAGTGCCATTGAAAGCCATGCATGGCCATGCCATCACGTTGCCTCCACCATGTTTTACAGAGGATGTGGTGTGCCTTGGATCATGTGCCGTTCCCTTTCTTCTCCAAACTTTTGGATTCCCATCATTCTGGTACAGGTTGATCTTTGTCTCATCTGTCCATAGAATACTTTTCCAGAACTGAGCTGGCTTCTGGAGGTGTTTTTCAGCAAATTTAACTCTGGCCTGTCTATTTTTGGAATTGATGAATGGTTTGCATCTAGATGTGAACCCTTTGTATTTACTTTCATTGAGTCTTCTCTTTACTGTTGACTTAGAGACAGATACACCTGCTTCACTGAGAGTGTTCTGGACTTCAGTTGATGTTGTGAACTGGTTCTTCTTCACCAAAGAAATATGCGGCGATCATCCACCACTGTTGTCTTCCGTGGGCTCCCAGGTCTTTTTGGATTGATGAGTTCACCAGTGCTTTCTTTCTTTCTTTCTCAGGATGTACCAAATTGTAGATTTTGCCACTTCTAATGTTGTAGCAATTTCTTGGATGGGTTTTTTTCTGTTCTTGCAGCTTAAGGATGGCTTGTTTCACCTGCATGGAGAGCTCCTGTGACCACATGTTTCCTTCACAGCAAAACCTTCCAAATGCAAACACCACACCTCAAATCAACTCCGGCCCTTTCATGTGCTTAATTGAGAATGACATAACAAAGGGATTGCCCACACCTGTCCATGTAATAGCCTTGGAGTCATTTGTCCAATTACTTTTGGTCCCTTTAAAAACAGGGTGGCACATGTTAAGGAGCTGAAACTCCTAAACCCTTCATCCAATTTTAATGTGGATACCCTCAAATGAAAGCTGAAAGTCTGAACTTCAACTGCATCTGATTTGTTTTGTTTCAAATTCATTGTGGTAATGTCTAGAACCAAAATTAGATAAATGTTGTCTCTGTCCAAATATTTATGGACCTAACTGTATGTGTCCTCAGGCAGGGTACTTTCTAATCAATACCTGTTTGTCAACCAGTAAGTTCAGGTTTGTGGATGGAGATGAGCAAATCACTTCAAAGATATTCAAATTTCAGCAAAAATTTGGAATTACCAGAATCAAAATGTTTTACAATTCACTTACATCCATGAAAATAGTAATTGGTCACCATTTTGCTAAATTTAAGATAGTTTGGAAGGAGTTAAGAAAAATAATAATAATTCTATTTCCCCGGCCCTTACCTGGCCTCCACTTGGTCATTCCACTTCTATAGTAATTGGCCACCATTTGCTAAATTTAAGATAGTTGGGAAGGAGATAATAAAAATAATAATAATTATATTTCGGCGCCCTTACCCTTACCTGGCCTCCACTTGATCATTCCACTTCAATCTTTATTCATAGGCTGCCGGTTTTCATCAAACCACAGGTCCTGTTGGGTTTTTGTTGCCTCTAGCACCAACAACGCCTTCTAACATCATGATGTTATAGCCTGACAAATATCAACAATGTCTCATGGGACCTAGTCAGTCTAGGCCTCATGCCACATCTTGATGTTAGTTCGGCCATGATGTCACAAAGGCCTAGTGGGCCCTGAAGACCTGCGGTAGCCATGGCAAGAAGATCAGCCATGATGTGACATGAGGCCTAGACTGACTAGGTTTCATTTAACATGATGACATTCATTGGGCCACAAGGGCATGAAGCCACAAACTCTGGTGAAGAAGAACAGTTGGATGTAAATGAAGACTGAACACTCAAGGACCAAATGGGAAGCTATACAGACAATGTGACGGCCGGGAAGAGGTGAGTATTGATTTATTTTATTATTTTCTCCTTACAGTTAATTCACACTAAGATTAGGAGAGACCATAGAGCATAATAAGACACATGTGATAAGTTTCATGCCAATCAAATTTCCTAATTCCAGATTTGCTCATCACTATTTATGGTACTTTCCAGTTGTCATTATTATTTATGATATGTGAAAAATGTAAGCAAAACAAATTAGAATTGAAACCCTTAAAATGTCCAAATAAGCTCATTCTATCTAATGTCGAATTAACCTTTGTTTAGGCAAATGTCTTATTTACTCTTTTTTCTTTTATTCTCAAACTTTCCTTCTTGGGTCACCATCTTAGTTTAAGACGATAAACCGTGGACGCAAAACAAATATCATCGACTCGATGCTTCGAATGCTAGAGCAGTACTCAAGTAACTTGGAGGACCTAATCCGAGAAAGAACGGAAGAACTAGAGGTAGAAAAACAGAAAACAGACAAACTTCTCACTCAGATGCTTCCCCCGTAAGTGGTATTGATGTAATATGCAAAACAAATACAGATGAACCATTTGACATGATGTTATTGGTACTTATGTGTAACATCCAGTGTTTTACTTTTGTGGTGCACTTTTCTTTTTTCAGATCTGTAGCTGAAGCTCTGAAGACAGGTGCTCCTGTGGAACCAGAGTACTTTGACCAAGTCACTATTTACTTTAGTGACATTGTAGGTTTCACAACCATCTCCTCCTTGAGTGATCCCATTGAAGTTGTGGACCTTCTCAATGATCTATACACATTATTTGATGCCATCATTGGATCTCACGATGTCTACAAGGTGGGGTGGAAGATTCAGCTTTTTTTACTGAATGGTAAAGAGGTATTTCTAGGATTGTCATTTCTTCCTCCCTCTTGTAAAAGGTGGAGACCATTGGCGATGCCTACATGGTGGCATCTGGATTGCCTAAAAGAAATGGGACACGTCATGCAGCTGAAATTTCCAACATGTCTCTGGATATCCTAAGCTCTGTAGGGTCATTTAAAATGAGGCATATGCCTGAAGTGCCAGTCAAAATACGCATTGGGCTCCATTCTGGTGAGCAGAGATTCAACATATTATAATCATGGGCAGTAAAAAAGTGCGGATATGACGAGATTTGAATTTGCTAAAACTGCCAGATTTTAGCAGGAAATTTGATACTCTCAAATGTATTGTCTGCAAATTGAATGTTCCTTAACATATTATGGGGTGTAGAAGGAACGCACATTATAATAAGCATAAGATTTAAATAAAAGCAAAATAAAAAAACAACAATCCCTCACTGCTCACCTCGACTTCACTATCCACCCTACAGTCGTCAGTATCTTTTTACTGTCACTCTATGCTGAAACTCTAAGCATCTTCATTCCAGGCTGGGACTACTGGACTTGATTAGGCCTGGATGGTCCCTGCACATGCTCAGACACAACCTGAGTCTAATTTTGACCAGAAGCCTCAGCTAGAATATGTGTCGTAAAGTCATGGCGGATGTTTTGATGTAACAATATCACTGCAATTTTACGATGTGCATGTGAATAGACGTCCTGGGCTGGTCGCAGTCCAAAGTTCTGGCCAAGCGTAAAGAGGCCTGTGGTTTCAATGCCCTGTAAGAAGAAGCGGCAAGAACCATATGGGGGACAACAGGCAGTGGAAGCGGTCAGACGGCAAGTGGTGAGGTTAAAATTTGTTTTTTTTATTCTTCTTTTAAGTTTTTGCTGGCATTCTGTGATTCAGCAAAATAGCAGCTGTCTTCTTACTGAATTTGCAAGGAGCAAATTCTGGAGAATACAGATTTTTGTAAAATTTGAGAAGAATTCAATTTCACTTGGATAAATTCAGTGTAAGATAGGGACTCTCTGTTGTCTAGAACTCGTACTTTGAATCTTACACCATCTCAAAAGACATACTGAAAGAGAATTTAGATTGTGGGACCCAGTGGGAACAATGATGGTAGTGTCTGTAAAGGGTTGTGGAATATGATGACGCTAAAAAATAATAATAACAATACTAAAAAAAATATTAATGTTTCTTTCACAGGACCATGTGTAGCTGGAGTGGTTGGGCTCACAATGCCAAGATATTGCCTCTTTGGTGATACTGTCAATACGGCATCCCGTATGGAATCTACCGGGCTTCGTGAGTGTTCCTCTTGAGATATTCTTCAATAAAGATTTGCTAACCCTTTGTTTTTCAGTTATGACAATCAATGGATTAAAGATTTATGCATACAAGCTAATCTATTAAATGCTCATATCATTCTTCACAACAGTCTCTAATCACTAGTATGTAACAAAATAATAAATCTTAAGTTAAAGGTGATGTCAGTAGAGCACTTGATAGAATCAAGGTGGAATGTAAATACATATTGACTCCTGTCCCATTCATTCTAGCGTACCGTATTCATGTCAATCTCAGCACTGTCAACATCTTGAATTCATTAAAAGAAGGATACAAGTTTGAAGTACGGGGTAAAACTGAACTCAAGGTAAATGGTTATTCTTCCCTAGGTAGCTCAATCCTTTCATGTTACTTTCATATGATTAACAATTAAACTTTGGTTTGTTTGTAGGGAAAAGGTGTAGAAGATACCTTTTGGCTAGTAGGAAGAGAAGGATATGATAAACCTATACCGAAACCTCCTGATGTCGGGCCAGGGTAAGTATGTCTCAATGGTTATATTGGTCTTCCTCCTCAACCTGGCTTCTGAGTAAGGTTTCCTTCTCATATAATTTTTTTGACTTTTTTTGGATTGGTGTAGGGAGAGGTTGTAAGCAAGCTCAATAAATATCAAGTATTTGTTGAAAGGATGCCTCTTGGATGATGTTTTTTTAGACATTTTAGTCATTTCTTACATGTGTGATTTTATACTGTTTTAGTAAAAATGCTATGTGTGGGAATCCTTGAGGAATACTCACTTTTTAATCAACTATTGAACCTCAATAACCAATTCCGTTCACTCATTGGAGATGTGAAAGGTACAGGGAGAGCTAAGAAAGCAAGGCTTGACTCTATATATATCTCCCATATGCTTCACCTCTCCAGTAAAATGTTTGGAGAATGTGACAAGTGAGAATTGATGAATTAGAGTCACAACCGGATCTATATGGTCTGTAAAACAGTGGCCTTAAGTGAGTTTACCTTATAGGAGTTTTCTAGAATCAAACATTTGATAGACTTTCCTTAAAATAGGTCATCCATATCGTCTAACTCACTGCACTATAGATGGGAATTTTGCAGGACTCCGGTCCATCGACTAGGTCAATAATCTTTGACTGCTGGTTGGAAGGCCTGAAAATTTTCTTCCATTCCTGTCTAGGCATTCGGAGCTCCCTTTTTGATTAGCCATGTTGGTGCAATGTTGTGTGTATGTCATACTACAATGATGATGTTGCACTAGGCTAGGTAATCAAAAGGGAAGCCAGGAATCCTATGAGGTAAGTAGATTTGCAGGCATCCTGTCCAGTGGCCACAGATTACTGACCTGGTTGATGGATTGGAGTCCTTCAAATTGATTCTCTCATCTGTACTCGGCACCTTAGTCGTCAACTTTTTGGAAAAACCCTCTAATCTTGAGTTTAGCCATCAGACTAATCCAACCTTTGAGCACTGTAAATGTTAGATGCTATATGTTAACTATGTATATGGCCTTGAGAACATCCTGATTTATTCCATTGAAGCCACAATTTAAAAAGCCCAGTGGTATATTTGTCTCATGGTTTTGATGAAGTCAGGTCCTTGTATACACTGCTTAAAGATGCTATTCTTTCACTTCTACACCTCACAGGGCGGGTAATCATGGAATCAGCCTTGATGAAATTCCCGAGAACAGGAGAAAGAAGCTTGAGAAGGAGAGAGACATAGTCAACAAGCAAAAAATGAAGTGATTGACTTGTCTTATGTCCGTGACTCTACCAACAAAAGCCTTTGGAGAATCATATGAACATAATGGACTTTGTAAAAATAATTTTTTTATGGGAACCATAACAATGACATCTTCTCATATGCTTTGACTTGATCAAATACAAGTCATGAATCCAAAGTTGACTTGGTCAAACATGTGAGCCAAGTAGTCCTGTCTGATAACATGGTTATCGAACTGCATTTAACTACTGTCTATAAAATGTGACGGTGCTCTTAGCAGCCCAATGACTATGTCTTCAAAAGAAGGACATCCTTCCCACCACATGGAAGTCATTCAGTAGAACAATGTAGATGTTCCTCTTTGAAGATAATCTAAGCCACATTTCTTTGTAAGATCGTTGAGCGCCCGGCATTCTGTACGTGGAGTCACTGGACTGAATTTAGCTTTCATAATACTGAAGGACTTTTTAAGATGAGTTTATGATACATCAGTGGGTACATTGAAATAATGCACGGGGATCTAATAAAGCAGATAGCAATTGAATCAAAGTGGAAAACTTCTTCAATATTGTTCATTATTACTTCAATGACCATGTTTTCTTTATTTATGAGATGAACGGCCATCTATGACTTGGGTCCAGCACAACAAGAACCGCTCCTTGTCAGAAGTCTCAGTTTTGACTCAAGGAGGGGAATGGGGATCTCAACTCTTAATTGGGCATACGGACAGTACTCGTCTTGATGAGACAACACATTTAAGGGGGCATTCTCTTCCTGAAGCAGAGCTTCTCGGTTACAAAATCTGCATAATACGTCGATGGTATGATAAAACATGGTTCATTTTTGTTTTCTTAAAAAAGATAAAATGGTTCCCAGCCTCCAGAAAAAAATCACAGCCATGTTAGAGGTACACTACGGGCCCATATATTCTATGGGTGGTGTGTTATGTAACTTGCTCATAACTATATTACTATCGTGAGCTGGAGGACACAAAATGATTGTATTTTATTCAGATTTTGAGACTTTTTGGACGTACCTGGAAGTTTGTTAAAAAGTCATCCTCGAATTATTCTGTTCCTGACTTTGTAAATAAACCTGTCCAGTGGCAGTTACAGTGGGTACAGAAAGTATTCAGACCCGTTAAATTTTTCACTCTTGCTTCATTGCAGCCATTTGGTAAATTCAAAAAAGTTCATTTTATTTCTCATAATGTACACTCTGCACCCCATTTCGACTGAAAAAAAAACAGAAATGTAGAAATTTTTGTGAATGTATTAAAAATGAAAAACTGAAATATCACATGGTCAGAAGTATTCAGACCCTTTGCTCAGTATTAAGTAGAAGCAGCATTTTGAGCTAGTACAGCCGTGAGTCTTCTTGGGAATGATGCCACAAGATTTTCACACCTGAATTTGGGGATCCTCTGCCATTCTTCCTTGCAGATCCTCTCCAGTTCCATCAGGTTGAATGGTGAACGTTGGTGGACAGCCATTTTCAGGTCTCTCCAGAGATGCTCAATTGGGTTTAGGTCAAGGCTCTGGCTGGGCCAGTCAAGAATGGTCACAGAGTTGTTCTGAAGCCACTCCTCTGTTATTTTAGCTTTGTGCCTAGGGTCATTTTTCTTGTTGGAAGGTGAACCTTCAGCTAAGTCTGAGGTTCAGAGCACCTGGAAGAGGTTTTTATCCAGGTTATTTCAACCAGTTGTCCTGTCACTGCAGCTGAAAAACACCCCATAGCATGATGCTGCCACCACCATGTTTCACTGTTGGGATTGTATTGGGCAGGTAATGAGCAGTGCCTGGTTTTCTCCACACATACCGCTTAGAATTATCACTAAAAGTTCTGTCTTCGTCTCACCAGACCAGAGAATCTTATTTCTCATAGTCTGGGAGTCCTTCATGTGTTTTTAGCAAACTCTATGAGGGCTTTCATATGTCTTGCACTGAGGGAGTCATCCTTCGGGCCACTCTGCCATAAGGGCCCGACTGGTGGAGGGCTGCAGTGATAGTTAACTTTGTGAAACTTTCTCCCATCTCCTTACTGCATCTGCGGAGCTCAGCCGCAGTGATCTTGGGGTTCTTCTTTACCGCTCTCACCGAGGCTCTTCTCCCACAATTGCTCAGTTTGGCTGGACGGCCAGGTCTAGGAAGACTTCTGGTGGTCCCAAACTTCTTCCATTTAAGGATTATGGAGGCCACTGTGCTCTTGGGAACCTTGAGTACTGCAGAAATTCTTTTGTAACCTTGGCCAGATGTATGCCTTGCCACAATTCTGTCTCTGAGCTCCTTGGCCAGTAACTTTGACCTCATGATTCTCATTTGGTCTGACATGCACTGTGAGCTGTGAGGTCTTATATAGACAGGTGTGTTAGGATCCCGTTTCACTTAGCGACGCACCAGCAATCCCGACAACGATACAACCTGGTAAGGATCACTGGTGCATCGCTAAATGATCGCTTGTAAGCTGCCAAACAGAAAGATCTCTTTAGCGATGCAGCAATGATCCGGTGATCCGTATAATGATCTCAGCGGTCGTTGTTACGTTGTTACACAGCAGCTTTTCTGACAATTCCCACCTGCATCCCTGAGTTTTGCATCGCCAACGATATCGCTCGTCGGGGTCAAACACAGCAATGCGTGCTGGCCAGCGGTACACCAATGATGAAAAAATGGTCCAGGACATTCGAGGACAATCAGCGGTATCCAGCAGGGGGGCCGGTCGCCGCTGCGTGTCACATGTAGCGAGATCACTGGCTAGGTCGCTGTTGCGTCACAAAATCGGTGACGCTTCAGCGATCTCGCTAGCGACCTCGCTATGTGAGACGGGGGCTTAGCACATCAAGTCCTATCAGTTTAATTAAACACAGCTGGACTCCAACGAAGTAGTAGAACCATCTCAAGGAGGATTATAAGGAAATGGACAGCATGTGACGTAAATATGAGTGTCTGAGCAAAGGGTCTGAATACTTATGACCATGTGATATTTCATTTTTTCTTTTTTAATACATTTGCAAAAATTTCTACATTTCTGTTTTTTTTGTCAAGATGGGAGCAGACTGTACATTAATGAGAACAAAAATGAACTTTTTTGAATTTACCAAATGGCTGCAATGAAACAAAGAGTGAAAAATGTAAAGGGGTCTGAATACTTTCGGTACCCACTGTATGTAGAAGGAAATGTAGAATGGTCAATTATATTTGTATTTTCTAACATGTGATTAGAATTTTTCACCTTAATTAAAAGAATGATGGAAACCATATTGTATAATAAAGATAACATTGGAATATTGGAAATATACACAGGAAAGAAAATCAATCAGACTGCGCTTTAGACTAAAGCCATCTGCACCTGCTAAATTTGACTGGACAACCATCATGTGTATTTAGGGGTTCCTAATTCTTCCCTGACAGATGATAGGTATCAGGTGGTTTTCATTCTTTGTTTTTTCTGGTTAAATTATTCGAAATGTAAGCATCTCCATTGTGTCTTCAGGGTCTACGGGAAAAGTTGGGTCATGGACTCTTTCAGTGCTATTCCTAATGCTCTTGTTGGGCATAATGTTCAGTATCTGACTCTTTGTCAAAGGTAATGATTGAAAACTCTAAATTCATATAATATATATGTCTACAGTCAGGGCCGGCGTCAGCACCCGGCACACCCGGGCAAGTGCCGGGGCCCTGAGCAGGCGGGGGGGCCCACTCGCCATCTGGCACCCCCGCCCCCTTTAGCGGAGGAGAGCGGTGTCAGTGCCGCCACTGGGCCCCCCCCGCTTGCTCAGGGCCCCGGTGCAGCCGGCGCAATACTTACCTCTCCCGTGCCTCCGCAGCCGCAGCTCCGGGCTCCAGGGGGCGCCGGCGCTTCCTCTCACAGCAGCGCCGCTGAATGACGTCATCATTCAGCGGCCGGCTGTGGCAGAGAGCGCGCGGACGTCGGACGGGTAAGACGTGTGTGTGTCTCTGTGTGTGTCTCTGTGTGTGTCTGTGTGTATGTAGTGCGGTGCTTTGTGTGTGTATGTGTGTGTATAAGTATGTGAGAGAGTGCTTGTGTGCTGTCTGTGTGTGATGATGGGCAGGCATTGCTGATAATGGGGAGGCATTGATGATGATGATGGGGAGAAGATGATGATAATGGGCAGGCATTGATGATGGGGAGAAAATGATGATGGGCAGGCATTGCTGATAATGGGGAGGCATTGATGATGATGGGGAGAAGATGATGATAATGGGCAGGCATTGATGATGGGGAGAAGATGATGATGGGCAGGCATTGATGATGATGGGGAGGAGATGATGATGGCAGGCATTGCTGATAATGGGGAGGCATTGATGATGATGGGGAGAAGATGATGATAATGGGCAGGCATTGATGATAATGGGCAGGCATTGATGATGGGGAGAAGATGATGATGGGCAGGCATTGATGATGATGGGAGGAGATGATGATGATGGGCAGGCATTGATGATAATGGGGAGGCCATGATGATGATGGGGAGGCAATGATGATGATAAGGAGGCAATGATGATGATGGGGAGGCAATCATGATGATAATGGGGAGTCTTTCCACAGCGCCCTTTCCTGAGCCGTAACAGTGCAGAACGCAGTACAGCGCAGAGGAGAGCTCCATATTTTGTATGGAGCATTATATGGGGACCAGTATCCTGTATGGAGCATTATATGGGGACCAGTATCCTGTATGGAGCATTATATTGGGTCCAGCATTCTGTATGGAGCATTATATGGGGGGTGACATCCTGCATGGGGTATTATATGGGTGATGAGGGGGAGACTGTGGTGCCCATAATATTGTATGGAGGACTGTAATGTCCAGTCTGTACTGTGCACTGTGAGGATTTGGCGGTTTTTGAGCTATTGTACAATTTACAATAGATATCACTCATGTAATGGAAGAAGAGAAGTATTTGGCATTGTACTGTACCTATATTTCTCTGCCGTATCTGTGCATCATGAATCGTGGTCTGTGTTAAAGGGGCCCACTGAGGCTCCTTCGCCTGGGCCCATAAAACCTGGAGCCGGCCCTGTCTACAGTTTATTCAGTATATTACATTTTTTGGTTGTTTCATCGTCATTATTATTATTATTATTTTATTTTTAACGTACCCAAAACTATTTTCTCTAACAGTAATTTTTCAGTAACTAACTGTTCCAAATTCTACATTTCTCTATGGTCAGATATATTATATAATATAGTTTCTTCTTTTTCTAATAAAATAACATCCACTAACTTTCTCGAGTGACGAGCTACAATGAATCACTTTATAGAAAAAAATAATCCCTGGCACTAGATGTAATCCATAACTAAACCTAAATAGTTTAAACTATCCGAAGGTTGAACCTAACAGCTAATGAGGAGTGGATCTCCCCAAATTTGTTTCAGGTAGATTTTCTTGATTCAGCCGGTTGGTCATATCTTCTCTGAATAAAGTTAGTTCTGAATTGCCCCTAAAAGAAATTTATAAAGTTCTAAGGTCTCTCCAGACTCCAAAGAAAAATTAACAGAGGGTCAGGTAGGGGTTAAAAATAGTGTTGAGCGATACTGCTCGATATCTAAAAATATCGGATCGGAATGGTATCGCCGATATCACTAAATATCGTCGATATCCGATTCCGATACCGGAAGTCCCATGTAAGTCTATGGGAACAAAATATCGCAGCTAAAAAAAACCCATTCTTGCCTTGTTGGTTAATTGTACATGAAGGAAAACAACAAAGAGTAATGTAGAATGTATTGGGGGAGGTTGAGGAGACAATAAAGGCATACATGTTTAACCCAATGCATTGGAATAGCATTAATATATATTTTTTTGGAAATACGTTTGGATTGACTAACAAATTGACAATGTTGTTAACCTTTTTTCTATTTTGGCAAATATGTATGTTTCACAACTTCCATGCTCTTCACCTTTTTAACTTTTGCCAGTGCCACACTTTCTCCTTCATAATCTTCAGCAGCATCATCTTTCTCATCAAATTATTCTTCATCTTCACCTTCTTAATCTTCTTCTTAAACTTCTTGCTATTCATGTTTTTGTTTACATTACTCATATTGTTATTATTAAACTAATTAATCTTCTTCATATTCAAATTCTTCATCTTCTTCCTCTTCATCTTCTTCATCATATTCTTATTTGTGACAGAGATTCCTGTACTTGTAATCTGTAAAAGTATGAATTTTTCATTCTTCCGTTCTTGCTGTCACAAAAGATTTAAATTACAACAGTATTTGTCCGTGTTCAGTTTAGCCTGCAGCAGCAGGCATTTTCCAGGGGCACCACGAGGAGGAACGGACTCACCCCCATACACTGCTTAGTCTTCTGCTTAGAATTTAGAGCATATATTTTGCTCTTCATTTTGGTCTTATACTTCATGTTCTTCTGCTTTTTGATCTTCTGCTTATTGTTCTTCTGTCTCTTGTTCTGTATCTTGTAGTTTGTCTTAACCTTCTTTGTCCTGTTGGTGATCTTCTTCTGGGTAATCTTTTATTTTTTCTTTGTGATGGTGTTCAGGCTGGTTGGCTTCATGCTCGTCGTCCTTGTTGTCGTCATCTTCTTCTGGGTGGTCTTTAAGGTCGTCTAATTTCCGAGAACCAGCTGACGTTACTGGAACCCTGACGGGTATCAGATGGAGCAAGAGACAATGGAAGTAACGAGGACCAGCTGACTGTGCTGGAACCCGGAGGGGCAGCAGAAGGAAAAGAGGCAATGTCACAACCGAGTACCAGCTGACGTTACTGTGACACGGTTACTAAGCAGGAGGTACCTGTGCTCCAAAGCACTACCAAGGACCAGCAGACGTTGGTGGAACTCGGATACGGAGATGGAGGCACCTAGGCCAAAGGCACTGGGGAGAACCAGTTGACGGTACTGGACCCCGGACGGGTAGCAGAAGGAAAAGAGGCAATGTCACAACCGAGTACCAGCTGACGTTACTGTGACACGGTTACTAAGCAGGAGGTACCTGTGCTCCAAAGCACTACCAAGGACCAGCAGACGTTGGTGGAACTCGGATATGGAGATGGAGGCACCTAGGCCAAAGGCACTGGGGAGAACCAGTTGACGGTACTGGACCCCGGACGGGTAGCAGAACGCACCCATGAAAATGTAAGTTGACAGGACGCAAGCCGTCCGCAGTTACCGAATCACACAGTCCTACAGTGGGTTCTTGTCCTATTGTCACAATGGAAACAGCCTTTATTTACATATGCCACAGCACACATAGGAATCACCTAAACTGCAGGCACCATAGAGTCGGCTAACCCGAATGCAACACGACAGCACAACTTATTGGAGGATAATTGACGTTCACACTGCCAGGAAACAGCTGTCGTGCTGTAACCAGGCTGGCCAGGAGTCAGTACCCCTGCCAATTACTTACGAGCAACAAATGGCGGTGTTGTAGCCCAGGGAGTAGAGTTCAGGTGGTAGAAAGATGAACATAACAGGAGACATGGAAAACGTTGCCAAACAGTTATTTAATCTGAAAACGGACAGGCAAATTCAGGTGAGATCCATGCCTTGTTCATTTTCAGAAAAGTAAGCCGGTCTACATTCTCTGAGGATAGTCGCATGCGACGGTCTGTTACTACACCACCTGCAGCACTAAAGACGCGCTCAGATAATACACTGGCAGCAGGGCAAGCCAGCACCTCCAATGCATACTGGCTAAGCTCTGGCCATGTATCCAACTTAGAGACCCAAAATTTGAAAGGGAAAGAGGCATCTGGGAGTACACTTAGAGGGAAAGCCAAGTAGTCTGTCACCATCTTACGGAAACGTTTCTTCCTGGTGACTGGAGCCGTCTCGGATGGTATAGACCTTGCTGGCGCTGTCACAAAACTTCGCCACATTTGTAACATACAGCTCTTGCCCTGTGCAGAGGCGCTGCTTCTGCTCCCTCTTGTTGTAGAGGTGTCTACACTGCCTCGACGCACAGAGCTGCTTTGTAAAGCAGTAGCAGCAGCAGCAGCTCTCTCGGCTGGAATGTACAACAGTATGGATTGCACCAGTGTGTCTTGGTACTCCTGCATTTTACGGTCCCGGTTCACCGGTGTGATGAGGGTTTGTAAGTTGTCCCGGTAGCGAGGGTCTAGGAGGGTGTACACCCAATAATCTGACGTGGTGAGAATGTGGGCGATGCGGCGGTCGTTTCTCAGGCACTGAAGCATGAAATCAACCATGTGCTGCAGACTCCCAACTGGCCAACAAAGGCTGTCCTCTGGAAGAGGCGTCATCTCTGCCTCCTCTGCATCACCCCACCCTCGCTCTACATACTGACTAGAGCGTTGTGTACCTCCCTCTGTAGGGATTTCTTCCTCCTCCATTGACTCCTCCTCCTCATCCTCCTCACAAAGTGAGCCCTGCCCAGCCCTTTGTGAGGAACCACGTTGCGCTGACTGTCCTGAAGGTAATTGAATTTGTGACTCCTCATCCTCCACCTCTTCCAAAACCTCTTCCTTTAGTGCTTTCAGTGATTTCTGAAGCAGGCAGATAAGGGGGACAGTCATGCTGACTAGTGCATCATCTGCACTCGCCATCCGCGTTGAGACATCAAACGCACGCAAAACGTCGCAGATGTCCTTCATAGAGGCCCACTCAGTAGTGGTGAAGTGTGAACGGCGCAAATTGCGAGTTGATTGCGCCTGTTGCAGCTGATACTCCATTACTGTTGGCAGCTGCTCACACAACCGCTCCAACATATGTAACGTGGAATTCCACCTGGTGGGTACGTCACATATGATGCGATGTTCAGGAAGGCGAAATCTGACTTGCAGAGCTGCAATGCGCGATCTGGCCATGCTGGAACGTCGCAAGTGAGCGCACTCTAGGCGGACCTTGTGCAGCAGTGCATCAAGATCCGGATAGTCCCTCAAAAAACTCTGCACGACCAAGTTGAGCACATGTGCCAGACATGGTATGTGAGTGAGGTTGCCAAGGCCCAGAGCTGCCACCAGATTTCGGCCATTGTCACACACTACCAAGCCTGGCTGGAGATTAGCTGACAAAAACCACACGTCGCTCTCCTGCTTGATGGCATCCCAGAGCTCCTGCGCTGTGTGGCTTCGATTCCCCATGGAAATTAATTTCAGGACGGCCTGTTGACGTTTGGCCACGGCTGTGCTCATATCGGTCGCAACAGGTAAGCGTTCACGGGTCCATGTGGAGGTATACCGTGACGGCTCGTGCAGCGATGATTCTGAGGAACTGGAGTAGGAGGAGGAATCAATGTGTACAGACTGGATTCCTGCATTCCTTGGAGTTGGCAGAACACGTACAGCGCCACTGGCAAGATCTGTACCCGGCTCCACAACATTGACCCAATGGGCAGTGAGGGAAAGGTATCGTCCCTGGCCATGGGTACTGGTCCACGCATCGGTGGTCAGGTGGACCCTGCTACTGACGGCGTTTAGTAGCGCATGTTTAATGTTTCCCTCGACATGTTTTTGCAGAGCAGGGACAGCTTGCCTGCTGAAATAAAATCGGCTTGGCACATTATATTGTGGGAGTGCCAATGCCATAAAGTTCCTGAAACTGTCAGTCTCCACCAGCCTGAATGACAGCATTTCAAGGGACAGGAGTTTTGCAATGCCAGCATTCAGAGCCTGTGCTCGTGGATGGTTTGCCGAGTATGGCCGTCTTTTATCCCATGCCTGTGGTACCGATGGCTGTTTTGTGGTCTGGGAGTGTGACGATGACTGTGAACTTGCTGCTGTGGGTGGAATAACAGTTTGTCTATGGACAACAGTGACCGAGGTTCTTCCATGGAGATCCTGTGAGGAAGCCGAACCAGGTGTGTGTGAGCTGGAGGTAGAGGCTCCAACACGACCTGAAGATGTAGGTGCTGCTGTAGGTTGGCCTACATCTCCAGTGTGTCTTTGTAACTCAGCTACGTGCTTTGTCCGTACATGTTTCCACATATTTGTGGTATTCAGGTTACTGATATTTTTACCTCTTTTAACTTTTTGCTTACACAGCTTGCATTGAACATAGCAAATATCATCTACAAGTCTGTCAAAAAAGGACCACGCAGTGCAAGTCATGGGAGCGCCAATTTTGACATTTCTAAGAGAACTGCTCCCAACAGGTGCCAAACTGGAGGCTACAGGCAAGCGAGTCTGCAGCCTACCTCTCCCTCCTCTTTGTACCGTTGGGACAATCTCTTCCTCAGAGCTGCTCCCACCACCTTCCTGTTGCTCACGCCATGTTGGGTCTCGGACTTCATCATCTCCACTACCCTCTTCCAACACCTGCTGCTGTTGGATGGTCTGGGCAGCACCATGCTCCACAAAACCTGGCACCTGAGTCTCATCATCATCATAAGATGCGTTCTGCGGTGTGCTGTCCATCGGCACTGGCTCACCCGCCTCTTCAGATTGAGAGAGACACAGCTGTTGCGCATCACTGCATACTCCCTCTTCTTCAAATTGCAGAATGCTGCTTGCCTGTGCCCCTGTTTGCGAGCCAACAGATTCTGAGAACAGAAGCAGAGACTCAGCTGGCTCCTGTACAGAACTCTCTGACTGCCTGGGCAATTTGACAGGCGGTGAACAGACAGATGGTTGCTCAACAGTGTTGTGTTCCTGAGAGGAGGTGGAAGGAATTGAAGTCGATGCATTGGCTGCCATCCAACCAACAACGGCTTCAATTTGTTCTTCCCGCAGCAGGGGGGCACGCCGAGCTCCTACCAAAGTGCGCATAAAGGAACGCTCATGGGTAAAACTGGTGGATGCTGTGTCACTGAGGGCGGCAGCAGCCACAGAATCCCCACGTCCTCTCCCTGCTGAAACTCCACGGCCACGACCACGTGCCTTACTCCCTGCCTTCTTCATCTTGGTAGATTGATAAAGAAAGTCAGAAAAGTTATAAGGCCTAAGTGTGGTTATTACGCAGAGACTGAAGTGAACACTGAAACACAACTGTTCACAATCTGTGAAAGGCTACTCCTTTGTCTACTTCTATAGTGTTTGCAACCAATGTATTGGATACGGATGGAAGCGCGTCACACTAATAGATTATATTTATTTTAAATGGAATGGAGCAGAACCAATTGGAGAGAAATGAAAAGGATGAGGCACTGAGACACGCTCAGCAGAGTACAAGCAGCAGTGCTTGAACAAGTAACTGGAGCGTGATGTGCACTCAAAAAATAAAAAACACAGACTGAAGTGAACACTGAAACACAACTGTTCACAATCTGTGAAAGGCTACTCCTTTGTCTACTTCTATAGTGTTTGCAACCAATGTATTGGATACGGATGGAAGCGCGTCACACTAATAGATTATATTTATTTTAAATGGAATGGAGCAGAACCAATTGGAGATAAATGAAAAGGATGAGGCACTGAGACACGCTCAGCAGAGTACAAGCAGCAGTGCTTGAACAAGTAACTGGAGCGTGATGTGCACTCAAAAAATAAAAAACACAGACTGAAGTGAACACTGAAACACAACTGTTCACAATCTGTGAAAGGCTACTCCTTTGTCTACTTCTATAGTGTTTGCAACCAATGTATTGGATACGGATGGAAGCGCGTCACACTAATAGTTAAATTGCATGGAGCAGCAAGAATTACACTGAAGAAAAAAAAAAGAGTCTGTGAGTGACACGTGCAGATGCCTACAAACAGCGTTGCATGCAGAGCAAACTGCAGCGTCACCTGCACTCACACATACCTTGCAGAGCTGTTAAAACAACACTGCAAGGCAAAAGGAAGCTTTACACAGCGGTTGGCGCTAGCCTGCCTACAGCACAGTACACTAAATCGCAATCTCTAACTGTCCCTCAGAGTCAGCAGAGCAGCGTTCTGTCCCTTACTGAATTCACAGCACAGTGACGCTAAAATGGCGGCGGCGCCTTTTATAGTGCATTCTGACATCATTTCAGCATCCAATCACAGCCATGCCATTAGTTAACATGACCGCAGCAGTACAGGATGTGCCCACACTTCTTAGGATTCCTCATTGGCTGACTAAAATCACATTGCCTCTCAAAGAATTATGGGAACTTCCGATTCCGGTATACGATATATGGAAAATATCGAAACAAAGTATCGAAAGGCCGAAACAGCTAATATCGGCCGATACCCGATACTTGCGTTATCGTATCGCTCAACACTAATTAAAAATATTAAACTATTATACTTACCAGTCCTAGGTCTTTTCCAGAATCTGCAGCTCACTTCAGATCCGTCTTTTCTTTGGATTTTAGATCAGTCTTCGGTGTGGATTTTTTCACTTGCTCACATGAAACAAGATGCATGAAAATTATTTGCGTCAGGTCCCATGTGATAAAATAATGCTTAGTCAGCAATCGAAGAGCAGGACAGAAAACCAACCTGAACACCAAAGGAATGATCAATCAGAAGTGAGCTACGGTGGCAGAACAAGTGAGGAGTAAGTTAAGAGGACAAGAGGATCACCTGGAAAATTTCTGTGGAAGAACAGTTGAGGGCTGGGACTAGTACACAAAAGTATAATTTTATTTTTTCAACTCCTTCTTAGCTGTTAAAAAATTCAGCTAGGGAGCCCCCTAGAGTTAGGACCAGGAAAGGTGCCCCTGGTCCCAGGTCCGAGGTCACTGGTCAGTCGAATAGTGACATTAATGGCAACTGGCGAGTGACCTGGGTTCAGGGGCACCGTTCCTGGCCCTAACACTAGAAGACTCCCTAGCTCACCCTGTTGCAATCCCAGGGATACTTCAGATGGTGAAGACACCGGGGCCTCCATCCTTACCCTATCTCCTAGAACAGCCCTTCACCTACCCCCTTCCCCACCCAGGGAAGAGAGGCGCTACTGTGCACTGCAGTTCACCAACCCGACAGATTGGGTAATAAAGCTAAGGGTAAACTGAAAACTCCACACACACAAAATATACACTCACATTGAACAGAGGTATTCACCAGGGTGTGTAGGTAGGGGGAAGAAAGCAAAGCAGGGAATGATAAGGAATTTCCAAGTGTACAAACCAGACAACAGTCGCTAATAAACTCCAGTTCTCCTTCTCAAAACTAACTTCTCCCACTCCAATTTCATGCAGCAAATGCTAACTCTGAAGAGGACTTGATTTTATAGGGAAAAGGAGTGGCTAACCGAGCACAGCTGAAAGTAGGAATTTTCCAACATGGCCGATTAAACCCTGTTCTGCTGGAAGAAATAAACACTTTTAATACACTAGAGAAGTGCTTCTCAGCATAGCAGGAGCAACCATACACTGTGGTTTTCTGGCTCCGCTCCATTGTGGTAAACCCGTGACAGGTGCAATGATTATATTAACACCACAGATGTGTCACAGAATTTAGTACCACTGGGCAGTGATGAAAAAATAATTTACATTTTTACCACCAAGATTGTGTGTTAGCCTCAAATTTTACATTTTCATACTGGGAAATGTGTAAAAATGGCTCCAAAATTTGTCCCACAATTTTTGCTGAATGTAGAGATACCCCATATGCAGATGTACAGAGCTGCTTAGCCAAACGGAGAGACTCAGGAGGGACAGAGCGCTATTTTCCTCCTGGAGCGCAGATTTTCCTAGAATAGACCATAAGTGCTAGAAGAGCAGAATTCCCCCAAAAGTGACCCCACATTGGAAATTATACCCCTTTGGGAATTTATCTACAGGTGTAGTGACGATTTTGACTCAATGAGTATTTACCAGAAACAAGCAGTAATTGATGTTGCTGAGTGAAAATTGAAAACTGACACTGTAGTGACCAGTACATTGTAGTGACCAGTACATTATGCCCAGCTCATGCTTCTGTAGACACACACCTGTAAATTAGACCTGCTGTCATCACTACAGAAATGCCAAACATATGGGCGCTATATGTGGTTTAGACACACTGGGTCTCAGATGGGAGGGGGCATTTGGATTTAGGAACTCAGAATTTGCTGAATTTCTTTTGAGGGGCGAGGAGCCATTTTACTTTTTCAGAGCCTTTGTGCTACCAGTTACTTGGAAGCCCTCTATATTTCAATTAACAGATGGCAGACATGAGTGGGGACTTTTTTTTTTGTGGACTGAGTTGAAGCTTTTATTGGGAACATTTTACATAACATTTAGGATTACATTTATCCGGCGCTCTACGCTGAGCACTTACATTGGGGTTTACATCTAAATATCTGAGTGACATGACAAATGAAACCTCCAAGGGATCCACTCACTATAATGAGGCAGCAGAGTTACTTAGGATTCCATCGGGCCTCTGATCAACGTTGTCCTTCTTTTCAGAAGTGCAAAAAACTGTGCTGGACAGCATTTTTTTTTCTCGCATAAAAGACGGACACCGCCAGATCATAGGTCCTATAGCATCCACAGTGCCTCCATCTGCCTCATTATAGGGAATCTTCTGCCAGGGGTTCCGTCTGAATCCCGTAGTCCAGAGATTTACATGGAAGACCCGGTGTAAGCGCTCATCGCAAAGCGCAGGATAAATGAGCACCGAGCTTTACTGCGATCTTTGGGAGTGAAAAAGAACAAATCAACAGCATGTGAAGAATTGGTTTTATTTATTTTTTATGCCGTTCCACGTGCGGTATAAGTCATTAGGCGACTTTATTCTTTGGTTCGGTGCGATTACAGCGATACCAGATTTATGTCTTTTTTTATGTTTGTCAGCTGTCGCACATTAAAAGATGCTTTTAATTGTAAAAACTAGTTTGGTATTGCCATCTTTTGAGAGCTATAATTTTTCCATATTTTGGCCCACAAAAGTCATATGAAGGATTTTTTTTTTGCAGGACTAGTTGACTTTTTTATTGGTACCATTTTTTGGCACATGACATTTTTTGATCGCTTTCTATTCTGATTTTTTGGGAGGTAGAATTAACAAAAAACAGCAATTCAGGAACTGTTTTTTTTTTATTTTTTTTATACCGTTCCATGTGTGGTAAAATTGATAAAGCAGCTTTATTCTTCGGATCAATACGATTATAGTTATACCCAATTTATATCTTTTTTTATGTTTTGGAGCTTTTACACAAAAAAACTATTTTATAGAAAAAATAATTATTTTTGCATTGCTTCTTTCTGAGAGCTATAACTTTTTATTTTTCTACTGATGGAGCTGTATGGCAGCTTGTTTTTTACGGGACAAGATGACATTTTTATTTACAATAGTCTTTTTGATCCTGTTTTATTGCACTTTTTGTTCAGCGGTATTATGATAAAGCATTGTTTTTTGCCTCGTTTTTTATTTATTTTTTATGGTGTTCACTAAAAGGTTTAACTAGTGGGACAGTTTTATAGAGCTGCTCGTTCCATGGCGTGGCAATACCAAATATGTGTACTTTTATTGTTTATTTTTTTACATAAATAAATGTATTTATTGGATAAAATATTTTTCTTTTTTTGTTCTTTATTTTGGGATTTTTATAGATTTTTACACTTTTTAATATTTTTTTACTTTTTTACATTATCCCAGGACGGGACATCACTATAGAGTGACAGATTGCTGATCTGATACTCAGCAATGCTTCTGCACTGTAGATCATCAGAGCAGTATCTGACAGGCAGAGAAGGAGGCGTGTGAGATCCTGCTCTTCCCTGAAGGACCCCGCGGCCATCTTACAGCTGGAGATCACAATGGAGACCATCAGCATAACGCGATCTCATCGCGCTGCGCCGATGGAAGCAGAGTGGGAGTTCACTGCCTGTGCGATGCCCCTGTCACTATTGACAGAGGCATCAAAGGGGTTAAATATAATTGATAAAGAAACACGTCACTCCGTAGACCACAATAAGAGTGCGAAGAGAAAGGATACCGATCCTAGCAATATGTAGAAAAAAAATCTGGCACTCCCGTTCAGCAAAAATTGATATTTATTCAAAGTATAACAGTCCAAAAGGTTATATTCATACGTAACGTTTCGGTCACTACCTGGACCTTCTTCAGACTAAAGAACAGACAATGAAACAAAAATCAAAGAAAATGCATAATCAGTGAAAATAAATCACTGATGTACAGCACCTAATTATTGCTACTATTACTATAGCAACTAGTACAGTATAATTGATCAGACAAAGTGGCTAAACAGAGTAACAAGTACATTTCCATAACTTAGAGAAACCTGAGTATGAATCTTTCACATAGAAAAAAGGCTAAACAGAATAATAAGTACATTTCCATGACCGAGATCAATCTGAGTATGGATTGCCCATTTAGATGCCATAAATAGTGCTGTAATCATAATAAACATCCAAATATAATTTTTACTTGAAAATCACAAAATCATCGGCTGTCACATCTGAATCCAGGTATATCTTAAAACCTCCTGTTTTCCATTAATGTGTGACGCTATATAGGAAGGTATGGAAATGACAAGTGTAAGTAATATGCCATGTGTATATCATTCACCAAAATCTATGACATTTTTGTGAAGAAACTGGAGAGATAAAAATATTTCAGCCAGTCAGCATCAGACCTCGGTTTTGAGGATGAAGAGCCGGAGACGCAGCACAGGAGGAAACAGATGACTGCAGTGTGTGCTTGTAGTGTCTCCTCAGACTCCGCCTCACACCGTCAGCTGTTCCTCTGACTGTGCTGGCTGAAATGAGGTCGGCACTAGGCACACACGCAGGCTGCGCACGGCTCTTAGCTCAAAGCCGGCAGCGACAGCAGGTGATGTAACGGAGCTGCCGAACGGCTACACTTCACATCACTAGTGCAGCCTGCTCGCCGCTGCCGGCTATAGAATAAAGCGTGCACCGCTTGGTGCACACTATTCGAGTGCAGGGCAGGGACGATTGAAGGAGGCTGGGGCTGGGGGCGGGGCCCACCGGAGGATTCTCCGGTGTCCCAGTGCCCCAGTCCGACCCTGAATACGTGTCATTTCTACGGATGACTTCTCCAACACGTTCCACCAAAATATCGAAGTTTTCCGCTTTCATCCGCACATAGTTGAAAAACTTGTCGGGGTTTCCTCTCAACTCCATATACACCCCACGTGTCATTCTCTGTGATGTGATTGGGTGGATCCAAAAACAACGCCGGCGCAGACGCATGATGCGCTGTCGTTTTTGCTCCTTTTCAAGAATGATCGCTTTTAAGCGATTCGCCTCAAAATAAAATTCACACAGATCATCACAATGTTCACAATCACAGCTTCCATTTTTGCCACTTGCTGTACAACCTGTCAAAGATGGGGTGTAAAAACACTCTATATATAGGTTTCCAGTAGTTTCCAGTGGCCAATAAAGTTTGAGAGCCTCCCATTGGGCATTTTTAAAAAACGGATCCGTCAAAAAACGGAAGAAACGGATGGAAAAAACGGATGCGACTGATCCAGTTTTTCACCAGATCCGACTGAGCAATTGTAAGTACACAATGCTGTATAATCCGATGATTACAATATATTAAGAGGATAAAAAAATTCTGGATTGCTACTGATTGTGCAGTGAGAATTTCATTCAGCTAAATCTCTCATCCTTCTTGGACATTTCTGTCCTTTAGATCATCTGGCCATTGGACCTTTCCTAACCTCTTTCTGAGTCCGGTAAAATTCTGCATTTCTGAAGCTCAACCTTAACCCCAACTTGGATGATATAGTTGTATCCAAGGTCGCCTCCCCTTCAGCGTCGGAGCCCACACCTTTTCCGGCACATGAAAGCTGATTTGATCATCTGACATGGGCTCCTAACAACCGCGGGTGGAATCGCGATGCACCTGCTGTTGTGAACATGTCAATCTCTGACAGCACTATTTAACATGCTCACGCCAGAAGTGCGTCACTAATCCCAACTATCGAGGCTCGTGTGACAATACTGCAGGTCGCCGATGTGTTAGTAACATAACATAGTAACATAGTTATTAAGGTTGAAGGAAGACTTTAAGTCCATCTAGTTCAACCCATATCCTATCCTAACCTGCCCTAACATGTTGATCCAGAGGAAGGCAAAAAAAACCCAAGTGGCAAACAGTAAGCTTCACATTGGGGAAAAAAATTCCTTCCCGACTCCACATACGGCAATCAGACTAGCTCCCTGGATCAACGCAGTATCTATGAAACTAGTGAATATAGCCTGTAATATTATACTTTCAAGAAAGGCATCCAGTCCCCTCTTAAATTTTAGTAAGGAATCACTCATTCCAGCATCATACGTCAGAGAGCTCCATAGTCTCACTGCTCTTACAGTAAAGAATCTGCGTCTATGATTATGCTAAACCTTCTTTCTTCCAGACGTAGAGGATGCCCCCTTGTCCCCGTCACAGGTCTAAGAGTAAAAAGATCATTAGAAAGGTCTTTGTACTGTCCCCTCATATATTTATACATTGTAATAAGATCACCCCTAAGCCTTCGTTTTTCCAAACTAAATAACAACCCTTGGTCTGCAGCAGACCCTTGTGGTTGTCATTGCCATATAGCTATGCGGTCGGCGCTCATTGCAAGTAAGCATTTCTGCTACACAGAGAAGGGCCCTCATGGCAATAGTTAAAAGCCGACAGCCAATCAGAGGCTGGCAGCTGACGTCAGCGAGCACGACGCCGGCTATTGATGTCATTGTCATTCACCGGCGAGTCTGCAGTTAAATTCCTGGAGGGAGCTTTGCCCTCCAGTTCCTGCCCAATCTCCTCAGCACCACGGACAGCAGCGGTGACAGAAGAGGCTCTGGACCAGGCTCCAGCGGTGGCCGCACCTGATCCGCACCAGTTCAGAGATCCGCAGAGAGTGAGCGGGAGGAGGAGGCTGCTGGCTAGGGCTGAGCCCTCACAGTGGCTCCTCACACCATCTCCCTGTCATCCCCCTGGTCCAGAGTGTAAATCACCTCAGTCGGAGGCAGCTGTGCCCTGACAGGAGGCAGGTGCGGAACCTGTGGAGGCACCACGGCCACCCGTCCAGTCTGCAGGATCGAGAAAGAGACTGGAGCAACTCAGGCTGCGTGACCCGGCGGAGGAGCCGAGGGAACCAACCGCCTGGTATCTACTGGAGATCGGGGATCCTGATTCAGGGAGGTCAGGAGAGATCTGTGATCTGGCTCCAGGGGGGTCAGGAGAGATTGGCTGATCCAGTCTGCTCTAGAGTAGATTGGGAGATCTAGCATGGATCGTGGCATCAGACTGCTGTAAAGAAGCGATCTAGTCCTGGGATCTGTATAGATTGTCAGATCTGTTCAGCTGTATGTTAGATTGTCAAATCTAGTGTAGATTGTGACATCTGCTCTGTTTTAAAGAAGGTATCTGGTATAGATTTTGGGATCTGTTATAGATAGATTGTGAGATCTATAGGATCTATAGGAAAGGATCTATATAGAATGTCAAATCTGGTTTGTGGTAGATAGTTAACTGACTGATTCAGGGCCGCCATCAGCGCATTACTGCCCTGACTGACATATGGGGCCCGATGAGCAGAGGGGGCCCGCATTGGGCCCCTTCTCTTCTGCTCATCAGGCCCCAGTGGCAGGATTCTACCCGTGCAGAAATTGAACCTGCATTGGAGAGGCAGGTTCAGTTAAACTCTATTGCCATGCAGGCCTGCACCGCAATACTTAAAAGCCGCCAGCCAATCGGAGGCTGGCAGCTGACGTCAGCTTGCTTGTAGCCGGCGTATGATGTCATTGTCATTTGCCGGTGAGATTGCGCTTGAAATGCCATATGCTATATGAACTGCAATACGTTTCGATGGCAGGATGGAGACACATGGACCATGTGTCTCATCCCTACCCTGGGCAGAATGGAGACACGGGCAGGATGGAGACATGGGGCAGGATGGAGACACTGGGCAGAATGGAGACAATGGGCAGAATGGAGACAATGGGAAGGATGGAGACACAGGGGGCAGGATGAAGACACAGGGGGCAGGTTGGAGACATGGTGCAGGATGGAGACATGGTTCAGGATTGAGATAGATGGGGCAGGTATATTGGGCAGGATGGAGACAGATGGTGCAGGATCATGGGGCAGGGTGGAGACAGATGTAGCAGGATGGAGACTCATGGTGCAGGATCATAGGGCAGGATGGAAACATGGGGCAGGATTGAGACATGGTGCAGCATCATGGGACAGATAGGGCAGGATCATGGGACAGATAGGGCAGCATCATTGGACAGATGGGGTAGGATCATGTGACAGATGGGGCAGGATCATGGGACAGATGAGGCAAGATCATAGGGCAGATGGGGCAGGATGGGAAGATCATATGGGGCAGGATGGCAGGATGGCTCATGAGGGCAGGATGGGAGAACATGTGGGGCCAGGATGGGAGAACATATGGCTGGAGCGAGGAATGAAACACACGGGAGCCAGGATGGGGGATATTATTACCATAGGGGCTAATTAAGGTATATTATTACTGCAGTGATATATTTATTATATTTTTTGAACATATTGTTTTAAGTGGGGAAGGCGGTCCTGTTACTGTGCAGAGTGACACTATGTCGCCTTTTTTTCTTCATCTGGTGTAGTTTAGAAGTTGGGAAAAAAATAAGTAATTTTTTCTGCATGCAGTGCTCTAGATAACTGTGTTATTTCCTGCAGAGATGAGTCGTGGCAGAAGTGATGGTGGTCTGTGCTGGATGAAGATGAAAAGCGAAGATGAAAGACTTCAACTATAGATATTACTGGTGAGTCAGTGTGTTACCTGTACACTGACACCATACACTGTATACTATATACAGCCGTCCTGTGTACAATGTCACCAGTGATCACTGTATAACCTGTATAATATATACTGCACTTGTGTATATAATGTCACTGTTGATCACTGTGTTACCTGTACACTGATACTATATACAGAGCGCCTGTGTATAATGTCACCGTTAATCACTGTATTACGTGTACACAGACACTGCATACTAAATACAGATCTCCTGTGTATAATGGCACCTATGGTGATATTAGTATTGTGTTTTTTTTGTTAATTACTATGTGGTGGTAATATGTTGTCTGGTCATGGTGTGCTGGTATTTGCTCCTTGTATGTGGTATGATTGGTCACTATGTGGTGGTAATATGGTGTCTGGTCATGGTGATGTGGTATTTGTCCATTGTATGTGATATTATTGGTCATTTTAAAAATTTAAAAATAAATAAAAAATATACCTAAACTGTATTGTATATTTTAACAAATTTTTAATAAGTTAAAGTAGAGTAGGGCCTGGCCAAAAGAGTCTACCTTGTCATGGTGGCTTAAACAATCTTTTGGTCAAAACAAAAGCTGCTGGCTATATGTGTGATATAGTGATGGGAACTGTTAATGTGTGATTGGTGAGAAGTGGAGTTTTTCCAAGAGAAAGCGGTGGGACTGTGGACATTTCGAGAGGTGGAGCCTGGTCAGAGAATCAAGGGGGCCCCAAAAATTTTGCAAGTACGGGGCCCCGAAATTCCTAGTGGCAGCCCTGATCCTGTGCAATATAGGAGAGGACTCCTTCTCGCTTAATATAAAAGATGCCTTCCATCCTGTGTAATAAAAGAGAGGCAGAGTGGTTAAGGCGTTGGACTCGAAATCCCCGCACAGGTACAAATCCTGTTCACAGCATAGTGTTTTACTTGGACAAAAACGTTGGACCTTCTTGAAAAGAGTAAAATAATATTTATATTAGTAAAATGGGCCAAATGGGCTTTTGATAAGTCTTTGGCTTTGTGATCTTTGTTTCTATGGTAACGAATGTTACATCACATGAAAGCCTTATGTGTCTATTATATGCTTTCACAATGTTGTACTTTAGCTTATGCCTACAGTGTTCTATGCACGTGGGAAAACAAAATGGCGGCGCCTTTCACATCAAATAAGAGGAGTGATAAAATTCTTGTTTCTGCAAGGAAAGTCCGCGAAGGATATTGGTGTTGATATGTCGCAGACATTGGGGGATCAATGCCTTTCATAATATACAGTTAAGAACTGGGTTGCCAAATTTAAAACGGGCCACTTCAGCACCAATGATGAGGAACGTCCTGGAGTGGTTGTTGTTCCGGAGACATCATGGGGCTTTCCCATGAACGTATTTCTGTAATTATTAGTGATGAGTGAGCACTAAAATACTCGGGTGCTTGTTGCTCGGGTCGAGAAAATTGGAATATTCGGGTGCTCGACCTGAGCTACAAACCCAATGTAAGTCTACGGGAAAACCGAGCATTTTAGTTGTGACCCCCGGGGGTCCTTTTAGGGTCTAAAAATGTCTGAAATTGATGGAAACACTGCTCAAATGACATGAGAACATCATGGGGAATACCCCTTGGAAGTGTCAGGAACACCGCACTGCACTTGCTCACTGAGCCAGTGCACGTGTCCTGAGTAAAACAAACTGTGCTCAAAGATATCTGTGGAGCGAGGCAGCAGTGGTGAATGATGTAGTTGTGTCGACCCGCCACCACAATTGTGGGTTACCAGGGCAATGGGGTACTCAGAGCCGAGCCCATGGAAGTCTATGGGATTTGTCACAGGTAGCTGTGGCTCGGTCTGTGGCCCTGGCGGTCTGGCGTATGTTGGGGAATATTTACAGGGGATAGATTTATATACAGTTCGTGACGCCACCTGTAGTATTCTGGTAATTTGTACCAGCGCTGCTGTAGATCTCTGAGGGGATGGTGAGGCAGCTAGATGTCGGGTCCCCTACAGGTGGGACTCTTCCCTCAAAGTCTATGAAGTTAGTGAAGTCGGGTGCAGGTAAATAACACAGTCTCACACGGTCAGCGTCTTTCCATACCTTTACTTGTAAGATGTTCAGGCAGGTCCCAGGGAGGCTGATCCAAGGAGAGTGTATCTTGAGACAGCAGCTGGACAAGTTAGGGGCCTCCTTTACTTTCACAACACGATGAGTACAACCAGCCTGAAGCGTAGTTCCCTCAATAACTCCAGCTAATCCATAGCTGTACTGCCCAGTCAGTTTTGTGTTAGGAGCCTTCCTGCGAGAGAGCTGAATTCCTATATTGCTGATCAGGCTCAAAGTCTTCACTCCCCTGACCCCAGTTACGTACTGACTATAAGGGGGCTTGTTTGCCGCGACCTAAGGTCCGGTAAATCCCTGGTTTTCTTACCACTATGCTTGTAGCAAATAGTGATCCTTCGGTCCCCAGTGACCGGTTGCAATGTGCAGGACTTCTTCAATCCGTAAGCACTATTCCAATAAACCACTGTGCCTTTCGCCTTGTCCTCGCTGGTAGCATAAGCACTCACACTAGCATAAAGTCGAGTAGTCACTTCTTTCTTTTCCTTCACTTTAAAGTTAGTTACAGATTCTCAGTTATCAATAGGCAGGAGCACGTCTCTGAACCTTACACTGTCCTTTAGACAGGTGACTGAAGTCTTTCTGCACTAAGCTTCTTCTTTCCTTCCAATGTATTCTGATGAGGTACAGCTCTGACTAGGCTGAGGTGAATTAAACCACCTGTACTAGACTCCACTTTCCGAACTGATGATAGAGCAATCTGGACTGCTTCCTCCCTCCAGCTAGACTCCAGACGTCCTCTCTGTCCGAAGACAGGAACAGAACTCCTAGACTTCTCTCTCTGAAGTCTGGACACTGACTAAATCACTCAACAAACATACACCCTGACCACTCCCTTAAAGTAAACTACACTACCCCAAGGGTGTGTCTAGTGTATGTTGAGTGAATGGATATTTAGCATTAAACTGCTGTCTCGCCACACACTCTCCAGGGTACTGCGTGTGCCTAACACCAGGGCTACACATTCCCCCATGGTAAAAGACAGCACTCCCGGGCTGTAAAATACAAAAGAGACATTTTGTTTATGCATGAAAACATTAAACAATAAACATTGGGTCGTCCCATCCGGGAGGTGAGGATATCTTGAACGTTGCGAAACAATAACATTATATATAGAAATACAAAAGTATTAAATAGCATTCAATAAATATACAGTATACTTGTGAAGGACCCGCACCAAACCTTCAACGTGGGTCCTGGGTGGGCTGCAGGACATCCGAATGCAGACCTCACTCAGTGCCACACCACACGGGTTTTGTTTTCAGAGGTAGTTGTGCTGGTTTTATGTAAAACCAAGATAAAGCACCGAAGCGCAACTATGTACAAATAAGTTCTGGGCTGGCACAGTCCTCAACCTCAAAGTCCATTGTAAAACAAAGACACAAATATAATATCACATTATAATAATACTAAAGTGCAAACTTTTTCTGGTTACCCAGCCGGGCATTCTACGGTTAGAAATATATATATGCATTATATACATTATACTCTTCAACTTGTGCAAAAATTTGTAAAACATTTCTGAAACTTTCTACAATATTACTTATGGTAGACCCTATATGGATCTCACCGATTCTTCTTTACTATTTATTCATTTTCAAATACACTTTCCACCCCGGGGGCTGGAACAATGCAATGGGCCCTAGATCCCAGGACTAGCAAATCATGCGCTGCGATTAGGGTCTGTGTCGCCACAGTTCTCGTGCGAACCTCTAGGGGCGCAACGGGTACATTCTCCTCACGTGACACCGATTGCGTTTCAATCACAGTTAACGATATGGACCGTGTCATGGATTGCGATTGAGACTGGGTCGCTAGTTGCGATGTAGATTTGACTTTCATTTGCGATGCACTTGCAGGGGGCGATGCTGGGGCACGGCCGGATACTGCTTGAGCTGGAGACGGGGACGCTGCGGTAGTGGTGACGTTACCTGCGTCGGGGACGGGGTCACGGACGATGGTGACGTTAAGGGCATACCATCCCTTCATTCCCCAATGCCGTGTGTACGTGACAATGTCTCCATTAACTAAGTCCCTCCCGGGATGGCCTTGCGGTAGGTGGGATTCTACGTCCCTGCGACTAACAAGACCCCTGGGTAGAGGCCGGTTCACGGATGAAGCCCCAGCCCTTCCGGAGCTGGAACTCAGTCACACACCCCTGCCGCCGCGGTTCCCTCAGGGTACCTTTCTCTCTCCGGACACTCTCTTTGTCCGCGATCAGCTCTGCATGTTGTCGCTGACGGTTCCGCTGAGCTTCCCGCTCTTCCTCCTGCTGGCGTTTCTGCTTCTCCTCACGACGCTGCCACTCATGTTCCCACTGGGCGGTATAGGCGACGTCATCCAGGCGCGCCATCTCGTCCCAGTCGACGTCTGGTAACGACGGACAGGACCCCTCCGGTGTCCCTGCCGGGGACCGATCATCTGCTGCGGCCTCCTGGCCGGGCGGGCGTTCCGGAACTGACGGTACCTCCTCAACCTCCTTCGCCTCCACGCTTCACCGGTGGGATCAGGATCGGTACTTTCGGGGGCAGCCTCCGGTTGCTCCTTCGCCTTGGGCAGCAGAATCTTCGGTAACTGGAATCGTGGGGGTCGTTGAGGGGAGAGATCACCGTGTCCCACAGCCTCCGCTGCTCCAGGGTACGCCGGCGTCTCTCGATCTCTTCAAATCCAGGTTGGTGCTGGACCATCTTCTTCAGGCGTGCATTTTCTTCTTTTGTTTCTAGCAACGCCTGCTGCAGGTGCAGGATCACGGATAACTCCGGTGCTGGTGGCAGCTTGGCTGGGGCACGGGGCCTGCCTTCCTCCGCTTCCCTGCTCGGCTGCACACGTCCTGCTTCCATGATGTTCCAGAAGATTCTTTCTTCTTCCTGCGGAGACATCCGGTCTCTTCCGTGGAGGTGGGGTTTGCGTCTCCTCCTCCTCGCAGGGAAGGTGAAGAGGAGGCGGACCTCCTTTGCTGTAGGGCAGGATCGCATGTTGTAATAGCACTTTGAGAGGGCAGGCATTTTCTTCGCGCCACAGGGGGGTAGACGCCCACGAAGGTACGCCCACCTTCTTCTCCAGCACCTGAGGGCGCGAATATGGCGACAAAAATGGCGATTTTGGCGCCAAAAGTGCAAACAGTCCTTTTTCACAAAAACAATTCCTTAGGCACACAGGGCTCGCAATTCTGCGAGTTTCGCATCCTGTTCGTGACGCCAAGTTGTGTCGACCCGCCACCACAATTGTGGGTTACCAGGGCAATGGGGTACTCAGAGCCGAGCTCATGGAAGTCTATGGGATTTGTCACAGGTAGCTGTGGCTCGGTCTGTGGCCCTGGCGGTCTGGCGTATGTTGGGGGAATATTTACAGGGGATAGATTTATATACAGTTCGTGACGCCACCTGTAGTATTCTGGTAATTTGTACCAGCGCTGCTGTAGATCTCTGAGGGGATGGTGAGGCAGCTAGATGTCGGGTCCCCTACAGGTGGGACTCTTCCCTCAAAGTCTATGAAGTTAGTGAAGTCGGGTGCAGGTAAATAACACAGTCTCACACGGTCAGCGTCTTTCCATACCTTTACTTGTAAGATGTTCAGGCAGGTCCCAGGGAGGCTGATCCAAGGAGAGTGTATCTTGAGACAGCAGCTGGACAAGTTAGGGGCCTCCTTTACTTTCACAACACGATGAGTACAACCAGCCTGAAGCGTAGTTCCCTCAATAACTCCAGCTAATCCATAGCTGTACTGCCCAGTCAGTTTTGTGTTAGGAGCCTTCCTGCGAGAGAGCTGAATTCCTATATTGCTGATCAGGCTCAAAGTCTTCACTCCCCCTGACCCCAGTTACGTACTGACTATAAGGGGGCTTGTTTGCCGCGACCTAAGGTCCGGTAAATCCCTGGTTTTCTTACCACTATGCTTGTAGCAAATAGTGATCCTTCGGTCCCCAGTGACCGGTTGCAATGTGCAGGACTTCTTCAATCCGTAAGCACTATTCCAATAAACCACTGTGCCTTTCGCCTTGTCCTCGCTGGTAGCATAAGCACTCACACTAGCATAAAGTCGAGTAGTCACTTCTTTCTTTTCCTTCACTTTAAAGTTAGTTACAGATTCTCAGTTATCAATAGGCAGGAGCACGTCTCTGAACCTTACACTGTCCTTTAGACAGGTGACTGAAGTCTTTCTGCACTAAGCTTCTTCTTTCCTTCCAATGTATTCTGATGAGGTACAGCTCTGACTAGGCTGAGGTGAATTAAACCACCTGTACTAGACTCCACTTTCCGAACTGATGATAGAGCAATCTGGACTGCTTCCTCCCTCCAGCTAGACTCCAGACGTCCTCTCTGTCCGAAGACAGGAACAGAACTCCTAGACTTCTCTCTCTGAAGTCTGGACACTGACTAAATCACTCAACAAACATACACCCTGACCACTCCCTTAAAGTAAACTACACTACCCCAAGGGTGTGTCTAGTGTATGTTGAGTGAATGGATATTTAGCATTAAACTGCTGTCTCGCCACACACTCTCCAGGGTACTGCGTGTGCCTAACACCAGGGCTACACATTTACTTCAGACTAACAGGACCTGCAGCATGTGACTGCTGGGGGCGTGGCCTCAGCTCCAGAGACCTAGGAGCTGAAGGAAAACTCCTAGCAGGGTAACTACGGGATAAAGTTACCAAGGGGCATAGACAGAGACGAAAGCCAGGTCAAGCCGAGATCAGAGCACAAGATAGCACGACAGTACAAAAGGATTAGACAGAACGGATAGTCAGGACGTAGCAATAGATCAGTAAACCAGAACGGGCAATAGACGGTACAATAGGGACAAAACTGTAATGGAGTATCAATAGCCAAGCCAGGAGGTCAGAACAGGAGAAGACAATATTAGCAAACGTGAGGCAGAGAGCAGAGTGAGTAAACAGACCGGGTCATACACGGGAATCAAACAAGCAGAGCAGTAGACAAGCAAACCAGGGGGGTCAGACACACAATAAAAACAACATTATAGCTGACAGAGAATCTTCCTCTGGAGTGGGTATAAATACCCTCCCAGATCCAAGGTGAGGCCAGCAAAAGTTAACCCTGAGAGAGCAGGACATTAACCATGTCCTATACCATGACAGGAGGCCTACAAAAGTTAACCCTGAGTGGACAGGACATTAACCATGTCCTAAACCATGACAGGAAGAATTTCTGACACCCAGGTCACAGCTGTTACCAATGTTGTCAGAGTCTTACGCCACTTTTACAGGCGCACAATAAAACATAGAAAACAATACCAAAATGGATTATCCTGGGAAATATGTTAAGGAACATCCTTTCCAGGGTAATGATTTGTATGCAAGTCAAAATAAATAACCCAAAACAAAAATGTTCTTCCACCACTTGGGCTATGTTCACACTTAGCGTTTTTGATGCGTTTTTTAACTGTACCATTGCTTTTCAACCAAGACAAATGCATTTACTGGGAAATGTCATTTTAACATTTAACAATCTTATCTGGCCATGTGGTGTGTGACACATCATCAGACACATCCTGTTTCATTTATAAGGGAGGGACTCTGAAAGTCACAAAGCCTATTTTTATAGTGCCAGCAGTGGGTCCTCACTTTTCTTAGAGGGCCATCAGCCGGCTATGCTATGTTGTTTCCTTTATTATACAGTGGGTCCTGTTATGATTTGGTAGCTGAGGAGAGCAGGCAAAAACGGCAATACACCAGAGAGGTTGGAATCTACTGGATTGCAGTACCCTGACTAACCACCACAACTAAAGGCAGCCGTGGAGCGTACCTACGTTGGTCCTAGACGCCTCGTCACAGCCTGAGAGGTTAACTACACCTAAAGATAGAAAGAGGAAAGCTATCTGCCCCGGAGCAGATCCCCAAAGAACATAGGAAGCCCCCAAACATGTAATGGCGGTTAGACAAGAGGAAATACAGACACAGACAGAAAATAGTAAGAGCAAACGTTGGGGCCCAATCTGCCTAGAAAGAAAAAGGATAGGAAGGACACTTACTGCAATCCAAAAAACCCTAAAAAATACCAACTCTACTAATTGCAAAAACACCTGAGATCACACGACCTCTACCACCTAAATTAGTTCTCTGGTGTAACAAAACTAAGCCGCAGCCACTGAAAAAACTGGAAAAGGCAAATGAACAAATAACAGTGGCTCAGAGAAACTGAGAGGAGCACAAGCCCCCGGAGGGGACCTGGCTGACCTCCACAGAAGTGCAGGGAACAATGCAAAAAGCAAGCACAAAAATAAAAACAGAAAATATCTTATCTGAGAGCAGGAGAAGAGGCAAGACTCAGCAAGCTTCCAAGTGAACCAGGAACCACAGTTGAGACAAGAACAATTGATCACCAGCAACCATGATGGGAGGGAACCTCCCTTATATAAGACCAGTCTGTAACTCCTGATTGCCAATCCTCATTGAATGGTTCAGTACTGTTTGTAACCACCAGAGGGAGCTTCTGCTCAGAATTAATTTCTAACACATTCACAACAGTATCCCCCCTTGAGGAGGGGTCACCGAACCCTCATTTGGGCAACCAGGTCGGTCAGGATGAGCTCTGTGATACGCACGGATCAGTCTCCTAGCATGGATGTCTGAAGCAAACACCCAAGAATTGTCCTCCTGACCATAACCTCTCCACTTAACCAAATACTGGAGTTTCCGTCTAGAAAAACGAGAATCCAATATTTTCTCAACCACATACTCCAGATTGCCCTCAACCAAAACAGGGTCAGGAGGCGCAGTCATAGGAACCACTGGCTCGACAAACCTCTTCAATAAGGACTTGTGGAACACGTTATGGATCTTAAATGTCCCTGGAAGAAGTAAACGAAAGGAAACAGGATTAAGAATCTCCATGATCTTATAAGGTCCAATGAACCTAGGCTTAAACTTAGGAGATGCAACTCTCATAGGGATATTTCTTGAGGACAACCAGACCAAGTCCCCCACTTCAAACCGAGGACCATCAGTCCTATGCCGGTTGGCAAACCGCTGGGCCCTCTCCTGAGAGAGGGACAACCTCTCCACTACCTGGTCCCAAATCTGCTGCATACGCTCCACAACAGAGTCAACACCTGGACAGACAGAAGCCTCCTTCTGTCCCGAAGAAAATCGAGGGTGAAACCCAAAATTGCAGAAAAATGGAGACATCAAAGTGGCAGAGCTAGCCCTATTATTAAGAGCAAACTCAGCCAAAGGCAAAAAAGAGACCCAGTCATCTTGATCAGCAGACACAAAGCATCTCAGATAAGTCTCCAATGTCTGGTTTGTTCTCTCAGTTTGTCCATTGGTCTGAGGATGAAAAGTCGAGGAGAAAGACAATTGAACACCAAGTTTAGAACAAAAAGTCCTCCAAAATCTGGAAACAAACTGGACTCCTCTGTCAGACACAATGTTCTCAGGAATGCCGTGTAACCGAACCACATGCTGTAGGAATAAAGACACCAATTCGGAGGAGGAAGGCAACTTAGGTAATGGCACAAGATATATCATTTTGGAAAACCTATCACAAATCACCCAGATAACGGTCATTCTCTGAGAAACAGGGAGGTCGGAAATGAAATCCATAGAGATATGGGTCCATTGTCTTTTGGGCACAGGCAATGGCATCAACAAACCACTAGAGCGAGAGCAAGGCTTGGAGCGAGAGCAAGTCCCGCAGGACTGCACAAATTCCCTGACGTCACGAGACAAAGTAGGCCACCAAAAGGATCGACTAACCAAGTCTCTGGTACCAAAAATTCCGGGATGACCGGCCAATGCGGAACAATGAATCTCAGACATCACACTCTTTTTCCACTGGTCTGGGACAAACAATTTCCCAATAGGGCAGCGCTCGGGTTTATCCTCCTGACACCCTTCCAGAGCCAGTCTCAAATTGGGCAAGATGGCGGAAAGAACTACACCCACTTTCAAAATAACAGCAGGATCAGATAACTCAGGAGAGTCCGCAAGGAAACTCCTCGAAAGGGCATCCGCCTTAACATTCTTAGTGCCAGGAAGAAAGGGAACCACAAAATTAAAACGTGTGAAAAACAAGGCCCACCTGGCCTGTCTAGGATTAAGTCGCTTGGCTGATTCCAGATAAACCAGATTCTTATGGTCCGTGAGGACCACCACCTGATGTTTGGCTCCCTCCAGCCAATGTCTCCACTCTTCAAAAGCCCACTTCATGGTCAATAACTACCGATTACCCACGTCATAATTACGTTCAGTTGGAGAAAATTTTCGAGAGAAAAAGGCACAAGGGTTACTTTTAGAGGTCTCTGGATCTCTTTGGGACAAAACGGCACCTGCCCCAATTTCAGAGGCATCAACCTCCACCTGAAATGGCAGAGAAACATCAGGCTGCCGTAGAACAGGAGCAGAAGTGAATCTCTGCTTAAGTTCCTGAAATGCAGAGACTGCCTCAGGAGGCCAATTCACCACATCAGAACCCTTTTTGGTCAAATCAGTCAATGGTTTAACAATAACAGAGAAATTACCAATAAATTTACGATAAAAATTGGCAAAACCCAAGAATCTCTGAAGAGCCTTTAATGAAGTAGGTTGGACCCAATCACAGATGGCCTGAACCTTGACCGGGTCCATTTCAATAACAGATGGGGACAAAATGAATCCCAGAAATGAGATCCTCTGTACGCCAAAAAGACACTTTGATCCCTTCACATACAGAGCATTCTCTCTCAAAATCTGGAACACAGTCCGAACATGTTTCACATGAGAGTCCCAGTCATTGGAAAAAATCAAGATATCATCCAAATAAACAATCAGAAATTTATCCACAAAATCCCTGAAAATGTCATTCATGAAGGACTGGAAGACGGAAGGAGCATTAATGAGCCCAAAGGGCATCACTAGGTACTCAAAATGCCCCTCTGGGGGATTTAACCGCCATCTTCCATTCATCCCCGTGCTTAATGCGAATAAGGTTATACGCCCCCCTGAGGTCAAGCTTGGTAAACCAAGTAGCACTTTTCACCCTGGAAAACAGGTCAGAAATCAAGGGTAACGGATATTGATATTTCACAGTGATATTGTTCAAGAGACGATAATCAATACACGGCCTTAATGAACCATCCTTTTTGGCCACAAAGAAAAAAACGGCACCCAAGGGTGAAGAGGATGGTCTGATATGACCCTTCTCCAATGACTCCTTGATATAAGACCGCATAGCGTCATGTTCAGGTACAGACAAGTTAAAAAGGCGACCTTTAGGGAATTTACTACCAGGCACTAATTAAATAGCGCATTCATAGCTCCTATGGGGAGGCAAGGATGCAGATTTACTTTCGCTAAACACATCAGAAAAATCAGTAAAAAAGTCAGGAACATCCTGAGCCTGGGGTGAGGCAGAAAAAACAGGAGTGTTGGCATTAACACATTGGCAGCCCCAACTGGTTACAGACACAGATTTCCAATCCAAAACAGGATTATGAGACTGTAACCAAGGGAAACCTAGTAAAATAATGTCATGCAGATTATACAGCACCAAAAATTTGCAACTCTCCTGATGATCAGGTTCAACCCTCATTATCACCTGAGTAGAGAACTGGGGTTTATTCTCAGCCAAAGGGGTAGAATCAATCCCCAGTAGGGGAATAGACTTCCGTAGGGTATCAAGGGAAACCCACAATGTTTAGCAAAATCAAAATCCATCAGGTTAATAGCTGCTCCCGAATCAACAAAAGCCTGAGCAGAAAATGTGGACAGGGAGCAAATCAGGGTAACAGTCAACAGAAATTTAGTCTGAACACTACCCAAGACAACTGAGCGTGCAAAACGTCTTCCCCGCTTAGGGCAGACTGAAATAGCATGAGAGGCGTCACCACAGTAGAAACATAACCCATTGCATTTTCGAAACTCATGATGCTGTGCCCCAGAAGCCACTCTATCACACTTCATGGGTTCAGAAGCTGGTTCACAAGGCAACACTATTCCACGCATACCTCTACGCTCACGCAAACGTCTGTCAATTTGAATCGCTAATGACATAGAATCATTGAGCCCAGAGGGAGCAGGGAAACCCACCATAACATCTTTTACATTCTCTGACAGACCCTTCCGAAAAAGGGCTGCCAAAGCATCGTCATTCCATTTGGTCAGGACTGCCCACTTTCGGAATTTCTGACAGTACAACTCAGCGTCCTCAAGCCCCTGATTTAATGCCAACAAGGTTTTTTCAGCTTGATCAGTGACATTAGGTTCATCGTACAATAACCCCAGAGCCAGAAAAAATGCATCAACATTACTCAAAACAGGGTCCGCAGGTGTCAGGGAAAAAGCCCAATCCTGAGGATCGTCGCGCAGGAGAGAGATGACAATTTGAACCTGCTGTGCTGCGTTCCCTGAGGACTTAGGTTTTAAGGCAAAAACAACTTACAGTTATTTTTGAAATTCAGAAATTTAGCTCGATCCCCCAAAAATAAATCTGGCATGGGGATCCTAGGTTCCACAACGGCAACCTGCAAGATAGGTAGCAATACTCCGAACTTCAGTGGCAAGCTGATCCACACGGCCAGACAACTGTGCAAACTCCATTGAGAGAAAAAAAAAATCTCCTTAGCACCCAGAGAAAAAGAGGGAAAAAATGCGACAAACAGAGAGAAAAAAAAAAAAATTCTGACAACTTCCCTTTTTCTTTTTCCTTTTACTATTTTTCCCTTCTGTTGAGTACCATATAATTTTCAGTTTGGCCGGTGATACTGTTATGATTTGGTAGCTGAGGAGAGCAGGCAAAAACGGCAATACACCAGAGAGGTTGGAATCTACTGGATTGCAGTACCCTGACTAACCACCACAACTAAAGGCAGCCGTGGAGCGTTCCTACGTTGGTCCTAGACGCCTTGTCACAGCCTGAGAGGTTAACTACACTAAAGATAGAAAGAGGAAAGCTATCTGCCCCGGAGCAGATCCCCAAAGAACATAGGAAGCCCCCAAACATGTAATGGCGGTTAGACAAGAGGAAATACAGACACAGACAGAAAATAGTAAGAGCAAATGTTGGGGCCCAATCTGCCTAGAAAGAAAAAGGATAGGAAGGACACTTACTGCAATCCAAAAAACCCTAAAAAATACCAACTCTACTAATTGCAAAAACACCTGAGATCACACGACCTCTACCACCTAAATTAGTTCTCTGGTGTAACAAAACTAAGCCGCAGCCACTGAAAATACTGAAAAAGGCAAATGAACAAATAACAGTGGCTCAGATAAACTGACAGGAGCACAAGCCCCCGGAGGGGACCTGGCTGACCTCCACAGAAGTGCAGGGAACAATGCAAAAAGCAATCACAAAAATAAAAACAGAAAATATCTTATCTGAGAGCAGGAGAAGAGGCAAGACTCAGCAAGCTTCCAAGTGAACCAGGAACCACAGTTGAGACAAGAACAATTGATCACCGGCAACCATGATGTGAGGGAACCTCCCTTATATAAGACCAGTCTGTAACTCTTGATTGCCAATCCTCATTGAATGGTTTAGTACTGTTTGTAACCACCAGAGGGAGCTTCTGCTCAGAATTCATTTCTAACACATTCACAACAGAGTCCCTTATAATGCTATTGCGTATGCAATGAGAGGCAGGGCTGCCCAAAATTTGGACGCACCTCAACAATCCTTCGAACAGACGTCATAGATGACAACATGCAACCAAAGTTCCAAGTATTCATTTGGTATTGCCATACTGTTTGCCTAGGCACTGAATGCAAGACCTGCCCTGCCCCAACGTTACACGCACCCCAATAACCCTTTGAAGCCACGTACTGGATGGCCACATTAAACCAAAGTTTCCAATAAGCTTTATTTGGTACTGCCATACTGTTTGCCTATGCATTAAATGCAAGGCCTGGCCTGTCCGAAAGTTACATGTACCCCAGTAAGCCTTTGAACCACGTACTGGATGGCCACATTAAACCAAAGCTCCCATTAAGCGTTATTTGGTACTGCCATACTGTTTGCCCATTGAATGCAAGGGCTGCCCTGACCCAATGTTACACGCACCCCAATAAGCCTTTGAACCACATACTGCATGGTCACATTAAACCAAAGTTCCCATTAAGCTTTATGTGGTACTGCCATACTGTTTGCCTAGTCAGTGAATGCAAGGCCTGTCCTGCCCTGCCCCAATGTTACATGCAACCCAATAACCCTTTGAAGCCACATACTGAATGGCCATGTTAAACAAAAGTTTCAATTAAGCTTTATTTGGTACTGCCATACTGTTTGCCTAGGCATTGAATGCATGGATTTCCCTGCCCCAACAATACACGCACCCCAATAAGCCTTTGAACCCACATATTAGATGGCCACATTAAACCAAAGTTCCCATTAAGCATTATTTTGTACTGCCATACTGTTTGCCTATGCATTGAATGCAAGGGCTGCCCTGTTCCAAAGTTACACGCACCCCAATAAGCCTTTGAACCCATGTACTTTACGGTCACATTAAACCAAAGTTTCCATTAAGCTTTATTTGGTACTGCCATACTGTTTGCCTATGCATTGAATAGAAGGCCTGCCCTGCCCCAACGTTACACGCACCCCAATAACCCTTTGAAGCAACATACTGGATGGCCACATTAAACCAAAGTTTCCATTAAGCTTTATTTGGTACTGCCATACTGTTTGCATATGCATTGAATGCAAGGACTGCTCTGCCCCAATGTTACATGCACACCAATAACCCTTTGAACCAACGTACTGGATGGCCACCTGAAAGCATTGTTCCTAGTAATTTGGTACTCCCATATTGTTTAGCTACGCAGAGAATTGTTGAGCATGAAGAACCTACATTGGAGAATGTCAATGTTGAGGATGAAGTCCCGGCAGTGGAGAATGTCAGTGTTGAGTCTGGAAAACCTGCAGTGGGGAATTTCAGTGTTGAGGCTGAACAAACTGCAGTGGAGAATTGCAGTGTTGAGGTAAAGAGCACCTGGCCATGGAGCATTTCATTGTTGAGGCTGAAGAACCTGCATTGTTGAATATACAGTGTTGAGGCTGAAGGTCCAGCAGTGGAGAATTTCAGTGTTGAATCTAAAGGATCAGCAGTGGTGAATTGCGTTGTTGAGACTGAAGAACTTGCATTGGTGAATTGCAGTGGTGAGCCAGAAGAACCTGCAGTGGATAATTGCAGTGTTGAGGCTAAAGACCCAGCAGTGGATAATTGCAGTTTTCAGGCTAAAGGACCCAGCGGTGGAGCATTGTAGTGTTGAGGCTGAAGAACCTTTATTGTAGCATTGCAGTGTTGAGGAAGAACACCCGGCAGTGGAGCATTTCAGTGTTGAGCCAGAAGAACCTGCAGTGGACAATTGCAGTGTTGAGGCTGAAGACCCAGCAGTGGAGAATTGCAGTGTTGAGGATGAACACACAGCACAGGAGCATTGCAGTGTTGAGCCCAAAGAACCTGCATTGTAGCGTTGCAGTGTTGAGGAAGAACACCCAGCAGTGGAGCAATGCAATATTGAGCCTGAAGAACCTGCATTGTAGCATTGCAGTGTTGAGGAAGAACACCCATGTAACGAATGGAAACGGAGACACAAATGGTGAAGTGCACATTCCTTTATTTCTTTTTTTTGGAACAATGGGACCACGGTCCAGGGGGCTCCGAAGGGGGCGTGACTATGCAAAACCCCAGACATACATAGTAAGACCCCTTGAACAGGATCAGGATGACACAGGTGCTACCTCCAGTTAGATCCCGGACGCGTGGGAGCTGGCCCAGCGAAACGGGTGCACAGACTGGAATAACAAATGATGTAGACTTGACTAGCGGGAGGCGGCTGGATGGGATGAAGCTGGCACAGGCAGTACTGATGTCATCGTAGGTAACGGAGTGACGGACGGCTGAGCAGGAAGGAACTTGCACAGGCAACACTGGTGTCGTCCCGGGTATGGAGTAGCAAGCCGTCGATAGCCTAAGAAGACAAACGGTATTAGCTGCGTACTGGCAGGACACAGGAAAAGCACAACAGATCACAGGAACATCAGAACACTAAACCAGAAACTAGCAACAGGAAACACTTGTTGCTCTAGTGCCCTCTCTATGGCAGAGGGGCCAGAAATAGCACACACTAAAACACCATTGATTAACAGCATATTTTGAAAAATGCACGCTGTCCCTTTAAGAGACCGGGAGCGTGCAAGCGCAACCTCAGCATCATCCCCGGAGATCTGCTGGCCAAGTGCCAGGAAGCAGGAGCAGGGGCAGAGCGGCAGGCAGCGGACTGAGAGAGGGAACCCCAACGGGGGCCCCGCGGAGGTAAGGGCACCACAGTAGGAGGATGGGGACCCCAATGGGAACCCCGTGCAGAAACGTGTGTTACAACCCAGCAGTGGAGCATTTCAGTGTTGAGCCTGAAGAACCAGCAGTGGATAATTGCAGTTTTGAGGTTGAAGAACCTGCATTGATGAATTGCAATGGTGAGGCTGATGACCCTGCATTGTAGCATTGCAGTGATAAGGCTGAAGAACTGACAATGGAGAATTGCATTGTTGAAGATGAACAACCAACTAAGTTCACATTATTAGGAAGTGGGTCTCCCATACTGTTTGCCTATGCAGTGAATGCAAGGTCTGACCCTAATTTGGATGCACCCCAATACCACTTGTAAGAGACGTGGAGGAAGGCCTCTTGAAAATCTGTTTCCATTACAAAGGAGCGGGTCTCCTATACTTATAATGCCCATACAGTAAGTGTATGGGCTGACAAACAATTCCCCCTGGGGGGTACACATCAACATACTGTCTCAACATTTTTGTTATGGGCATCATAAACACACTTCAAAAAAATTACGTGGCTGTTGCATCACGAACATGTTGACCCTGGTGATCTAGTGGTGGTGTCGGAAGAGATGTGGGTGATGGCCTACGAAAAATATCTTCCCAGTTTAAAGTAGCGAATGTCCTATACTTGGAATGCCCATACACTAAGTGTATGGGCTGAAAAGCATTTTCCCCTGAGGGGTACACATCAACCTTGTAACAACCCTGCTGGCATCACTTCATGGCCTCCCATCTCCTGCACACCAACATACTCACTGCTTCAGGTCTTGCTGTGATTTCTGTCTGCTGCCAGCTCCACGCTTTATGCCTCTTGTCTTCTATCTGTTCTGTGCATGTTTCCTGGCTGTGTACATAGGGGGACGGCGCCAGAACTCTCTGGTTCTAATGGAGTCAGGGTGCACCAGTCTAATTTGTCTCTGACCAATTACCATGAGCCCTCTAGTATTTAGGGCAGCTCCACCCAGTGGATCTTGCCTGTGCAATGTGTTAACTCAGTTAGTATCTTGCTACTGAGCTGCCAGGTCATGCTCTGTGTTCCTCCATCTTTGGAGGCTTCACTCCTAGGTTTGCCTTGTACCTGTTTGTCCGCCCTCAAGGAGGCAGAATATCCTGGTCTCTGTGCTATCACTCCTGACCTTGTCTTGGACTTCTCCTTGCCGCCCTCCAGGAGGCAGAATATCCTGGTTCCTGTGTCTTTATCCCTGTACCTTGTCTCGTGTCATTTCCTTGTCTGAACTCTGTCCTACCTCTGTCTCTTAGTCGCCTTGTCTGTGGATTCTTTCCCTGCTATGACTTGCCTTGTATTGTCTCTAAACCACTTTCTGCCTCTTGTCCGCACTCCTGCGGTTCTGCTCCATTCCACTCTGCTTAGCTCCTGCCGCTGCAGAAATCTCTTGCTGCAGCTCCTCTCCGCATATGTTGCGGTTCCACTCTGCTTCACTACTGCAGCTTCAGAACCTCTTGCTGCAGCTCCTCTCTGCATACCTTGCAGTTCCACTTTGCTTTGCTTCTGCCGCTGCTGAACCTCTTGCTGCTCTACAGCCCTTCTCTGCAGCCTTGCGGTTCTCCTCCTGTGTGAACAGGTCTTTACCTGTTTCTCCTTACACCATTCCATCTTGTCTGTACCAGTACCTGCATTTGCTGTGTGAACAGGCCTCTACCTGTTCCTCCGTACATCATTCTTTCCAGTCTGTACCAGTACCTGCACCTGCTGTGTGAACAGGCCTCTACCTGTCCCTCCATATAACATTCCTTCCAGTCAGTACCAGTACCTGCACTTGCTGTGTGAACAGGACCCTACCCCATGTCTCAGCTGTTCCCACCTACCCTGTGACTCAGCTGTGCCTGCCAGCCCTGTGTCTCAACCGTGCCTGCCTACCCTGTGTCTCAGCTGTGCCTGCCAGCCCTGTGTCTCAGCCGTGCCTGCCAGCCCAAAGTCTCAGTCGTGCCTGCCAGCCATGTGTCTCAGCCGTGCCTGCCAGCCCTGTGTCTCAGCCGTGCCTGCCAGCCCTGTGTCTCAGCCATGCCTGCCAGCCCTGTGTCTCAGCCGTGCCCGCCAGCCCGGTGTCTCATCCGTGCCTATCTGCCCTGTGTCTCAGCCGTGCCACCGTCTCCCCAAGTGGGATCTGCAGCCACAGCCAGACACCACCCTGGAGTGGCACCTGGCAGCTGCCTGCCGCACAGGCCTGACCTCACCATCAGAGGCTCCAGTGAAGACCGAGGCAGCTGTCCTAGTCACGCCCCTTCCAGGGCAGTCTGGTTTGTGGCACAGTGGGGCCACAACCCCCCGGCTCAAGCCCATCAGTCAGGGCGCGAGCGTGACAAACCTACTGTGTAAAATTTTTTATTACGGCCATCATAAACACCCTTGCAAAAAACTATAGTGGCTGTTACATCACAGAACACGTTCACCCTGTTGTTCTAGTGGTGGTGTCTGAAGAGACGTGGAGGATATCTTCCTATAAATCTTTTTCCAATTTAAAGGAGCGGGTTTCCTATTCTTGTAATGCCCATACACTAAATGTATGGGCTTAAAAACATTTTCCCACATCAGCCTACTTTATATAGATTTTTTTGTACGGGCATCATAAACACCCTTTCAAACAATAACGTGATTTCCTACACAGTTACTGCTGGGAAGGTGCAATTTTTTAGCAGAAATATGGCGGATGAGTCCTTGGATTAAGTGATCAGGAAAAGGGGCATGGTGATGACAGGAATGGGAAAGTACAGGATTAATAACAGGGGGCTATCGGAGGTATGAGATCCAGGATCCAGCCTGTAATGATTAGTCCTTTACTCACCACCAGTTACCAGAATGCGTTTGATGCCCTTCAGAAGATAGGTGTAACAGATGCGAGTCTGAAGCTCAGCATAAAAGATGCCGTGAGAAATAGGTTGCCAAAGATGTAATCGTATCCGTATAAAGGGTGAAGTGCAAGATGCTCGTGAGATACTTAATTCTAGAAAGCAGCAGATCAGTGTTGGAGGAAAACCAAACAAACTGATGGATGCTCATGCAAAACTAAGTTTGAAGAGGTTTGCATTGGCTGTAACTATTATCACACCCGTGGCACAAGGTTTTTCATCTTCACCCATACATATTACCAAGAACATCCAAATTTCACAGCTGAAAACTACTTGTTCCAGTGTAACGAACACTGTTAAAGGAATGCCAATAAATGTAGTTAACCATGAACCTGGGAAACAACAGATTTCCTCTTTACAAGATATGGACGATGATGGTTTTGATGACGACTTGGAACTTTCTCACATTCCCACCAAGAAGATGAAGATCACAGCTGCCAACAATGTGTAAAAAAGACTGTGAATGTCTGGAAATTCATTTTCTCTTGGGCAGACTTTACCTCTTACTAAAGTGGTACAGAATGATGCATGCACAGCTCCCACGTCTACTCAGCACGAGACTTAGCTACCTTTATTGCACACAAAGACTCTAACCAACGTGTTGCAGTCATTTGTCACAAAGGAGGCCAGTTAATCAGTAGGGCCCACTCCTGAAGAGTCTGTCTTTATCCCTTTCGTGGGCAGAAAAATTATCATTAATCATTTGCATACAACAGTCACAGATGAAGATATCGTGGAGCTTTTCTGTGTATGTGGTGCCTTGAAGCGCACCTGCTTGTTGAGTTCCGGAGTTGCAGAGGTTGTGTTTGTAATAAAGGAAGATGCAGTTGGTGCCTACAAAAAAATACAACAGATACCTAGATGGACAAACAATGAAATGCAATCTTCCTTTGAATGGTAGTGTAATAACATCAGACCAGTCCATACTTATAAGATTAAGTGACACCCCATAAAAGAAGGAAGGTGAATCTAGAAGAAACACAACCTCCTCCTCCAGTGTTGCTTAAAATCCTCCAGCTGAAGTTGATACTGATACTATCTTAAAAGCACTCTTAAAATCCTCAGGGTCATCTGCAGTTATCCAACCACATGTATTTAAGTTTCAGCTCTGATGACACCAACACAAATGGGAGACTGTAATAAGGGAGATTCACAATTCACAGATGGGCACAGAGACACCTTTAAAAAAAATTTCATTTTTATTCTTGGCTTTTCTTTATCGCTGATGATCACCAGCAGGTAGTTGATGTTTGAAGGAGTCTGGCATCAGACACTGGACAATTAATCCTGTTCCCATCATTGTAGTAGAGTTCACCTTCGTTGTGGGGCAGTTGCGTTATTGCATCCAGAATTTCCATTTTCCTCTAGTATTGTGATACAGCACGATTATGGTTCTACTGTTCTGTCAAGGGAGGCTAAATAAATGTTGAATATCTTGTTTAAATTTCTTCAATAATCTGTTTCTACTTAAAAGATAATCTTTGTTGTTTTGTAGTTTTAATATCTGGTTTCCTACAAATGGATCTCAAGAACTTCATATTCCAGTAAATGAGGGGGGGAATTACTAAGTGTCCACCGACTATGTTCTAGAGAAATAAATTTTTTACTCCTAATTAATGTTTCACACTGTAAAAATGTCATCCAGAACTGTTCAATCGTAGGCAATAATTATTACAAAATAACAAACAAAGGTAACCTCACATATAGTTAAGTAATGTTTCCTTCAATCTAAAGCATAAACCAATAGAGATAACACAGGAACAATGTGATCCAATAAAAATACAATTTTATTATAAATTCATAAAAAAAACACACTCACGTGTCAATACCATAATACAAAAAATAAATCTTACATATAAGTAAAGGAGTACAGATTATATCTCACCAACTATCTTAGTGAATTGCAGATAAATAGAAATAAAACATAGGGGAAGGGGCCATACATATAAATGTATAAAATATACTGATGGCAAATTATATAAAAAAAATAGAGTTATTAAATATAGATCACATACAAAATTAGCCTATAAAATGATTCTCATTAATATAGTAAAGGAGCTGACTGTGCAAAGCACTGCATATATATCAAAACTGTGTGCCACAATATAAATGTGCCTACTGTTGCATATATGGCTGCTATTTAGTAATGTTCAGTATGCTCAGGAACAAAATATATTTAGCCAAAAGTTCTGGCCTGCCGTGTTGTGGCATATGCAAGCAATAAACTGTGTTAAAACTATAACACTATAATATACAATAATATCCTGAGTGGTAGTAAATTGCTAATATAAGCACATAATTGTTATGGCCAAAAATTACCTGTAGTCATGTTGTCCAAAGTGTATGATCCTGCCCCGCACCTCAACGCGCGTTTCACCACCTCTGCAGTTTCATCAGTACAGCGGTACTTATTGCCCTGCGGCTGAAGCATGTTGTGATAGCTGTGATCTGAAGACCGAGAAATGCAGAAGGGAAATAGATCACGCTAATAGTGATATAAATACTGAGATGGGTACAGAGGAATGCTGGGAGGACACAGATTGTGGTTTTCTATCAACTTGAGCTGCATGTCAAAATTTTTATTTATTGCTGGTAATTAAAAAAAATACTCAAGTGTTGGCAAGGCGCATTGTCATACCACGACTATCTATTTGCTTTTCCTGTACAACCCTATAATTTTTTTTAAATGAAATTTATTTGAACTCCTCAGTGGGGGAGACACAAGAAATGATAGGTGAACTCTGCTGAGAAAAGAAAGATCCAAAGTCTTCAGCAGAAATGAGAGGAAAGAGAGGACGTGCTGGGGGACGGAGTAGAGAATTGAAAGTTTTGAAAAGCTGTTTAGGGTTGTGAGACAGGGAGGATATGAGAGATGAGAAGTAAGTTTGTTTTGTGGCAGTGAGCATGGACTTAAAACTGTTGAGGGACTGCTTGTATGCAATAAAGTGCTTGGCAGCACGTGATCTCTTCCATCTCCGCTCAGCGACCCTGGAAGCCTGTCAGTTCTTTGTTCAGGCTGGTCAGCCAGAGTAGCCTGTTGATTGTACGAGTATTGCTGGGCATGAGGGGGGCGGCTGAATCAGGTGCTGCTGTTATTGTGGAGTAATATAAAGTGGCAGCAGCATCTGTGTCGTTTAAGGAAGCTATGTCTGTAAGAGGGAGGAGGGACTCAGAGAGTGAGTGTAAATTGAGGTGTTTCAGATTTCTGTGAGAGTGATTGAGTTTGTGAAGTGGGGGTTGCGCACTAGCAGAGGAGAGGGAAGAGAATGTCAGTAGGTTGTGATCAGACAGGGGGAGGGGTTAGTTAGTGAGAATAGTAAGGGAACAGAGGTGGGTGAAGATGAGGTCAAGCATGTGGCACTCTTTGTGAGTGGCCGGGGAGGACCATTGAGTGAGGCCAAAGGAAGCAGCCTTTGATAAAATTTTAGAGGCAGCTGAGGTGGAAGTGTCAATGGGGATATTGAAGTCACCCATGATGATAGAGGGTATGTCAGCAGAAAGGAAATGAAGTAGCCAGGTGGTGAAGTGGTCGAGAAAAGTGGAGATGGCTAGTTCTGGGTGGCGGTAGATGACAGCCAGCTGGAGGTTGGAGGGGAATAGAAGCTGACAAGTGCATCTCAAAAGAGGGAAGAGTAGCGGAGGGTGGTAGCGGAATTGTGGCAAAGGAGCAGGTATCGAGCAGGAGCAAGCCGACTCCTCCACCACGTTTGTTGCTGGGGTGAGGGGTGTGAGAGAGATTCAATCTGCCATAAGAAAGTGCAGCTGGAGAGGCTGAGACAGAGGGTGTGAGCTAGGTTTCAGTCATGCCAAGGAAGGAGAGTTTGTTGGTGCTAAAGAGTTCATGTATAGATGACAGTTTGTTGCAGACAGGGCTTGTGTTCCATAGTGCTCCAGGTAGGGGGACCTGGGTAGTGGAGGTTGGATTAATGGGTATGAGCTTATCATCACGCAAATTCTTGTAGAAGATCGTGGCAGGATGTTAGAAATGAGTGTGGGGATGTGTTGAGGAGGGCCAGGATTTGGAGATACATCGCCAGCAATGAGGAGTAACAGACAGAGCATTAGAAGGTGGGCGCAAGATTGGACATGATGTGGTCGTGTGTGTCTGGAGAAAAAGGATTGTATGTAGAGGAACAGTTCTGAGGAGGAGATGAGATGACTGGGGAGGATGGAGGAAGAAATAACTACTTCCTTACTAGGTGGAGGGATTACAGGAGATAGGAGGAAAGAAAGGAGGATGGGGGTGAAAGTGAAAAGAAACTGACCATTATAGTGGTGTTCTATCCCATTACCTTACAGTCAATTCCAGTCTACTTCAATGTATTGTACTTTTAAATCTGTACTTTGAAAGATGTAAGTTGAAAGATGTGTGGATCAGACGGATGATGTGTGTATCAGTGGATGATATAGTAACTGACCCAACCTGGCAGGAGGACATGGAGAGCATGGACAGCAGCACACAGGGTGAGGGAGTGGTAGCACATCAGTGGAGAGGATATGGAATAAATGTAAAGTTCCATCTTCCTATTTTTTTTTTCTTTCTGGGTAAAGCCAAAGACTTATCAGCAGTCCCTCGTAAAAATGGGACATCTATTCATGTTCCAATTTTTGAGTCTAAATCTGTCTCATAATTGAAACTAAGCAGTATGAAAACAAAAGAAATATTACTAGATGTTTCCCATTACATTGATGATATCATTCACTGATCTCAGGAACCTCTGATCAGACTTGTATTGGCTGCTAAAAATGCTCTATACCAATTATCTTTCAGCAATAAAAAGTCAATTATAGTATATAAACTGGTTCTGAAAACTCATCGGAGAACCATCAGCAATGGCATACTTTTTGAAGGCCACATAGTTAAGACGATGGACTTGAAATCTTCATGCTGGATGAAATCACATTATCAGTTCATTGTTTTACCTTTAAAAAGCTTAGATTTAGCATATGATGCGGTTTCCAACCACAATTTGAACCATGAGAAACATCTGGTCAACAACATCCCTGTGTTCCTCATTATACAAGCCATTTATCTTTTTCCACTCATTGCTATCAGATCACACCTTTCTCTTTCAGTAAGGGTCCCATCACACTCTTCAATGTCCCAGTGATCCCACCAATGATCCGACGTGGATGGGATCGCTGGTACATTGTTAGCTGATCGCTGGTGAGCTGTCACATGGGCAGACTCCCCAGCGATCAGGACCAGCGAGCACGCTGGTATCCAGGGTAAACATTGGGTAACTAAGTGCCGTGCAGCACTTAGTTACCCGATGTGTACCCTGGATACCAGCTCCCAACTTCCGGTGTACAGCGCTGGGAGCTCGCTGATCGTTGGTCTCCCGCTGTAAAACAAAAAACGGAAAATAGGAGGGCATCACTATATACTCAAAAAGAGAGAGGGGGTTCACCAAAGGCAAGTTTGAGCAGACATTATTGAATGAGAGAAAAGGAACAAGCCTAAAAATTGGAACACCACCAATAATGTAGAAAAGTATAACAAATGTTATTGTAGGCACACAAAAAACATGTACAAAAAAACACCACAAGAAATTAAAAACAATTAAAAACAAACAAAAGCGTTTGTCATGCCATATGGTAATGGTGCCATGACACTCGCAAAACCAACTCCCACACAGCAAATGCTTATTTATAAGGCATAGAAAAATATTTAGACTTGAGAGTCCTCAGTGGTTGATACCTTTTAATGGCTAACTGAAAAGATGGTAACAAATTGCAAGCTTTCGAGACTACTCAGGTCTCTTCATCAGGCAAAGTCCTAGCCTGATGAAGAGACCTGAGTAGTCTCGAAAGTTGCAATTTGTTACCATCTTTTCAGTTAGCCATTAAAAGGTATCAACCACTGAGGACTCTCAAGTCTAAATATTTTTCTATCTACTGGCTAACACGGTACGAAGATATACATCTTTCCTATATATAAGGCATAAATATATACACTTGCAACTATCTATATAATAACAAAATAGTTACCATGACCGTTTGCAGCACCATGAACATGAAAAAAAAAGAAAAAAAAATGAATGCAAATGCAATGTTCAGTCTGAAAATGGATCACCAGCCTGCAAAATGCAGTCAGGCAGGCCTGTAAGTTGGAGATTGAAACAGCCAAATGAGCTGTGAGGAGCGGGGAAGGGAGGGGGCACGACCCCATGCGTATCGCCACAAGCTGTGGCTTTCTCAAGGGCAAAATGCAGTGCTAAATCAAACATGCCCCTGGCGCCTATTTATGTGGTACATAACAGATCACATGTGTGAGATAATTTCATTTAAATAGACGACTCACCAATGCAGCCGAAGGAGAAACAGGCATGGCAGCGGCCATGTTGTTATTGTGAAGAGGCAATGATATGAATAAAGTTGTACTGAGGAATTGAACCGCGCATGCGTCTGTTTCCCAGCGCGAATACATAATGATAGTCGGACAAACATAATAAAAAATATGTAGAATAACATTATTACATGTTACATTATTACAGACAGGCCATTAGACGACTATCAGCCATACCCATCAGGGAGGCCGGTCGTCGCTGCATGTCACACTGAGATCGCTGGCACGTCACAAAATCAGTGACGATTCAGCGATCTCGCTTAGTGTGACGGGGGCTTAAGCCTGCCAACTTATTTTGCCCATGACTGTGTCGGTCATTAAAGATTTAGGTGAACTTAAGCCCCCGTCACACACAGCGATCTCACTAGCGAGATCGCTGCTGAGTCACTAGTTTTGTGATGCAGCAGCGATCTCCCCAGTGATATCGCGGTGTGTGACATTCAGTGACGATCAGTCCCCCTGCGGGTATCGCTGATCGTCGCTGAATGTCCTGGACATTTTTTTGATCGCTGGTCTCCTGCTGGCCAGCACGCATCGCTGCGTGTGACAGGCGGGAGACCAGCGATCCGCTGGTAACCAAGGTACACAGCGGGTTTCCAGGCGCCGGGCATCTCCTGGAAACCCGATGTGTACCTTGGTTACCAGCTCCCTGCACCAGCGGGCTGGTATCCAAGGTACACTGCGGGTACCTAAGCGACGTTACCCGCAGTGTCACTGCCCTGAGCTGTCTGTTTGGCAGCTCAGCAGCGATCATGTAGCGATACACCAGCGATCCTGACAAGTGCATATCGTTGTCGGGATCGCTGGTGTCGCTATGTGTGACGGGACCCTTAGACCAAAATCTTCTGCACATGGCAAAAACATCTGATTACGTAATCTTCAAGTTTGCTGTGATGGCCGAGTGGTTAAGGCGTTGGACTCGAAATCCAATGGGGTATCCCGCACAGGTTCAAATCCTGTTCACAGCGCAGTGTTTTACTTGGACAAAAAAGTTGGAAAAGAGTAAAATAATATTTATGTTAGTAAAATGGGGCAAATAATATGAAAGTGGGACAACTGTTCATGTTTCAATCTTTGAGTCTAAATCTGTCTCATAATTGAAACTAAGCAGTATGAAAATTAAAAGAAATATTACTAGATGTTTCCCATTACATTGATGATATCATTCACAGATCTCGGACCTCTGATCAGACTTGTATTGGCTGCTAAAAACGCTCTATACCAAATATCTATCAGCAGTGAAAAGTCAATTATAGTATATAAACTGGTTCCGAAAATACATCGGAGAATCATCAGTAAAGGCATATGTTTTGATGGCTGCATGGTTAAGACGATGGACTTGAAATCTTCATGTTGGATGAAATCATGTTCCCAGTTTATTGTTTTACCTTTGAAAAGATTTGATTTTGCAAATGAAAGATTAGTGAAAACAAAATATAGGAAAAGTTGTGAATAAGGAAAAGACATGCAGATTAATTCCCTGGCAGTTTTTGCAGTTTCCAACCACAATTTGAACCAGGAGAAACATCTGGTCCACAACATCCCTGTGTTCCTCATTATACAAGCCATTTATCTTATGGCTTATCAGAAGATAAGATTGGATCTTTCTGTCACCTGTGAGATTTCTAGTAAAATCTGAACAAAGAAGAAGTATATTTGTAAATCTCTTTATTTTTACTGGTATCAAAACACACATAACATTAGTGATGATACATGTACTGATGAGGACGATCAGTAAGTGACAGAGACCAAATTGAAGAACGACGCAGGAAAGAACAAAAAACTGCGGCCAGAAAAACCACCTGTTGGCAGCGAAGGGATTCAAAACCACACCCCGAAGAGACTGGAGCCTTAAGGGTATGCCATGAGATCGCTAGTGAGATCGCTACTGCGTCACCATTTATGAAAACGCAGTAGCGATCTCGTTAGCGACTTAGCTGTGTGTGACATGTAGCAGCGATGTGGCCCCTGCTGAGATGTCGCTGATCGTTTATGAACGTTCTGAGCCGTTTTTTGGTTGTTGGTATCCCGCTGGTGAGCCTGAATCGCTAAGTGTGACACCCTTTATGAACAACTTCACCAGCGACGCAGGTGGGACTAGGTTTTCCCAACGACCGCAGAGGTCGTTATACAGATCGCTGATGAGTTGTGTTTGGAATCTAACTAGCGACCACATAGCGATCTCGCCAGGTTAAGTCGTTGTCGTGACCGCTAGTGCGATCGCTAAGTGTGGCAGTGCCTTTAATCCAGCGCCTTAGACCGCTCGGCCACGCTACCTGCTGTGCTTCACTATATAGTTATATTCTCATCTATATCAAGATGGCATCTCGTTAGTTGATCAAATGCGTTTGGATAACGAGACAGGAGCCAGATCATCCAGGAAGCTCCAGTCATGTAATCCCTCCATTGGTCACCTGGTCTGGTGATATTTTGGAAGGATACTTTTTTCCCGTCATGATAACAAAGGATTATAGAACAAAACAAAGTGTATGAACCCAATGGCCTTTACATTCATTAATAAAAATATATTAAACATGTAACAAATCTACATGTCACTATGAATGGTCGATTTCTGCACCATTTATTTAAGCTGATTGAGCTCCTAATTGCTGCACGTGGTCTGTGTACATCTGGGCCGCACTCTGCTCATCCCACCTGCATAGACTTAAATAGGCAGCAGTAATATGATCTCTCAGTGAGAAAGCAGTTTTACCTGTATAGACCAAAATGATTAATTTTAGCAATTTTTGAACATGGATGAAGGGTTCAAGAGATGCGGACGTGGGAAGAAGTGGATGAAAAGTGGAAATAGAAGCTTGGTTGTTTAAGAAGATTGATTCCAAAGTTATATTCTGCACAATACTGTTGTCTGAAGCCAACAACTAAAGTCTGACTGACTGCTTTCATTCTTCCAAGTTAGTCTCCAGTTCTCCATGGGATTAACTAGTCACAATATAAAGATAATGATTAAAGGGGTTGTCCAAGACTTAAAGGAGCCCTTCTCCTCCTCCCTCTACTCCTCCTCCTTTCATCAAAGTTTTTATACTATTAACGTTTTACTATCATCATATTATATAGCACTGTGCACTGACAATTGCTCATTTTGTTTTTCTCTCCAGCTAATTCTTCTCCTTTCCATTAGGTCTATGACATCTCGTGATTAAGAACTGACGAGCTGAATCCTTCTAAGTTCTATGTGGAGACAAGAGGAGGAAGGAGAGAGCAGCTGGGGTAGGAGTTGACGAGGGGAATGATTTCTGCTGTGACAAGATACTTCCTGCCTCTACAAAGAGCTGAGAAAACAAGAATTAACTGGGTAGAAAGACAAAATGAGCAATTGTAAGTATACAGTGCTGTGTGTGATATGATGATAATATATTAGGAGGGTAAAAAAAATTCTGGATTGCTACTGATTGTGCAGTGAAAATTTGATTCAGCTAAATCTCTCATCCTTCTTGGACATTTCTGACCTTTAGATCATCTGGCCATTGGACCTTTCCTAACCTCTTTCTGAGTCTGGTGAAATCTGCCTTTTGAAGCTCAACCTTAACTCCCTTCCCAACTTGGATGTATAGTTGTATCCAAGGTTGCCTCCCCTTCAGCGTCGGAGCACAAACCTTTTCCGGCACATGAAAGCTGATTTGATCATCTGACGTGTGCTCCTAACAACCGCGGGTGGAATCGCGATGCACCCGCTGCTGTTAACATATCCATCTCTGACAGCACTATTTAACATGCCCACGGCAGAAGCGGATCACTAATCCCATCCATCGGTGCCCTTTGTCACAAAACTGCGGGTCGCTGATGGACTGGTATGACAACCTGGGGTCTGCAGAAGACCCCTGTGGTTGTCATTGCCATATAGCTATGCGGTCGGCGCTCATAGCAAGTGAGGATTTCTGCTACACACATCAGGGCTGAGGCCCTTCTCTATGTAACGCTTGCTGGTTATTGAAGCAAGAGTAAAGTAAAAAAAATAAAGAAATTACAAAAAATATAAAAGTTTAAATCACCCCCATTCAAAATTAAATGTTGAGAAAAAATACACCTATCCCGATCTATCAAGATATAAAAATAATTAATCCGATCAGTAAACGGTGTAATGAGAAAAATAATAAAAACACTAGAATTATGTTTTTTTGGTGACAGCAACATTCCATGAAAATGGAATAACAGGTGATCAAAAGATCGTATCCACACCAAAATGGTATCATTAAAAGACGTCAGCTCGGCGCACAAGAAATAAGCCTTCTGCTAAGATGTTCACAACAAATGGAGATGCTGTGGTCTCGGAAAATGGCAACTTTTTTTGGGTTATTTATTGGGAAACTTTGGATTTTCTTTTCACCACTTAAATAAAACAGAATCTAAACATATTTGGTGTCTGTGAACTCGTAACGACCTGGAGAATCACAATGGCAGGTCAGATTTAGCATTTAGTGAACATGGTAAACCCCCCCACCAAAAAATAAAAAACATTGTGGATTTGCACTTTTTTTTTGTAATTTCACCACAATTTGGTTTTGTTCAAAAGTATAAATCGTCCCGCAAACAATAAAGTCCTCGCATGGCAATATTAACGGAAAAATAAAAAAGTTATGACTCTGGGAAGAAGGGGAGCGAAAAAACGGAAATTTGAAAACCCAAGGTGGTGAAAGGTTTTAAAGTGTGAGAACTTGCCGGTCTTTTTTCTCTTGCCATCCTCTTGTGATCGTCGCCTCCTAATCCCCGACCTCCTTTACTTCTTCATCCATTTCCTTCCTGTTGGTAAGAATTAGGTCCAAATAAAAGATGGCAGCGGTGGGATTTGAACCCACGCCTCCAGAGAGACTGGAGCCTAAATCCAGCGCCTTAGACCGCTCGGCCACGCTACCTTACATGGAGCTGATTCTTCTATTTAAATCAGAATGTCACTAATGATGTAAGAGACAGAAAACAATTTATATTCAATTAGACAAAAAGAGAAACATAATCATGTATGAGTAACATGGATATCGGGGATTTGCGTTTGCACTGATTCTGGGGCACCGTATTCACATAATACATGACTTGTACCCACATATTTCCCTAGTTTCCCTGTTGGCTCTTCCTCTAATTTTTAGCTGTCTCTGAATTAGGTGGTATGGATGACTTTCTATGATGTCTCCCGTACACAGCACACAGACATATACACAGAGTTACATAGGTGGAAAAAAGACCTAAATCCATTATTTCAACCTTTCTCCAACAATTGTACTTTATTTCACTGAATTATCTGTAACCCACAATATTATGTGTACTGAGGAAATCATCCGGCCCTTGTATAATAGCTGTTATAGTGTCGGCCATTACTACCTCTTGTGGTCGGCGTTCCACAGTCTGACTGTTCTGTGAAGAACCCTTTCCTATTTAGCTGCTTAAATCGCCTTTCTTCTACCTGTAATGAGTGACCCCTGGTCCTTAGTATGGTCCTTGCAAGGAATAAGTCATTATTGCCCTGACTGGCATATGGGGCCTGAAGAGCAGAGGGGGACCCCAATGGGCTCCGTCTCTTCTGCTCATCGGGCCCCAGTGCCGGTGCAGTTTCTGAACCTGCTTCTGATACGCAGGTTCAGTTAAACTCTATTGCCTAGCGGGCAACCATGGTAATAGTTAAAAGTTGCCAGCCAATCGAAAGCTGGCAGCAGACATCAGCGCGCATGTCGCCGGCGCATGATATCATAGTCATTCGCCAGCGAGCACCCGCTTGAAATGCCTGGAGGGAGCATTGCCGCAGGAATGTGGCCAGGTAAGGAGAAAGTTTTTTGTTTCATTTTTATTGAAAGCTGCAATCCACAATATGTTTCGACGGCAGAATGGAGATACATGGACCATGTCTCTCCATCGTGCTCGGGGCAGGATGGAGACACTGGGCAGAATGGAGGCACTGGCCAGGATGGAGACAAGGGGGCAGAATGAAGACACAGGGGGCAGAATGGAGACATGGTGCAGGATGGAGACATGGTGCAGGATGGAGACAGATGAGGCAGGAGTATGGGGCAGGATGCAGAAAGTGGTGCAGGATCATGAGGCAGGATGGAGACAGATGGGGCAGGATGGAGATACATGGTGTAGGATCATGGGGCAGGATTGATACGATGGAGACAGATGGAGCAGGATCATGGGACAGACGGGGTAGGATCATGGGACAGATGAGGCAGGATTATGGTGCAGATGAGACAGGATGGGGAGATCATATGGGGCAGGATGGGACATCACATGCGGGCAGAATGGATGCTCATGAGCACAGGATGGGAGAACATATGGGGCCAGGATGGGAGAACATATGGCTGGAGCCAGGAATGAAACACACGGGGGTCAGGATGGGGGATATTCTCACCATAGGGGCTAATTAAGGGATATTATTACTGTAGTGATGTATTTATTTTATTTTTTAGGATACTGTTTTAAATGGGGGGCGGTCCTGTTACTGTGCAGAGTGAGACTATGTCGCCTTTTTTTCTTCATCTGGTGTAGTTTAGAAGATGGAAAAAAATATGTAATTTGTTCTGCAAGCGGAGCTTGAGATAACTGTGTTATTTCCTACAAAGAGGAGTCCTGGCTGGAAGAAGTGATGGTGGTCTGTGCTGGATGAAGATGAAATGCGAAGATGAAGGACTTCATCTAGAGACATCACTGGTAAGCCAGTGTGTTACCTGTACCACTTAACACTATATACTGGGCTCCTGGGACAACACTCTGAGGGAAAGTGAAGGGCATGTCCAGCTGAGGGATAGCTGTGGACTGCTCTTGTAAGGGCAGGAGTTAATGGGTGTTAGACTACTGCTAGACCCATAGTTATTGACAGGGTAAAGTCGGTCTCTCTCTGAGGTGGGATCCATAACCAGGACCATTTCCTTTCCTTTCTATGGCTACATGGAATTGATGAGAATGTTCCAATTTTTTTCTATCTTTATGTCTAAATATTGATATTCTCTGTTATAGATATCATTTTATATGCTACCAGCATTATGATGTTTGCTTTTTTATGGTTGGTTTTCCGTTTCTGTGTACCAACCAATTATAATTGCAACATTATTCTTTGTGTATAGATTTTCTGACTACTGCAGATAGATCTTATTTTATCTGAGGTGGTTGTTTTTCTTAGTCAGACGACATCTGACTGCTTTAGGATAATTATACAACCACTTTAATTGTGGTTTCACTAGGGTGGCACTTTCAAATAAATTTTTTTAATTATTATTATTAAAGGTTAAATTTTAATTCTCACTTTTTGCTGTATATCAACCTCTTGGTGAGATCTATAAGAATATATTAGTGGTGTAGCTACACCATTTTTGCTTTTTTCATACATTTAGTGAACATGGTAAACCCCCCAAAAAATAAAAAACATTGTGGATTTGCACTTTTTTTTGCACTTTCATCACAATTTGGTTTTGTTCAAAAGTACAAATCGT